>JAQHUG010000047.1:2488927-2520719 GCA_028555095.1 Dicrostonyx torquatus | reverse complement strand
CGTGGCTTCTGCTCCTTCCTTCTTCTCCTCCCAGAACTTCCGTTCTGTCTACTCCGCCCACCTAAGGGTTGGCCTAACTATAAGCCAGGCAGCCCTTTATTTAACCAATCAAAACACAGAAATACAGGTGGACCCTCCCACACACTCCATAGTTTGTTTTGTCCTTCCTGTCTCTATTTGTCACCGGATTCCAATTAATCTGCCCACATGTCTGTGGATGTGAAGGATGCGGGAGAGGGAATAGAAGGTGGGACTACTTTTTAAAAGGATGTATTGAGGGTTGGGAGTATAGTTGGGGTTAGAGTACTTTCCTACCCTGTACAGGGTTTGCTCTCTAACACCAAAAAATAAAAATAAATGATGTGTAAGGATCTTTTGTGGAGCAATAAGCTTATGAATCATTTAGCAGCCTGTGTCTGAGGATCTGTGGCTGCAGAAGCAAGGCTAGGGAGGAGGTAAGGGCTGTGAAAACATCTCAGTGAGCCTCATGCAGATTGTTCTCTCCTGCTCATCTCATTTGATAGGCCAAGTGGAGAAACCTAGGACCTGCTCCATAGGCAAAGAAGCTTGAGGTGTTCACAAAGCAAACTGAGGAGCATTGATGAGAGAAGCATTGGAAGAGGAGCAGTCTTAGCTGTGAGGAGCTGGGCTTGAATGGCACAGACATGGCCAGGAGTTAAACTGACACCTTGGTGGCCTGGTACCGTGGATCTGTAATACAGGCACTGAGGAGGGTTAGGCAGGAGGATTGCCGTGAATTGGAGACCAACCTGAGCTATGTAGTGAGTGGGCTCTGAAGTGATATTTTATTTGTATTTTAATAAATAAAGCTTGCCTGAAAATCAGAGAGTAAAACAGCCTTCCTGATCTGCCTTACAGACCAGGCAGTAGTGACACACATCTTTAATCCCATAGCCACACTAGTTGCCATAGAAACTGGATAGTAGTAGTGCAGACCTTTAATCCCAGCCCTAGAGAGGAATATAAGACGAGAGGACACAGGTCTTAGCTCTGTCTCATTCTGAGATTCCTGGAGGCAGGATCACCATTTCAGACAGACGTAGAGTTAAGAACCAGTGGCTGGTTGTTTTTCTGACCTTCAGGTTGAACCTCAATATATGTCTTTGGGTTTTTATTAATTGTGCTACAGAACTCCTTACCTACTCCCCTAAAGAAAATACTATCATGGAGTGATGGGCTGTGTACCTACACTCAGTGATTGATCCACTCACCAGTTCTGACACAGCTGTGCTACCGGCCTTAATCTTAACTACTGACTATGTTAAGATTATACAGAGAAGAGTATGGCAGGAATGGGCAGAATCCATCGCAGCAAGCACTGTTATGTGTTAATACCATCAGTAGCGATGGCCGCCATTTAATGGTGCTCCTCTAGGTGCATACTAATGTCCTTTCTGCTTTCGCAGGAGCCTCATACTTGCAGGGAGCATTTCATTATATGAGTGCACTTTTGCTTTCAGCACTGCAGGTTGCATTTGGATCACTGTATCGAGACGACGTCTTAATAAAACCCAGCCGTGTTGTCGCCATCTTGGCTGCAGCTTGCATGCTGCAGTTGGTGAGTATGCCACCACTCAGTACTGTCACAGTGCCTGGTATATCTTGGTGCACACCTCTAAACAGAAGTGAAATTCTGCTGCTTCGGTCTTTAAAACAAAATGTATAAATATGCCATTTGCTAGAAATTGTTGAAATACTTGACCGAAGCTGTTTAGTTAAATTGAGGGCTTTAATCTCTGTGAGAAGTAGGTGGAGTAGATACACCTCCTTGTTGTGTCGCCAATCGGGACCATTCACTTGCCCACATCCTCTGCAGACTTCTGTCCATTGGTGACATCACTGCTGAGTGATGGTTTGTGATAAGTAATTTAGTCAAATGCTGAGTCTGTTATTTAAGCTTCCTAATTATGATATCATCCTATATAAATGAAGTGTGTCAATCAGTGACTGTATATTGAGTATACTGTGCAGTGTGTGGGACTTGGTGAAGGGGGCCAATGAGGATGAAAATGTGGTCCCTAAATATGGACAATCTGTGTGTGCCTTCATGGAGCTCACTTCATGGAGTGCAATGAGGATCAGATGAGAGATGGATACATAGCTCAGAGGTCCAGTTACCCAGTGTTATGAGTGTAGCCTAAATGCCTTATGGGGTCTCATGGACTTGTAAAGACAGGAACAGCCAGCTCAACCTAATACCTTCACAGAACCCTGTATTTCTAGATTGAATTTGAAGTGTGCATACCTTGCACTGTGTGAAGAGGGGACAAAACAGCATTTCGGACCAGGAACAGAAAGACCTAAAACGTGAGAGGGTGGAGAGTTAGTTAAGTAGAGTTGGGAGACTGGCAGGACAGCAGAGCCTATGTAGGTACCTGCCACCAAATCTGACAGTTTGAGCCCCATCCCCAGGACTCACAGGGTAGAAGGAGAGAGCTGACTCCCCAGGTTATCCTTCGATCCCTACATGCACACTATGAAATGTGTGCTCCACCATTCATACAACATAAATTAATAACTATGTAAAATATCCAGGTATGGTAGTGCACATCTTTAATCCCAGCACTCAGGAAGCAGAAGCAGGCAAATCTCTGAGGTCAAGGTCAGCCTAGTCTATAGTGACTTACAGACCAGCCAAAGTTACATGGCAAGATCCTATCTCAAGAAATAAAACAAAAAATAAATAAAAATAAAAAAGATTGGAGAGAAAAACCAAAACCAGGACATGAAGGTTCCTTTGCACATTAAGTTTAACTTCACCTGTGAGTACATTTGATTTCTAGATTTTAATCAGGGAAAGACAGTTTCTACTTTAGGTTGGCTGGGGGTGCAACTCTGTGGTGGAGCACTCGCCTGGCATACACAGGATCTTGGGTTTGTTTCCTAGCCCCACACCAAAACAACAAAAGACTTTCAAGTACAACGTGTGAAGGGAAGCGAGTACATTAGAGACATGAATGTACACAATCATCCAAATGCCATCTAGATGAAGGTAGCAGTAATAACCACAGAGAGGAAAAGGCTCCAGAAGAAGTCGAGGTGGGGGGGCAGGGGGATCTACTGGGGCAGTGAAGTTAAGGTGTTAGGAAAAGAAGGGTCTAGAATTGAGGTAAGTTCAAAAACCAATGTGGCAATTTTGTGCTTTAATTTAAGCTTATGTGGTTTGACCTGCTGATCTATTTAAAGTGCTAGTTATTAGCTTGTTTATTGTTCTGGTTGATATTTTTTTGAGTATTTTTATCTTTCCAATACTTATTTTGAATATATTTTCTAACTTTAGTCCTTTTGGATTTGTTCTAAATCTGCTTTCTGCCTTATTTTTATGACTTACTAACTCTAACTTAATCATATAGTTGCATGATGAGTATATTTCAGAAATCTAATGAAAAATGACAATATTCTTTTTGTACATAGGAGGTGTTTTTTGAAACCTATGTGAGTCTTTTAGATAAGAATATTTGTTTATTTTTTTCTTTTTTTTAAAGATTTATTTATTTATTATGTATACAATATTCCTTCCATGTATGCTTGCATGCCAGAAGAGGGCACCAGACCTCATTATAGATGGCTATGAGCCACCATGTGGTTGCTGGGAACTGAACTCAGGACCTCTGGAAGAGCAGTCAGTGCTCTTAACCTCTGAGCCATCTCTCCAGCCCTTAATTTGTTATTTAACACTATGATATACTTGTTTAGAGGCCTCTGTTGGGTATTAATAGTACTTTAAACTTTACTGAATGATGTTCCATACATCTCTGTTATTTCTTTGTCTATCCTGTCTCTTGATTAGCTGACTGTGAAGAATTCTTAGATTGATAAGAGCAGGAAAAAACATACAGTAAGGTGCTGTTGAAGAAATTTGCAAAGGTTCAGAGTGGAAAATAGAAAACAAGGCCCGCAGCATCTCCCTGCCGCTGTGCCTCCCCTGCCCATCTCATCCCCAGTTCTAGGAGTTGAGTGGGGTACTTGCTAGATCCTTTTTTAAATATTTTTATTGAATGTAGAAAAACATTTAGGCTTGCTGCACCTGATGAGTGTCCTTCCATCCTTCCTTCTGCCCTTTCATCCTTCCTTCCATTCTTCCTTCCTTCCGTCCTTCCTTTCTTGCTATTTTGATTTGTTGTGAAAGCCCCTATGAGCGCTGATTTTCCCAGGTGGAACGGCCTTTGCAGTGCTTGTTTATGTTTACAGGATGGTCTAATCCAGCAGTGTGGTGAGACAATGAAGGAAACAATTAATGTGAAAACTGTGTGTGGCTATTACACCTCAGCAGGGACCTATGGATTAGACTCTGTAAAGAAAAAGTGAGTCACTTTTCCTTTGCCCATCCCACTTCTGGGAATTTGGTTGTTTTGGAATTTTGCAAGAATATAAGAAAGAATTAATGGGGGAAAGAATAGAGTGATAGAATTTGTTACTTTGAAAGCCTGCCTTTCTTCTTGGCTGAGCATAAAGTTGCTCTCAGTTGCCCTTGGCCATGACAGGGCTGAAATATGTTCATACAGCTGTGGCCACCACTTAGGGAATAGGCATCATAGACTTGATACTAACAAATATGGACAGTTTGACTCTTGAGAATTGCAGAACTCATTTTCAAATTGTATAGAAGATAACATCTTACAAGGTATTTAACTTCTTAATGAGAAATGATACTAATATAAAGGGCATATCCCATAATAACTACTGACAAAAGCTATACTAAATTTCAGATCACTGAGGTAGAAACTTTAAGCATGGCCTAGCATGATTAATATCTTTTCTGTGAACTATAAGACATCGGTGAGCTAAGCACACTTTATCCTCAGGTGCCTTGAGTGGCTGCTGAACAACCTGATGACTCACCAGAGTGTGGAGCTTTTCAAAGAACTCAGGTATTTGGATTCCACGTGACGTCACAGCACTCACCCTACAGTGACGCTTTCCATTTGCTCAGGCATTCCGGGCGACTCTGTAAAACCCAAAGGATAGTGTGAGGACCAGGCCTAGTGCGCACACCTTTAATCCTAGCACTTGGAAGGTGGAGGCAGGCGAATCTCTGAGTTAGAGGGCAGCTTGGGTTGCGTAATCAAGTTTCAGGACAGCCAAAGCCACACAATAAGAGCCCGTCTCAAATAAGAAGAAAAAAGTCAGAACAATTTAGTGAAAGGCACCCTGACTGTATGCACAGACTGAGCAAATGCTGTGCATCTAGCTCTCACTGTAAGTGATAAAATGCTCATGTAGTGTTTTAACAATTGCAATAGAAACGTCCCACTCCTCAAGACTGTAAAGACTTCCAAGTGCCACCTCTCTCCTGCAAGCCTGTAGAACTTCAAAGGGGATAGTTTGAATAAAATAAATCAAAACATGTTTTAGAGGGTATGTGTTTTTTAAAGATTTATTTTAGTGTAGGTTTGTTTGCCAAGTTTGTCTGTCCAGGAATCTTTAGGGACCAGAAGAGGTGTAGCGTCCACTAGAACTGAGGTTGTAGATGTTTGTGAGCCTCCGTGTGGGTGCTGGGACACAGTGAGCCCTCCTAACGACTGAGCCACCTCTCCAGACCCTATTTTAACATTTTTATGGGACAATAAATGACTCAGAGGCTAGAGGGACTTAAGAAAAAAAATGCCTGTTGACCTGAATTCCATCCCCACATCCACAAGGTAACAGGAGAGAACCAGTCCCTAAGACTTAGCCTATGGTTTCCATGTCATAAACTGTTGTGTGTGTGTCTCTCTCTCTCTCTCTCTCTCTCTCTCTCTCTCTCTCTCTCTCTCTCTCTCTCTCTCACACACACACACACACACACACACACACACAGAATAAACTTCAGTGTGTACTGACCCTGATGAAATCACACTCCTAGTTAGCCTGGCCTTTGAAACGTATCTACTTACCATTCACTCTTCCTTCCTTCTTGATGTCCCTGGAATATTAATGATACACTGTTGAGGGCTGTGAATGATGCTGTTTGATTGTGCTGTGTTTTTACTGTCAGAGCTTTTCTTTATCAGTGAGACTGAAAAATTCTGGATGGAAATGATTTTTTTTTTTCAATGTCTGAGGCTGGAAAACAAGGCTGCCCGCTCATGGCAGTCCTGACGATGATGCCACTCACAGATCATCTTGGCCTCCAGCCCTGGCTGAGGAGGAATGTGATCCCCACAGCCCAGTGGACAAAAGGCCCAGGAAATGATTTTTTTTTTGAAGGCTCTGGGGTATAATTGTCATGAGTATGAAGTGTTTTGTTTTGCTTTTTTGGCTTTTTGGGGAGGAAGGTTGTTTTGGGACAACAGGGTGTCATTATATAGCCCTGGCTACCCTGGAGCTCACTCTATAGATCAGGCAAGCCTTGAACTCACAGATCCACCTGGCTCTGCCTCTGGAATGCTGGAATTAGAGGCATTTTGATGAAAATGGATACAACTAAGGGTCTGTGTGTCATGCCTTTTGAGGTGGAAGAGGTCTCACTGAGTTTTGTCTAAAAGGTGTCATAGAGGAGTCGTCTTAAAACCCCAAAAGCTTTTCTCTTAAAGGAAAGGGAGAGAAAAGGAAATGGAATGGACAGGCAATGACCACATCTGCATTCTAAATTTAAACTACTGTACCTCCTCATTTTACTCGGAGATTAGTAAAAATGTTGTTTGTTTATTTTTTAAGACATGGTCTCATTGTGTAGCTCTGGCTGTCCTGGAATTCACTGTGTTGATCAGGTTAGCCCTTGAACTCACAGAGATCCTCCTGCCTCTGCTGGAAGAGGCACTAGCTGCCATGCCTGACTTAAATGTTTTTTCTGACCAAAAGTTCTTTGAGGCACAGATGTTAAAGGTTATTTTGAATAGCATGTGGTGGCATGCTGATAATCTTAGCACTCTGAAGGCTGAAACAAGAGGATGACAAGTTTGAGAACAGCCTAGTCTGTATAGAAGTTTCCTGCTTCAGGAAAAGAGAAAAGATTACTTTGAAGATGTAGCTATTTTAGTGAATTTTCAGTCTGTTTTGTTTTTTATTTTCACATAGAAAGGTGGAGAGGAGGACAAGGGGTTGCTCTTTGGTCAGATACTGCAGTGCTTTTCCAGCATCAGTGACTAAATGCAGGGTCTGCAGATCCTTCACAAGCAGTGCCGAAATTAAGAGACTCGTGTGAGGTAGAGTGCTAGTCAAGGTGCTCTGTCTTATGCCGATAAGATTGCTGTCATTTTTAATTCCATATTTCATTTGACAGAGAAGAGGTTTAGGGCCAGTGAGGTGGCTCAGCAGGTAACAGCAATTGCTACACAGGCCTCATGACCTGAGCCTATGGTAGAAAGAGAGAACCAAGTCCTGAAAGTTGTTCTCTGACCTCAGCTTGCACTCCAGGACACGTGTGCCTGTACCCACACATATCTCTATCTCTATCTCTCTCTCTCTCTCTCTCTCTCTCTCTCTCTCTCTCTCTCTCACACACTCACACACACACACACACATACACACACACACACACACACACACACACAAATCTTTAAAAGTTCCCCAGAGCCCTTCAGCTGTGTGTGAAGACAAGCTTACTCCTGTGTTTTGTCTTTTCCAGTATAAACGTCATGAAACAGCTCATTGGTTCATCTAACTTATTTGTGATGCAAGTGGAGATGGATGTATATACAGCTCTTAAAAAGGTACTGATGTTTGTCTACAGGAATATTACTTCAGATTGCATCGTAGTGAAAAGCTGGGAACATGTGCTCAGATAGGCAGTGGGACTACACATGCTGCTTGGCTTACAGTGGGTTGTGTCTCCGTAATCCATCATCATAAACTGAAAATAGCTAACCTGCTGAGCACCACAGCTTAACCCCACCCTCCTTGAATGTGCTCAGAATGCTCATTAAGTGTCATGTGACTCCTGTAGTTTGCTCAGTTCTCTCCTGACGTGAAAACAAGCGATCCTTGCTGCATTTCTCTGTCACCATAGTTGAAAACCCTAAGTCAGTCTGCCAGGCCATCTCAAACAGGTGGCCATGTGCCAAAACTATGTCTTTATTTGGATTTCGGGTTCATGACTATCTTAGTTACTGTTCTATTGCTGTGAAGAGACACCATTACCAAGGCAACTTATAAAATAAAGCATTGGGGCTTGCTTACAGTTTCAAAGGGTAAGTCCATGATTATCATGGCAGGGAGCATGGCAGCAGGCAAGCTTAGAGAAGTAGCTTAGAGTTTATATCATTATCAGCAAGAGAAAGACAGAAAGATTGGGCCTTCAGTGGTCTTTTAAAACCTCAGAGCCCACACCCACTGATACACTTTCAAAAGGCCACACCTCCTAATCCTTCTCAAACTGTTCCACCAACTGAGGACCAGGCATTTAAATAAATGAACCTATGGGGACTGTTCTCTTTCAAACCACCACAAACCACAGTACTTGGTTTTGCTCTTTCTCCTGGAAGCAGGGCCTCATTCTGTATCCCACAGTTATACTTGTGTTGTGATTACATGTGTAAACACCAAGCCCAGCTATTTTTTCATCCTTTTGACAGATTTACGTCTAATTTTGTTTCACAATTGAAAAAAAATCAGCTATGACTCTGACTGGTGATGAGGGTGGGCATCTGTACTCAGAGGCATGCTTGAGGCAGAGGCCACTGCTCTTGTCCCACTGTGTCATTTGTAGTCCGTTGCCCCTGTGCCAAAACTTGGCGTAGTTGTGAAACCTGCAGTGACAGCCTTCCAAGTCACAGCATTTCTGTGGCCAAGGTGAGACTACAATTGCTAGTTTTCTTCAAGGAAACTTAACATTTGGGCTATTGAAAAATGGGGGGGGGTCACATTTTTACGTGTGACCTACACTGACAACCGTTCTCTTGGTATAGCTGTTTTGATGCCAGGAGTGATGGTGGGTGCTCACTCTGCCAGCACCATGCTTATAACATGAAATACACATTTCTTTAGTGGCCTGGAGGGAGACACTCCATGACATTCTGGTTGCAAATTACGAAATGTAAACTCTGAGAAATTTGGATATATTCAGCTCACACATGACAGTTGGAGATTGAAATCCACATTCTTCACTGCCTGCATGCTGTCTCAGCATCAAGAAGTCAGGAGTTCCTCCTCCCATGTTCACTTTCTTACTTTTTGCAGTCTTATGGGCTTGCATCATATTTAGTGTTATTGATCTGTTAGTGATTTGAATATATTAGTGCAGAATTACCGATGTGTTATATATGTTAGAACTGTCAGTGTTTGATTCAGTAAGGTGTGCTTGTGATTATTAGACACACTGAGTTTTATTATTGGAGCTCCATTACCCTGCCATGATGATTTGAAGCTTTCGTAATTAGACATTCTTGCAGTTCCTTGTAAAATGGAAATTTTAGCCTTTATCTTAGGGTAGAGATGTAGCTCAGTTGGTAGAGTGTTTGCCTGGCATGTAGAAGCCTTGGGTTCAATTCCCAGCACCTCTTAAACCAGTGGTTCTCAACTTTTCTAATGCTGCAACCCTTTAATATAGTGACCGCCAACCATAACATTATTTCCATTGCCGTCATAACTGTTATTTTACTACTCTTATGAATGTAATATATATATTTTTGGAGATAGAGGTTTGCCAGAGGGGTTGTGACCCACAAGTTGAGAACTGCTGTCTTAAACCGAGTATATTAGCCTGTAACCCCAGCACGCCACAGGTTGTTCAGAGTTATCCTCAGCTACATATTAATTTCAAGGCCAGCCCGGGCTACATAAAACCTCATCTGAAAAAACTTTTTTTAAAAAAAAAAAAATAGGACAATTTGAAAATATGATCATAAGGTGAAAAAGTCTTATAATTTTCTTCTTATTTTTTTTTTTTCAAACTAGTGGATGTTCCTTCAGCTGGTGCCTTCCTGGAATGGGTCTTTAAAGCAGCTTTTGACAGAAACAGATGTCTGGTTTTCAAAGTGGAAAAAAGGTATATTGAAATTTTTCATTGAGGATCCCCCCACCCCCTTTTTTTCTTTTAGTGATACTTCTTAAAATCAGGCCTTAGCTTTTGATTTACAAACTTGGTTTTAGAGCTGGAAAACAGCTGAGCAGATTCCTGCTTCAGCCTCTTAGTCACAGCAGGAAAGGCTCCTGGCCTGCCACCATATTCTACCCCAGAACTACTGTTCTCCTGTTTGTCACTGGTTCAGCTTGGGAGTTATACTTGTTTGTTTGGCCACATTAGATCTCCCCTGGTAACCTATGCCCCATCTCTCAGGCAGTGATTCCTTACGGGGCCTATCTCCTGCTTCTGTGCATCACTGACTGAAAGTAGATGCAGAGGTGCTGTGTGACGTGCACTGCTCGGTGTGTGAGCAGCCCTTCCTGTGGCTGGAGACACAGCTCAATAGTTGTTAAGAGTGTGTACTGCTCTTGTAGAGGACGTGGGTTCAGTTCCCAGCACCGGCAGCTCACAGCTGCGTGTAGTTTCTGTTGCTGGTGTGAGTTAGAAGGATGGATAGCTGTCCCTGGTCATCACATGAAGACCCTCACATGTCCTGCTGACTTCCTTGGGAAGGGATGAGGGGGAGAAGGAGGACTGACTCTCATGAGCCACTTCCTCAATCACACCTGTCCTTCCATGCTGTCCTGTGTTAAAAAAAAAAAAAAAAAAAAAGACAGCTGAAGTCTCACCTCAAGGACCTAATTATTGCCTAAATTAATTTGAGAGATTTTTCAAAGTTTTGCTAAGGTTTTCCACATCTTAGATTTATAAGAGTCTTGAAAACCTTGGAAGTAGCTTACTTGCATTCTAGCAGACTGTGTGTGTCTGTGTGTGTCTGTGTGTGTCTGTGTCTCCATAGAAACATTTAGCAAAACAGCACATTTGACAAGAATGCTGTTTAATTAAAACTTTCTTAATAGACTTTGAAGGGGCGACTTTCCTTGAAACTGAGCAGGGAAAACCATTTGCATCCGTGTTCAGACATTTAAGGCTACAGTACATTATCAGTGATCTGGCTTCTGCAAGGATCATTGAGCAGGATTCTCTGGTACCTTCAGGTAAGAAAACCTGATGTGTTTGTGATTTGAAATCATGTTTTTCTGATTGTAGCATTTCATACTTGCATAGGAAAGAACAGAAAGAACCCAGGAAGTCATCTTTGGTCCCATAAGGTATGTATCTTCATGCCCACGGAGATTAGCATGTGAATAATCTTCCTGTGTCCTTTCATTATTAAAATGCCTGCCACAATATTTAAGTGACTAAGAAGCATTTTGCAATAGAGTGTTTTGTTTTCTGTACTGAGGATTGGAATCAGGGCTTTATGCTGCATGGCAGGCCCTATCAGTAAGCTGTAGCTTCAGCCCCAGCTTGAAGCTTTTGATCCCTGACTTCTGCTTCCCAGGGGCTGCGGTTAGAAGCATGCAGCCACACACTTGGCTCTGGGTATTTCTCAGGGTGGTTAGCCAGTGCACTGTTTTGGATATTAGCCTCAAAAATTAATTACTTTTGATGTGCTTTAAAAGTACAACTGCTTTTTCTATTAGTGCCTCTTAAATTCGCTTCGTTTCTGGTTTTTCTTATTCTGAATTCTTAAGCATGTTGAATCAGGTATATCTACTCATTATAATTCAAATTTCTTGAAACAAGTATTTATTTTTATGTCTGTTATATTTGTAACAAGTTGTATTTAGTACTGTATAAGTACATTAGGGCATTTGTCCAGCGTATTCAAGACCTAGGTTTTGAAGCAAAGTACAGCAGAAAGAGAAAAAAAAAAGCAGAGTGCCGAGCCTATAGTAGTTTTAGTGTGTATTAAACACCAGGCAGAGATATAAATTAGATGCCAAAGCCTTTGACATGTCTTTCCAATTCAACCTTCATTAAGGTTCTCTAAAGATTTGTTCTAATTGTGTATGTGTCTTGTGCGTATGCATTTGAGTACAGGTGCAGGCCCTGGATGCTCTAGAGCTGGAGTTGCGGGTGGTTGGTTGTGGGCTGTCTGATGTGGGCAGGAAACCAAACGTGGGTCCTCTGGAAGAGCAGCAAGTACTCTTACAGAGCCATCTCTCCAGACCCATCTTTAAGGATTGTTGAGTTTGGAAAACAGTCTGATATGATTTACATTAGGTATGTCTGGTACAAGAGGACAAGTTCTGTGTCTGAAAGGCAAATTGTATAAACATATGAAGTCTGAAGCATTTTATTTGGTATAAAAATTTTTAAGTAGATTTATGGTCAGATTTCAGGGGTGGTGTTTTTTCTTCCTGATGTGAAATGATATGAGAAGACTTGAAACAAATTTTATTACATATTATAAATATAAACAAAATTTTCTGTATGTTCAAAATTTCAATTTAAAAAGAAAAAATGTAAGTTAAAATTAAATATCACACTTTTGTAAGGAGGCAGAAAGTGCCATGTGGCTCATTGGTACCTGCTCTCAGAAGGAAGCTGAGGGCTAGAGATACAGGGCAGGAGCAGAGCTCTGGAGTGCCAGCACAGAGCCCTAGGTTCCATCCTCAGCAGGAGGCAGTGTGTCTTCATTTTAGGCCCAGTGGTTCATTATTTCATGAAATTGAGTTTGTCATAGTCATCTCCTCAGATGTCTTACCCTGTATCTTCTATTACGCCTCCTCCACTCTCATCCCGGCTTATCTCCATGCCTCTCAAACCCTGTTTTGTTTTTTTGTTTTTTGTTTTTTGTTTTTTGTTTTGTTTTCTGGAGTCACGATCAACAGAATCTCAAGATCAACTGTCTCCTCTCTGCATTTATTTAGCTGTACTAAAGAGAACCTTTCTCTCTTCGTAGTGACCTAGAGCCAGGAGGTAAAGACCTAGACACCAATGTCCTTTCCAGTACTGCTTGTGACCTGGCCCCTAATCCTTCCTCCACATCATGGGATTTGGATGCTTGATTCACTCTCTTCCTTCCCAACCAGTCAGTTTATTTATATGATTCCCACCTTCTCATTATTTGACCTCAGCTCTGGGAACATTTATCTTTGCAGATCATTAGGCGCTTACCACCCATGGAAAAGAAATGCCTTGAACTTTGTCCATCAGAACTGGTCCGCATCAGAGTTTGGTGTCTGCAGCTGCTATCTCACCTGCTGTTAACAGCTCATTCACTTTTCACAGTCCCCTGTCTTAAGCCCTGTTCTCTCTGCTGGCCTGTGGAACCTTTCCTGCCTTTTCTCAGCTCCTGCCAGTCTTAGATGTCATGTAGATGGTGGTAGGTTACACATAGTTGCCCTGCCACTGGGTAAAGTCCAAAACCAACGAGACTGTCTTTGTTCCACCCCATTGCCCCGTGCACTCCAGCTGCAGAGCCCTCCTTAACTTGATGGGCAGCTTTTCCCCGTAATGAAATCTTGTTACAGATAACGTCATAAATGAAGACTCCATTTTAAGTTCCCCAATACAGAACTTTATTAAAACTGAAAATAGCCATGTGGTGGTGGCACATGCCTTTAAAGCCCAGCACTCAGGAGGCAGAGGCAGGCAGATCTCTGTAAGTTCAAGGCCATCCTGGTCTACAGCATGAGTTCCAGAACAGCTACAGCTACACTGAGAAACTGTCTCATCAAAAAAAAACAAAACAAAACAAAACGAAAACCCTAAAACGCTCCTAGGAACGATGTTCACAAATGGAATCAATATCAATATGCTGCGAGGATAAATCGGGAGTGGCAGCATAGCCTCTTTTCTCCTCTTGGAAAGGAGGTCATTCTTAAGTCTGAGAGAAAGTTTGGTGTGGTAAAGAGCTACGAGTCACATTGTTACTATGTGCTTAAAAAATGAGCTGCCTGCTTTGTAAATTGCTGTTTTAAATATAAGTTTAGAAATGAGTTTTACCAACTACTTGTTATTGATGTTTGTACTTTAGAATGGCTGTCCTCAGTGTATAAACAGCAGTGGCTGGCTATGCTCCGGGCTGAACAAGACAGTGAAGTAGGGTAAGCATACATCATGTTACTGGTTTTGTAGTGTGGGAGACTGAACCTAGGGCCTGGCACATGCAAGGCTGAGTGCTCTTAACACAGAGTCCCCAATCCAAAATAAATAGTAAACATGCTATGAATTTTCATTATATTTTTAGTGGAGCTACTTAGGAACAAAACAGGTAAAGAGGACTGGAGGGAAAAGCTGCGAAGTTCTGGACGATTTTGAGAAAGCCTATAAGCATGAACCATGGGACTCAAGAGACTTCTTCTAGGCAGATCCCCTACAAACAGAAAGCTGCAGCCTCTTGCTTCCCTCAGAATTCTGTCTGACAGCCAGTGCTGCCTGGGTACTGCTGCTGGCCAGCCGCCAGAGGCGTGATTTCATCTGTAGCCGACTGTTTTGGCCTCACGTGATTGCGTGACTGTTTATACTCACTCATTCACGTATTGTGATGCTATGTAGATCGACACTTTCGGAAAGCATGCTTTTGATAGTTATGTGCAGATGAAGCTCATTTTCATTTGTGGTATGGTGTCAAATTGTGATTAATAAATAGATTTTGAAGGTATTTGCATTGAGTGAAGTAAAGCCATCAGGTTATGGCTGTACAAGGAAGGCCTAAGAAAACATTTTGGTGAAGTTTTTTTTCTCTCCCCTCTCTTTTAACCTTTTGGTGTTGTTGTTGTTTGAGACAGGAACTCTCAGCTAGGTGGCAGTGGTGGCACACACCTTTTATCGTAGCACTCAGGAGGCAGAGACAGACTGATCTCTGAATTTGAGGCCAGCTTGGTGTACACAGTGAGTTCCAGGACAGTCAGAGCTACACAGAGAAACCCTGCCTTAAATTCCCACCCCACAAAAAGAGAGGCAGGCAGAGAGATAGACAGACAGGGTCTTTTTATGTAGCCCTGGCTGTCTTGGAACTGGACCAGACTGGCCCTGAATTCACAGAGATCCATCTGCCTCTGCCTCTCAAACGCTGGCATTAAAGGCGTGTACCTCCATGCCTAGGCCACAAGATTCTTATTATCTGGGTTTTTAAAATTTCTATTTATAGTCTTATCTTTTTCCAAGTTCATCTGTAGCATACTTATCAGCACAAAGACAATAAAATTGCTGAAGCAGAAGAAAATAAGAACTAGAAAATGAGTCAGTTATTTAGTGGAAATCAGATCTGATGTGTTGGTGTAATGCAGTTCACAGTCACACTGTAGCATTGTGTAGTTGACTTTAAGTTTCAGGTGGTTTTGGTTGAGTCTTTTTCTACTTTGTCTTTTCTCTCTTAGCTAAGGAACAGCTGTGTAAGTTGTCTCCTTTGCTTGACCCTGAGAATGTGTGTGCCACCTGGGGCATAACTTGGGTCAAACTGTAGGACGTCCTAGGCCCTAGCACTGTAGTAAAAGGGGAGGGCATACAACCCGACTGTATGACTGCACAGCCTTGTTCCTGCTGCTGAGTGCCTGGTTCAGCTTCAGGGTTCCCAGAATGTGAGGACTTTGTCTTAGGACCTAGTAAAGCCTCCTTCCAGGATCTTCTCCCAGACTGAAGAGGATTATCTTTCTAAAACGGAAATGCAGTGTGTAACTTCTGCCAGAAGGCAAATACAGAGATCTGATGATGTTGAGTTGCTCCTATGGGTTGTTGGGGCTTGACAGTGAAAAATCTGACTCATCATGCTGTTTTGTTTTGTTTTTTAAATATGCCTGCAAAATGTCATACTAAAAAGTTGAATAGTCACAGACCATATGTCTGAGAACTCAGGCAAACTTCAGGAGAAACTCATGAGCACAGCCTGTGGGAGCCTTCAGCAACCTGTCCCAGAAGCCTCTGTCATCTCACACTTACCTTACATCAGCTGACCAAATCCTATGTCTGTTTGGCACTGTAATAAAAAAGGAGTAATAGACTGTTGTGTAGTAATCCTCCCCTGCAGCACATCTACCAAACTCCAACAGGTCCTGTGATGGCCGCCCCCCTCGAGTTTTATGTAGCCTTGGCTGTCCTAGAACTCTCTCTGTAGACCAGGCTGGCCTCGAACTCACAGAGATCCACCTGCCTCTGCCTCCCAAGTACTGGAATTAAAGGTGTGCACCACCATGACCCAGCAATTTTTGGGTCTTTTTAAACTCAGGGGGGTTTTTTGTTGTTGTTGTTGTTTTTTTAATTACTAGTTGCCTGTTTTCTTAAAGCTCATTGCTCTTGTATCATTTTTAGACCTCAAGAAATCAATAAAGAAGAGCTTGAAGGAAATAGCATGAGGTGTGGCAGAAAGCTTGCCAAAGATGGTGAAGTAAGTATGACTGTGGTCTGTACTCAGCTTGCTGAGATTTTCTTACACGCTTTGCTTTACTTTCAGGTGTTTGCAGTTTTTCTTAATATGATATTTAAAAGTTGGCTTGCTGTGTTGAGCCTCAAAAATAAATAAATGTATGTTCTTTTAAAGTAGTTTGAGCATAAGGAAGCAGATGTCTGAGGCTCCTGCTTACTAGAATGTCATGGCTTGAGAAGACCACATTTGATCTTTTCTGTAGTTTGGTGTCCTGAACAAGGGTTCCAGCCACCATGCTCAGTAGTTACTCAGTCTTGCTTGAAACCATTGAACTTGAATTTAGAGTCCAGAAGAGAAGGTTGAGAAGGTCCCTCTGCAGTACAGAAGTTGAGATTGACTTGTGGGAGGTGTTGCATTGTCTTAGAGGTCTGTTTGACAGTAACCTCAACTCAGAGTCGCCTGTCCCCTCAGAATGTTCTCCACATCAAGAACTGCCTTTGCTCCTTACATGGAGCTTGTAGACACGGGAGTGAAAGAAGGAATGTTTACTCGCTGTCTCTGTTGTTCTAAAACCTGCCTGTGCTCCATTAAATTGATTATGCAGCCTAGCTGTCCTCACTTCTACTCTCAGATTCCAGTCTAGTTTTTGCCTGGTCCTTTTCCCCCAAATTTATCTGCACTTTCATCTTTCAGAGGTTATTTCATGCTTGCCTTCAGGGTTGCAGCATGACACAGCAGGGGTTCTTCGCTTCTCGTAATGTTACTTCATCCCTCATGAACTGCAGCTTCTTCAAAGGAGACGCATCGGGTGCATGTTCATCTACTCGTTGTCCTGTCACTGTCACTCTGTGTCCCCAGTGATCCTGTGTTCTACCCTACTAAGGCACTCCCTTCCACTGATGACATCACCTTCAGATTCTCCCTCTCAAGTGTCCCCCACAACTCCCACTTCTCCTTTCTCCTCCTAGCTCTGTGTTTTGTTTACCCCGAGATGTACAGCTTGCCATCTCCTTCCTGCCCCTCTCTTTCCTTCTTTACTGACTTGTATTTTGTCTCGCCTTAAGCCCTTCCTTTGTTTATATCCATCCTCTTCTCCTTTTCCCCATTTGATGCTGGGAGACTCATCTCAGCAAGTCCCAGTTCCCACAGACTCTGAATGAGTACCATATTAGGCTGAAATTCACTTAGAGGTCTGTCTTAGTTAGGGTTTCTAATGCTGGATAAACACCGTGACTAAAAGCAACTTGGGGAGGAAAGAATTTATTATTGTTGTTGTAGATTATAGTCCCATCACTGAAAGATGTTGGACAGAAACCTGGAGGAGGCAGGAACTGATGCAGAAGCTGTCAAGGAGTTCTGTTTACTGGCTTGTTCATCATGGCCTGCTCAACCTACTGTCTTATATCATCCAAGATCACCAGCCCAGGGGTGGCACTACCCACATCAATCATTAATCAAGAAAGTGCCCTACAAGCCACTTTGGTGTGGACATTTTCTCAATTGAGGTTCCTTCTCAAGTGACTCTGGCTTGTGTCAAGTTGATGTAAAACTAACCAGAACAAAGCCAAAGACAAGCACCTTTCCCAGGGGGTTTTCCTTAGTAGTAACCATGGACATCACCCAGGTCTATGGTGCTGCGTGGTAGACAGTGACTGCTTCCTCCCGGTCTGAAGTGACTCTGCCCTCTCACCTTATGAGGGCCATGCTGCTCATTTGATGCTTGCACGGTGCCTTGCCTTTCACTGTGGCAGGGTCTGTGTACCTTCCTTCCAGCAGTCGGCCAACCTTGATCTCCGCTGTCTTGAGCTGTCTGTCCTGTCCTTATTCACCCTCTTGATTCCATCTTTTTGTTTTTGTTTTTCAAGACAGGGTTTCTCTGTGTAGTACTGACTGTCCTGGAATTCACTCTGTAGAACAGGCTGTCCTCAAACTCAGAGATCTGCCTGCCTCTGCCTCTCAAGTGCTGGGATTAAAGGTGTGCGCCACTACTGCCCATTGATTACACCTATTTTAACACTGAGAAACCTGCATTCCTCACCTCCCTCTGCTGCACCATCCATACTACTCATTCAGCTTGTAACTGTGGTCGCTTTGGACTGCTTCTTGGCTGCACACTCCCTTCCAGTTCTTGCTCAGTATTTCTTCTGACTCCCCTCCAGCCATTCTCACTACAGCAGTGTTGGTAATGATCTATGTTCAAGTGGAGTTCTATTCCTCTTGTTCTTGGCAACAGTGATTTTTTTCACTTACTCCCTGTCTCTTTCCGTTTGACTCCCAGGACACATGTTCAGACAGTTGTCTTCCTACATCACTGACTGATCCTCCTAAAGTCTACGAGATTCTTTTCTTCCTTAGCATTATCACTGGAACTGAGGTTTGGCTCTTAGTCCCATATGCTCTCGTTTATTCCCTTGACATTACAGCCTGGCTGCAGAAGTGGCCCTTGACTCCCACTGGGCATCTTTTTCAGATACCTAGAGCATCTCAGATGGAGGGAGCATCCCTCAGTTTTCCCCAGGACTCCCTACCTGGAGATAGTGCCTCTCTCTGTTCATCTGTCATATATGCTCCAAACTGCATGTATATGGATACCTAATTCTTTCCTTCCACTTGTAGTGTCCATGAGAAGTCCCTCAAGGGTAAATCCTTCAAATGCATTTCATCCCATCTGCATTAACACTCAGCCCAGGTCACTATCTCTCCTGCCTGGGCTACTGGAGGACCCTCCCACTACATCATACAAATACAATGTACCAGTTTACAGATTCCTCCCAATTTCACTCTTTTTTTTTTTTTTTGTATCTTGTCTCCCACACAACAGCCAAAGTAGTCTACAAATATAAGATAGATCGTATTGCTTCCTTTCCTAGAATATTCTCTTAGCCTCCCACACTCTCCCTTATCAGAGACTAGACTACCCCTTTGGGCGCCTGACTGCCTCTGAACCCATCTCCAGTTCCTGTCCCTGCCTGCCCTGGCCTAGCCATGCAGCCCTTCTCACTGTCTCACTGAGAGGCCCAGCATGTTTTCACCAGCACAGCTTTGGACTTATCTTCCCTCCCCAACCAGATCCCCAGTCTGCTCCTTGGCCCAGCCTCTTCCCCAAAGCTTCTTGGACTCCTCCTCACATTGTTCCCCAGGCTCCCTAGTTGTGAATTCCCTTCTCTCTGTCACTCTCCTGACCTCTTCTTCCATCACACATATGCCCATCCTCTGTCTACCATGTAAGCACTCAAGAGTATGATATAAATTCTAGTGGGGCAGTAACTTACTGACTGCTGTGCCTCCACTCCCTGGAGGTGAGCCTGGTGTATAACAGGCTCACTACCTATCAGTGAATACTGAGTTACTGTGTAATCCAGGGTGTGACTGCCTTTCCCTCACTGCCTTTTTCCCTCTCTGGTTAACTGGTAGCTATGAAGGTGGTATCTGGAGTGGCCTTCATGTGTCTGGTGGTTGGTTGAAGCATTTTAGAGAACTGAGTCTAGTAACTTCCACTAGAGATGCCAGGTACCCAAGCTGTCCTTAGTCAGAACTGCAATGGGAGGCCTGGTTTCCTGTGATGGGACTGTAGTGTAAAGAGAAGTATAGGATAAAGCTTGGGGAATCTGGCCACAGCGGGTGTCTCAAGTCCAGGGCTGATGTTTTGAGCAGAGCCGTATGGGAGAGGCACTGACAGAAAATGCTTTCCCTTGCGTGTACTTGAAATTAAAGAAAAACAAAACAACCTTGAACTTTTAATTTGTGACTTGCTCATATGATGATCTGAAACGAATCCTTTGTATCTCTTAGTACTGTTGGCGGTGGACAGGTTTTAATTTCGGCTTTGACCTCCTTGTGACTTACACCAATCGGTACATCATTTTCAAACGGAATACACTGAATCAGCCTTGCAGTGGATCTGTCAGCTTACAGCCTCGAAGGAGCATAGCATTTAGGTAGGATGGCACCCCCCACTCCCTACGCCAGCAGAAGGGTAAGAAATGAAATGAAACCTTGATCACCAATGTAGGACTTGGGTAAGATGCAGTATATGGGAAAGTACCGGGAACTGAGAAAATTCCCATTTCTTTGAATGTATCTCAGTAAACAAGAACAGAAGGTCTTGAATGCCAGGATAAGCAGCTAGAGTAGGAATGATGGACAACTTGATTCTGATCTTGGAACTGTCACCATGTTAAATTCCTAGCAAATAAAATGTGCAAACTAGCATAAGACAGGTGTTCTTATTACCTGCCAGGCATGCTGTGTCCAACTCTGCCTGAAAGCTAAGTGACAATCACTTCCTAGGGATGGTGCTGTGGACTGGCAGGAGCAAGTAGCTGACTGATGCTGTTTGCAAAAATCAACTCAAAGGGGCCAAACATAATGGTATGATGTCTTTAAACCTGGCACTTGGGAGACAGAGGCAGGCAGATGTTTGTGAGTCTAAGACCAGACTTGTTTACATATGTGAATTTATGTAATGAGACCCTGTCTCTAAAACAGAACTTCAAAGGGATTATGTAAGATCTAAAGTTGTTGACATAGTTGGGAGATGATACAGAGCAAAGGCTTGATGACATTTGATTTGGTCTAGACTTCTTTTGGGGGGGGGGGCATTTCTCTGTAGCTTTGGAGCCTACCTAGAACTCATTCTGTAGATCAGGCTGGCCTAGAACTCACAGAGATTCACCTGCCTCAGCCTCCCAAGTACTAGGATTAAAGGTGTGCACCACCACCGCCTGGCCTAGTGTAGTTTTTGATGTGATGCCAAAAGCACAAGCTCAAGAAGCGTATGTGTCAGTGAGTACCAGTGAACGGGCCGCTGCAGAAGGGGAGAGGATGTCTGCAAGCAGACCGGATCCCTGATGGGAATTAGCATTCAGTACACAGCAGACCAAATACTACGACTGAAAACTGCTAGGTGTGGGAGCAGAGGTTTGTAGTTCTAGCTAAGTATGAGACTGATTACACAGTCCGAGCTCCATGGGTAGGTTCTCTTACCGAGGACCAGATCCAGTTCACAACCATCTGTAACTCCAGTTCCAGGGGGACCAACACCCTTTTGACTTCTGTAGGCACCAGGAATGTACTCAGTGCACATATATACAAGCAGGCACCAAAATCCCATACATATATCCTGCAGATCCAGCAAAACAAAGCACCAAAGAACTTGCCTAAAATTTCTCCAAAAGGCTGGAAAGATGGCTCAGTCAGTACAGTGCTTGCCAGGCAAGCATGGAAGCCTCCTGTCCAGCCTACTTAGCTAAATGGGTAAGCCCAAAGATCTAGAGGAAGGCACCCCATATTGGTATCAAGCCTCTATGTATACACATATACATACATATATCATTACAAACACACACACACACACAAATTCTCCAAAGAAGATATATAAATGTCAGGTGAACAAAAAGATGCTTAATTTTGCTAGTCATTTGGAAAATGAAATAAAAACCACAATAAAATGCTGTTTCACGTCTTTTATCTAAAACAGTAACAAAGATGGACAAGGCTATAGAATAATCAGATTCTTGTCCTCTGTTGATAACCTTGTACAAAATGATGCTGCTGCAGCGTGCACAACAAGACCCTTTGCAAAAAATAAACACGTCCACCAGTTCCCCTTTGGGACATTCCAAAAGAGTCGGAAGCAAGGGCTTAGATATTTACACTGTGAGGCTTGCAGCAGCATTGCTCATGGTGGCTAGAGGGTAGAAGCAGCCTGTGTGAGGCCTGACAGATAACTGGGTAAAATGGGTGATAATGCACACACAGCAGAACATGAGTCATCCTTCAGAAGGAGAGTCCAACAAAGACCCTTTGAAGTCACAAAAGGACAGCCATCCTGATTCCACTCATGCCTAGAATAGAAAAGTTTATAGGGACAGAAAGTAGGCTGGTGGGCGCCAGTTCTGGGAGAAGAGATTTGAAGAGTTACTGTTGAATGGGGATGGTGTCAGCTGGGAAGGCAGAGATGCTCTGAGGATGGATGTGGGATGCCTTTGTAAAAAAAAAAATCAAATAGCTTCATGTGCTGTGTCTCTCGCCACAGTGACGAAAGGGCACTTCAGAGTTATTTTTATATAATAGTTAGAATAACACAGGTTAGAAATCTGAATGGAGCTGTTGTAACATTTTGAGAAGACTTTAAAATCCTTTATAAAGAACTCATCTTGTGTTGAGCACACTCCTGTAATCCCATTACTCAGGAGTTGGAAGCAGGAAGACCGTGGTTGAAGGCCAGCCTGAGCTACATAATGAGACCTGTTCCTAAAAACCAAAGGTTGGAGCTGTAGCTGTGGTAGCATGCTTGCCTAGCATATACAGGGCCCTGGGCCTGGACTCAGTCTGCAGCCTTGCCAGAAATAAGACTTCCAGGAAATATAGAAGGAGAAAAAGTGGAGTTTGGAAGGATTTGTTTATATTTGTCTTCACTTTAAACATTGATTTTTTTTTTTTAATTCTAGATTGCGATTGGCTTCTTTTGACAGTAGTGGAAAACTCATATGCAGTCGAGCAACTGGCTACCAAATACTGACACTTGAAAAAGACCAGGTGTGTGTGCTTGTGTGCTTGCCGCTCTGCTGCATCATGTGTGTGCCTGGAGTCTTAAGTAAAACTGACATTAAGTAAAAATGACAATATTTTGATGTGAAAATTTGTTAAATTTTTTTTCAAAGTAAAAGTGAAAATATCCTGGTTATCTCTGCCGAGCTCCATCGACTCTAGCGCTGTAGATCTGGGGTCCTCTGCAGAGCTCGGTCGACTCCAGCAATGTAGATCTGGGGTCCTCTGCAGGGCTCGGTCGACTCCAGCACTCTAGATAAACCCAAAATGCTGTACTAAAATCTAAAATGTTTTGAACACCACAGGGAGCATTCCATCATGAAACAGTATTTTCAATAAATGATGCATACAATTATCTTGAATCCATATGTATGCATATATGCATGAAATACAAATGAATCTGTGTAGACTTAAGATGTTCTAAAATCTGCCTCTCTGGTCTCTATCTACCCTTTGAAACTAGATGAGACCACAGAAACAAAAAGATCACCTGGCCAGAGGTGATCACGAGGCAGAGGCAGGTAGATCTTTATGTGTTCAAGGCTAGCCTTAGAAGTCTATAGATCAAATTCTGGGAACAGCCAGAGATGTTATACAGAGAAACCCTGTCTCGAAAAACAAAACAAACAAAAAATCATCTGAGGGAAAAGTTGGCAGTAAGGAAATGATGACTTTAGTATCCTCTTCACAAAGCTGTGTGGTGCTTGTTTGTTCCCACTCTCGCAGCAGGTGTCCTGAGGATGCCTGACCACCCTCTAACGCTCCCAAGTAGGAAGAGGATAGACATCCATAATATTCTCCATATTCTCTGAAGTCATTTTTCATGCCATACATCCAAATGCTTGGATAAATTTTGAAATGTTAGGATGAGAAAGTAAACTATTTTCAGAAACAAAAATAAAAGTGCAAAATGGTGAGGAAGTTTATTTCCTTTAAAAGCCTACCACACTGGAAATGGTGTCCTGTTTCAGAAAGGACTTAGAGCCCTTGTTTCCTCCGCTTGGAGGGGCCATCCCTGAGGGACTGTGGAGAATCAATAGCTGTGCCCTCACGTGCCGTAGGAAACTCTCACACAGTCCCACTGTGCACTTCCACTGCTGCTGCAGATGTGAGCGGTCTGGGCACAGCTCCTGGCAGAGGGTGTGGCTTATGTGAGTGAGGCCCTGAGCACTACTGCAGATCCACAGAAGAAGAAATAGACACAGGCATAGGATGTGGGAATGTCCTTCTCAACAGATATGGAATGAGGTCCTTCAAATCCCTGTCTTCCTACACTAAAGTTCCCTGTTGGACCTGGGACTAAATAAGCATTGTCTGTATTTACCCTGTCTAGAACTTCATAACCAACAGCCACAGCTCAAAGCAGCCAGAAAGCTAAAAGGCTCCAGGCCAAGTTAATCATACCCATTTTATTTGCCTAGTACTTTTGCTCCTACTGCTTGCAGATTTCTATTCCTGTGGTGGAGGAAATCCACATGAGCATGTGTTAGTGTAGCCTAGAAGAAGCACTCTGGCATGATCCCAGAGCACTGTGTGATGTCGAGGGAGAAGCCTCAACCCCTGTTGCACGGCTGAGAGCAGATGTGATAGCTGACTGCAGAAGGAGAAGCCCTAACCCATGCTTCAGGGTTGAAGATGAGTGCGATGACTGACAGCTCAGGGAAAACTTGTGCTGAAAACGTGAGTGAGGTAGGGGCAAGAGAGCTGCTGGTCGCTTTAGAACTGAAAGGAAGTGGAGAGAGTTCAGTACAGGTAGATAGAGCTGGTGTGATGGACTGCAGGTGAAGGCTTTTAGTTGGTTACTTGTGTGCCTTCCTTGTGTTACAGGTGTTAGCACTAGAAAAAATAGAAAATATAATTTAGATCACTCAACTGTGTAAAAGTTGTCTTAACATTTTTACTACAAGAAATACATCCACATCCACATACATTTTTCTATTATTTATTTGTGTGTTTCTTTGTTTTAGCCCAGACTGGCTCTAATTGGACATTCTCCTGCCTCAGTCTTCTGATTACCTGTATTACAAGTGTGTGCCACTACTCCTGGCAGTACATGCATATCCTAGTGGCCAGATCGCAACCCTCTGAGCAGCAGAGGACCATGCATCCAGTGGAGTAACACATTCATTCTGCTTGATGTGGAAAGTGAATTTGGGGCTGGAGAGGTGACTCAGGTTCAGAGTTCAGAGTGGAGGACACGGGTCCAGTTCCCAGCACCTACGTTTGACACCTCACAACTGTCTGTAACTCTAGGTCCAGGGATCAGGTGTTCTATTCTGACTCCTAAGGGCGCTGCATGCACATGCATACAGTCAGGCACACACAAACAATGGAAATAAGTCTACAGGAAGGAAGGAAGAAGGATAGATTGAATTGTGTTGGCCTCAATTTTCATTTGTTTGATTACCAATATCATTGAATTTTTGTTTGCTCTTTGACTTCCTGTGTAAACTGGTGAATCAGAGGACATGTACTTGGTTTCATTATAAAACTGTGTCACTGTCCCACTAAGCCCCGACCTGAGTATGTGATATGATCAAAGACTGGTGTGTCAGATAGGAGCTAAATAAAAGAATAAATAACCTGGGGAGACATCAGGAACAAGGGTGGGGAATGAAGGCCATGAGCAGAAGCATATAGGACGGGGGTGGCTTGGAAAGGAGGAGTTAGAGCTGCTTCTCTCCTGACGGCTCCAGTGGAGGTTAGATGGGCCATAGGTTTAAACACGGCGTGTGAGGTAGCACCCTGCACACACAGCAGACTGGGTTCCTTTGTCTGGAAGCAGGCCCTGCTGTAGAAAGGACCTGTTGTGTGTGCTGCTGCCATGCAAGGCCAGAGTGGACCCAGCAGGACCCCTCACCATGCAGCTATTTGAGTGGAGCCTACAGGGTGGGGGAAACCATCTTGTGCAGTAGGAATTGGAGACCAGGGATTAATGTAGCTTACCCAAAGATTGATGTGTCCTTTTGGCTTCAATCAGTGTCCACATCTGCTTCCTCTTTTTCCTGGAGTTAGCCCTTTGACCTACCTGAGGCCAATTTTAACAGCACTCAGACCCTTGACATCATGTTTTTATCAGGGCTTTTATTTTTTTATGTTTGTTTTTTGTCAGTGCACAATTGTGATTTTTTTATTATCAACGTGCGTGGCTTCAAAGATTATCAAGTTAGTAGAGTGATGTAAAAGTTTAATAAACCTATATTCAAATTGAAGGGACAAGTTTTGCCCAAGGCAAATGTCAGATGTGTGCTGACATTCCTTTTGGCAAAAGTTTTCCCATCTGGCAGTCTGACAGTGTCCTGATTTTACTCCTTGAGATTTTCCTGAATATAGCCTTCCCTTTTGGGATGAGTACAGAGAGATTGTGACCTATATTTGAATAAAATTTCTATACATTTACCTAAATTTATGTTCTTAAACACACACACACACACACACACACACATACAATACAAAGTTGTACTCTTCTTAGCAGTAGTAACACACCTTTAACCCCAGGACTTTGGATGCAGAGACTGGCAGATCTCTGTGAGTTCGAGACATATCTTCTCTACAGAAGGAGTTGCAGGACAGCCAGAGCTACACAGTGAAACCCTGTCTCAACACCCCCACCCAACAAAGTTCTCTTTAAGCCTACTTTGGTCAGTCACATAAGTTGATCTTCATAGAAATTGGTGTTTCAGACTCTCTTTAAACAGTGCTTACAGTGTCTCCAAAATGTATAGAATAACATGAAACGCCTGAAGATGTCCCTCAGGGTTAGGTGTAGAAATGTCATTTCAGTGTTGCTTCTTTAAGGACTTACTCTGCTCTCTAGTTTTGGGACAGATCTGTGGGGTCCAGAGAGATCCAAAGCATCAGTGGTCCCCTTGTGGCTCTCATCACCTGTCTTTGTCTCATGTGCATAGATGTAGCTGAACCCAAAATTCTTGTACATGTTATACTTTGTATGTGATGTGTTCTAGGTACAGTGGGGGATTTAGATGAGGGTGGGAACTGCTTGGTGATGACAGCAGTGACTCGCTGCCTTAGTCCGGTGATTGGTACCGGTGTATTAAAAACTGAAGCCAAGTGAGCAGTTCACTGTGCGCAGGACACATGTATGTTGGTTGTTTCAGGTGTTGGGGATTCAAACTAGAGCCCTGTGCATGCTGGACTAAAGTAGTGATGAGCTCAGATAGCACTGTGAGTGTGCTCTGCCTTTGAGCTGTGTGCCCTGCCTCCGCTTACTATATGCTCATAAAATATGCAGGAACTTGATAGAGGGTAGCTGCCCTGTTGAGTAGCTTGCTCTGTCTGTCAGCCTTAGTTCTCAGTGTGGGGTTAAACAGTGAGGAAAATGCAGGTAACAAGCTCATAAATGCGTCTGTTGGCCTGGAGTCTACGATTAGAGCTGTGGTGAGTGCCTCACCCCGCGCTGCCTTCTTACTCTGCAGCTTGACTTACAGATGTTGTGAAATGTTGCTGTCTAGCTGTCTTAACTCACCCATCTGTCTTGTAGGAGCAAGTGGTAATGAACTTGGACAGCAGGCTTCTGGTCTTCCCTTTGTATATCTGCTGTAACTTCTTGTACATATCACCAGAAAAAAGAACTGAAAGTCACCGTCACCCAGAAAACCCAGGAAACTGAAGGAAGCACTCCGTGGGAAGAGGAGCACTCTGAAAACTGTTGAGGTCAGCTTTAACGTCACAGCCTCCTGCGTTCCCATCCAAAGTGACTAACAGTGTTGGGCCCTTATGGACTTCATGGATGCTGCAGGGGATGTCCTCACCCACATCACATCTCTATGCACATGTGAAAACGTATTGTAAAACTAAGGCAGTACCTGTCAAACCGTGTATGTTAAAAGGATATCAACTTGCTTTAATTTAGTAGCAGTAGAAAATTGCTCTAGGTAAATTTCTCATTTCTTTGCAACAAAATATAGATTGAATTTTGAGCTTGAATTACCTGCCCGATGTAAGTGAGCTTCACCTTTTCATCTATAAATTTGTTCTGTTTTGTTAAAAGAATGTTAAGGGCATAGCTTGAATGGCCAGTTATAAATGCTCCTTCAGCTGGTGCCTTTAACACCGTCCTTTAGTTTTTCAGTTGCTTGTTGAGACTTCTGCTGAGACTGAGACCTTCTAGTCTCGCCGCTTTCCCATCAGATCCTTCTCGTAGTTTGGGAGACTAGGCTTAGGAACTGTTTCTGTTTGGTTTGTTTTTGTTTTTAATCTAAATTTGGGCATTTTTCATATTTTTAAACTTTAACTTTCCTACAATTTTAAATGACAACAACAACAATCAGCTTTAGGACTTGAAATAAACTTGAATAAGGGAAATCAGTTTGATTCTGAGGATATTCCTTCGCCTTATGTGCGCAGTCTTGTCTGACTTCTGTGTTCTCTGTTATGAGTTATTTATGTAGAATACTGCATTTTCAAACATTTCGTCTTCTCTGGTCGTTGGAATTTATGTTCAAATTTTAGTTGGGAATATTGTTTCCTACTTAAGCTCAGGACTTTCTAACCTCTGAACTGAGTGCCTTTGAGTCACACATGCAAGCGGAGTCATGGTGAATGTACAGGAGGAGCTGGAGCAGAGCCTTCGTGCTTGGACAACCTATTCTTGTCAGGAATGACATGTACGCTGTCATGATTTGTATACGTTGGTTCTTTGTGTTTATTGCTATTTTGAAAATGGCCACTCTCATTTTCCTCCAGTCAGAGTAAGTGCTTTTGTGATTGATGTATGTTTTTAGTATTTTTTTAAATTGAAATCATTTTTATGTATCTGTTCAAATAAAATAATCATTTGGAAAAGGAATGCGCTCGTGTTTTAAGGTGCACTCGAAAACCTCACCTGAAATGAGGATTCTCTTTTCCTCTTAAAGTTCAGGTTTTTTCCCAAGTATTTGGTTGTGTTTATTTTGTTTTAAAGCAGAATTCTGTTAGAGATCAAGAGAAAAAAACAACTGAACTGGAAAACTGAATCTCAATGGCTTCTGAGAAAAGGAGCTAGAGAAGCCTTGCTCTGAGGCAGAGGGCGCAAGGCAGGCTCACTGTGGGGTCTGCGGGAAGCTCACCTGGGTCAGTGGAGCTAGCAGCTTCAGATTTGGTCACTTGGTTTTTATTTGTTTTTGTTTTGTTTTTCAAGACAGGGTTTCTTTGTGTAGCAATCCTGGCTGACCTGGAACTCATTTTGTAGACCAGGCTGGCCTTAAACTCAAAGAGATCTGCCTTTGCCTTCCAAGTGCTGGGTTTGAAGGTGTGTGCCACCACCTCCCAGCTTGACTGTTTCTAAAAAACAAGTGAACAAGCGAACGAAAACAGAAAACAAAAAAGGCTGCGTTATCCCTCAGGTGGCAGACAGGCTGAGCGCCAAGGATCATAAGTGCCTGCTCCCACCTGCTTCTAGCTTTGACTTACTGGCGGTTTTCTTTTCTTCTTCTTTTTTTTTTGTTTTTTTGGTTTTTTTGTTTGTTTGTTTGTTTTTTGTTTTTCGAGACAGGGTTTCTCTGTGGCTTTGGAGCCCTGTGCTGGAACTAGCTCTTGTAGACCAGGCTGGTCTCGAACTCACAAAGGACTTACTGGCGGTTTTGCTTTCCCAGTAATATGTTATTAGAATCACAAATTATCCTTGTTTTTTTTGAAATTTAACTACTTTGAATGCCTTATCCCTCCCAGAATTGTAATGTGAAGATTTCTAAAGCAATGGTTGGGTCAGTGACAGGCTACACTTCTGTACACCTTGCTGTGATTTCCTCTCCCACTGCTATTTTCTTTCAGCAGCAAAAGAAATCCTTTATTCTTTATATATTAAGAAAACAGCCTGGCAGCAGTAGCGTACGCCTTTAATCCCAGTGCTCAGGAGGCAGAAGCAGACGGATCTCTGTGAATTCAAGATCAGCCTGGTCTACAGAGCAAGTTCCAGGACAGCCAGGAGTACACAGAGACACCCATCTCAAACAAAACAAACAGCATACACCTGTAATCCTAGCACACAAGAGGCTGAGTCAGGAGGATCACAAGATTGTGGACAGCCTGGACTGCATTGCAAGATCCTTCTTTAAAACAAAAAGCAATTATACTCTTTATAAATCTTGGGAACTAAAGTGTGAATATATCAACAAGGAAGATACTTCCTTTTGCTGGTCAGGTTGTCAGCTTATAAAGTGTAAGCAGTTTCAGGAGATGATGGGAGGCCACCATGTGTGGGGGCTTTGCCCATGCCAGCTCTTGCTGTGTATATATAGCCTCTGACAAGTTCTGTTAATGATTTTCTTTTCTTTCTTTTTTTTTTTTTTTGTTTTGTTTTTCAAGACAGGGTTTCTCTGCAACTTTGGAGCCTGCGCTGGAACTAGCTCTTGTAGACCAGACTGGTCTCGAACTCACAAAGATCCTCCTGCCTCTGCCTCCCAAGTGCTGGGATTAAAGGCGTGCGCCACCACCGCCTGCCATGACTTTGTTTTCTATTAACTGTTAAATAACTGGTTATTCAGTAAAGAAGAGAATATACTGTAGTTTAATACTGAATTATTGTTTTTGTTTGTTTGTTTGTTTTTCAAGACAGGGTTTCTCTGTCTAACAGCTCTGGCTGTCCTGGAATTAGCTCTTATAGACCAGGCTGACCTCGAACTCATAGAGATCTGCCAGCCTCTGCCTCCCAAGTGCTGGGATTAAAGATGTGCGCTACCAATGCCCAGCGCATTTTTCTTTTTCCAATCAATCCATGTATTATCCCAAAATGTTTTCTGAAGAAACCCAAGTCTACTTCTCTCTCATCTCCAAAATCTGCAGAGGTTCCACATAGGCCCTCAGGTAGCCTAGGTCCCACCTCTACATGTCTTTCTCACCTCCTGCCCTTACCCTGCAGTGAGCAGAGACCTCTCCCCCAGCACACATTTCCCTTCGTCTTCTGGCTGATTTCTGCTTACATCATTTCCTTCCGGAAGCTCTTCTGCATGACCTTTCCCCTCAGCAGCGGGCAGGTGGTTGCCATTCTGCCTTCCTGCTGTCATGTTCCACATGACACACTTCTGTAGCACTTCCTTTTCTGTATCCCTCAGACCTACCAGCCACTCAAACTCATGCCTTTTTTTTTTCACTGTTGAGTCCTTTGATATATAGGTAATGCAATAAATGTGACTAGTATGACTGATCATTGTGACATTTTATTCTCTTCTGGTGTTGCCACATTAGTGCATTGCTGAGGCCACACTCCTTACAGTTGAGTCTAGAGTGTCAGTGAACTCTATTTCTCATGCACATTCACACAGCAGCCAGTCCCAAACTCACTTCCCCAACCACTTTTCATTTTTTAAATGTTGATATTTGTGTATGAATGTTTCCCCTGTGTTGCACCGTGTGTGTGCCTAATGTTAGGCATTGATCTCCTAGACCTGGAGTCATGGATGATTGTGAACCACCATATGGCTGAACCAGGTCCTCTGGAAGAGCAGTGCTCTTAACCGCTGAGCCATCTCTCCAGCCCATTAAACAAACTGTCAAGATAGGCCAGTGTCCCCTGCTCTAGTCATCCCTGGGCCATGGACCAGATGACACAGATCACCTTCTGAGATTATTCAAAACTAGCTGTCTGTTGCATGACTTTGGGGAAACAAAATGGTTAGTGTTGCTTGTTACTAACTAATGGTTAGTGTTGATTGCTACCTTGATGGGGTTTAGAATCACCATAGAGACAAACCAGAGGTTATCTCTTAGTGAGGAATTATATCTGAATAAGGTTGAGGTATGGGTCTTGGACTGTACAATAAAAGGAGAAAGGCTGAACACAGGCCTCCATCACTCTCTGCTTCCTGACTACAGATGTGGCCTGTAACCAGCTGCTGTTTGTTACCTAGCATGATGAGCTCTTCTGTGAGCCAGAACAAACCCTTTCTTCAAGTTGCTTTTGCTAGGATTTTGTCACAGCAGCAGCAACAACAAAAATAACTACTGCAGACATGATCTGAGCAAACATGAGTTCAGCCCAGATGCGGCACTGACAAGTTATAAGAATTAGTTAAGTTTTAGGAACTAGTTAGGAACTAGCCTAAGCTATAGACCAAGCTTTCATAATTTATCAGAAGTCT
>JAQHUG010000047.1:2456828-2475945 GCA_028555095.1 Dicrostonyx torquatus | reverse complement strand
TCTCCCAAGTGCTAGGACTAAAGGTGTGCACCTCCACTGCTTAGCTAGCAATTTTTCTTGTTCTTGATAGATTCCCCTCTTATATGTTCTGTGCAAATGGGCTGAAATGCTGCAAATTTGTTGCTACTCTTTTCACTTACACACATGTACATCTATGTGCGTCCACATGTGTAATAATAAGACCTTAAAAACTGATTTTTTTTTTTTTGCAGAGGAAGATTTGGAAGGTAAAACAGAGGAAGAAATAGAAATGATGAAATTAATGGGATTTGCCTCTTTTGACTCCACAAAAGTAAGAAAAAGATGGAACTGTTATGTGTTCTCAGCTGTCTGTCCTCACACCTCTCCTGGGTTTCCACATTCTTTGGCTGTCACTCATAACTTCTTCCACAGCGTCCCTTGCTATAGACAGTTTCTGAGGGGTTTAAGCACACACAGAGGAATGCTAAGCTACATTCTCTCCAGCCCAGAGGATATCAGTTTTCAGGGCAGAGAGCAGTGAGACAGACGAGAAGCAGATCTGAAGCTGTTCAAGTGTGAGGACACAAGGTGCAGGGTGTGAACTTCACAACTGCTGGTGACCGCCTGGTGCTTGGGCTCTGGGGCAGACGCCGAGGGGTCCTTGCCCTTAACCCTGTTAAATAATAGATAGAACCTGTGGTAGACTGGCCTTAAACTTGAAATCCTGCCTTAGTACCTGAGTTCCCAGATTAAGAAGCAAAGATTTTAGTCCACAATCACTTTTTTTCTTTTTTTTTTTTTTTTTGAGAAAAGATACCACTTAACTAGGCTGCCCTCAAACTTGTTATATAGTTGAGGAAGACCTTGAACTTCGGATTCTCTTGCGTCTACATCCCAAGTGGTAAGATTTATAGACAGGCCCCACCATACCCAGTTTATGTGTCTGTTTAGTCCATTCATCTGTTGATGACCATCTGAGCTGGTTGTTTCCTGGTTACTGTGAATAGTGTAGCTGTAGACATAGATGTATTAGTATCCCTGTGATGGGAAGAACTTGGAATTCAATGCTCGGTAGTGGTATTGTTTTTAGTGGTTTGGGACTTACAGAGTACCAGCTTACACTCCCACTAGTAGTGATGAAGGGTTCCATTTGCCTATATTCTTGGCAATATTGATTGTTGTTGCACGAGTTCTAATTGGTCTTGATAATAGTAAAAACCCGGAGCCAGATATTGGGGGAAATGTTGAAAGATCAGATAGACAAAGCAAGCCACAGCCAACTCTTACCTTACTAACTCCTGAGCCAAAAAAGTGGCTGAGCTCCTGTCTCCTTCCTCTCTGCCCAGCCATATTACTTCCTGTCTGTCTGTACAGACCTCCAGACCTCTATGGTTAACTAGTGGCTAGCTCCATCCTCTGATCATCAGGCAAGCTTTGTTAGAGCACAAAGTATCAACAGATGGTTTTTTTTATTTTCAATTGATTTGGGTTTTTTTTTCTTTGAATGTTTATGAGTGTTTTGACTTTGGGTGTGGCTTGCACTGCATGCATGCCTAGTGCCTGAAGATGCTAAAAGTGCGCACCAGCTCCCCTGGGACTGGAGCATAGACTGTTGGGATTTGCATGTGGTGCTGAGGGCCAAGCCGGGGTCCTCTGGAAGAACAGTAAGTGCTCTTACCTGCTGAGCCACCTCTCCAAGTTCTTGCCATTTGGTGTTAGTTTTTTTTTTTGGTTGTTGTTGTTTTGGTTGGTTTTTTTTTTTTTTACTGATTTTTATTGAGCTCTACATTTTTCTCTGCTCCCTCCCTTTCTCTTCCCTCCCCTTCAACCCTCCCCCAAAGTCCCCATGCTCCCAATTTACTCAGGAGATCTTGTCTTTTTCCACTTCCCATGTAGATTAGATCTATGTAAGTCTCTCTTAGGGTCCTCATTGTTGTCTAAGTTCTCTGGGATTGTGATTTGTGGGCTGGTTTTCTTGCCACTTGGGTTTTGTTTTTGTTTTTTGTTTTGTTTTGTTTGGTTTGGTTTGGTTTTTTTGAGACAGGGTTTCTCTGTAGCTTTGGAGCCTGTCCTGGAACTAGCTCTGTAGACCAGGCTGGCCTCGAACTCACAGAGATCCACCTGCCTCTGCCTCCCGAGTGCTGGGATTAAAGGCATGCACCACCAACGCCCGGCTGCCACTTGGTTTTTAATAATAGTTATTTTGACTAAGGTAAGATGCAGCTTTAATTTACATTTCCCTGATAATTAAACATAAATGTTTATTGGTCATTTGTGTATTTTCTTTTGGGAATTGTCTCATTCAGCTCATTAATTCATTTATTGATTTACATGTTTTTCTCTTTCTTGTTTGGTGTTGAATTGTTGCAGTCCTGTGTATACTGTTGATGTGAATTCTCTGCTTCATGTGTAGCTGGCAAGGGTTCTTGCTTTTCCCCTCTGCTGGCTGTCTCTTCAGCCTGCTGGTAGTTCCCTCCACCACAGAGCTTTCTTATATGTATCCCCTTCTGCCAGTGGCTTGAAGTTGTCTCCTTTGCTGCTAGAGACCCTGTAACTGTATCTTGAAACATTTTCCTCTCTATACTCTTGTTCTTCTTGCTGTGGTTGTGTAAACCCCATTTTGGAATTTAACACTATTAACATTTCAGCTTCTTGTCTTTGAATTTACCAAATCCTCTTATCTGTATTGGTTGGCATTGTCGATTGAGACAGTCATGACCCTTCTGCTTCAGCCTCCCAAAGCACTAGAGTTCCGGGCACCCAGTTCAAGTCCTCTTTCTTTTATTCAGAATATTTTATAATATGTATTTCATTATGAATATGCATCTAACAAATAACAATGCTTACAGAGTGAAGTAACCACAGTTTTTTTGTTCTTAGAGTAGTAGTAAAGGAGCTTGGCTTTCGGTCTTGTTTCCTGGTTCATATTTTTCATTCTGAGGGGTTTTAAAGGTCTCGTTCATGACACTACCTTTCTGTAGTCAGAAGAGGCTTGCTTATAAAGGAAACACTAAGTAAGCATTCTTTTTGTTTGTTTGCTTGCTTTGTTTTTTTCGAGACAGGGTTTCTCAGTAGCTATGGAGCCTGTCCTGGAACTTGCTCTGTAGACCAGACTGGCCTTGATCTCACAGAGATCCTCCTGCCTCTGCCTCCTGTGTGCCAGGATTAAAGGTGTGCACCACCACCGCCAGGCTAAGTAAACATTCTTAGATGCTACAAAATGCAGTGTAGTATGATATGGGAGCAGCTGAGGTCAGGGCTCTTTTTTGGTTTGGTTTGGCTCATGCATGATAGGTCATTTAGGCACCACTGAGCCACTGCCCAGCCCAGCCATACATGGTTATTTTCTTTTTCATATATATATATATGGGAATTGGTGTGAAGGTTTCATCTCTTGGAAATGGAATTACAGGCAGTTGGGATCTGCCATGTGGGTGCTGGGAAATGAACCCAGGTCCTCTGGAAGAACAGCCAGTGCTCTTAACCACTGAGCTGTCTCTCTAGCCCACATGGTTATTTTCTAATGACCCCACATAGATGTTAATTTTGTTTATGTGCAGTTGGCTTCATGTCTGTCAGTTAAAGTTCCTCGGCTCATTCATTTTCCTTTCTATTAAGCATTTACAGTTTACTTATTTTTACTAGTGGCTAATTTTCTCTCCCAACATGTAATGCATGAGAATAAATAATGCAGCTCTCCAGAAGCTTCCAAAGAATGAGTGAGCCTCTGGAGACTGAACTCAGTAAAAAGTCAGCATAATACTCCTTTGCAAGGCTAGTCTTCCCAGGTCTTGTCTACTGCCTGTTTTTAGGAACTCAAGTGGTAACACCCTCAGTAGTTTTCTTCAGTATCGCAGATCCTCCCTGGAAATTTCAGTGAAAATAGGAGTAGAAAATCAGTCCAGATTGGGGCTTAGGAGACTCAGTTGGTAAAGCCCTGACTGTGCAAGTGTAAGGCTGTGAGTTTGGACCCCAGCGCCTACAAATTGCCAGGTCCGATGGTGCACATCTTTAAGCCCACGAGTGGGACAGGGACAGGCACAAATGGGAGGTGGATGCCTGGAGCTTGGTGGCCAGCCACTCCAGCTGAATTCACAAGTTCCTGTGCGAGATCCTATCTCAAGTAAGGTGGGAGACTGGCGAGATGGCTTGGTGGTGTGTCTGCTTGTGAACAGTGTGCATGCTAAAGATAAGTGTAAAAAAATTTAAGGGTTGCCGGGCGGTGGTGGCGCACGCCTTTAATCCCAGCACTCGGGAGGCAGAGGCAGGCGGTTCTTTATGAGTTCGAGACCAGCCTGGTCTACAAAAGCTAGTTCCAGGACAGGCTCCAAAAGCTACAGAGAAACCCTGTCTCGAAAAATAAAAAAAAAAAAAAAAAAAAAATTAAGGGCTTGGCATGGTGGGTCTTTAATCCCAGCACTTGGAGACAGAGGCAGGTGAATCTTTGTGAGTTAGAGACCAGCCTAGTCTACAGAGTGAGTACCAGGACAACCAAGACGGTTACGCAGAGAAAAATCAAAAGCAAAACACAAAAATTTTTGGAGATGGAGAGCATTTCAGGAAGACACCCAACATAGACTTCTGGCCTCTACATGAATGTTCAAACATGTTCATGTATACCTGCATGAATATGCACATGCATAATATCACACACAAAAATAAAGAAAATTAATTGAAAGTTTTTATTTTAGTTCCATTTCAAATGTGTGGGCTCACCTGTGCACACCTTCAGTAGTAGAATCGTAGGTTTTGCCCTAGTGCAGATGTCCAGTGATGTTCCACACCAATAAGCCACGTTCCTAATGGAAGAGGTTAACGTTGTGCCAGTGTTTGTTGCAGTGACTTTCATTGAGCTGTCGCTTTTCTAAACTTCTGAAAGTACAGTAGCTTAGGCCCTGAGAGTACAAGCTCCGTCTAGAAGCTGCAGCCTCAAGCCAGATGTGGTGACACATGTCTATAATCCTAGCACTTGGGTGGAGGAATCAAGAAGTCAGGTCATCCTCAGTTACATACTGAGGCTGGCCTGGGCAGCTGGAGTTCGTCTCAACACTAACAGACAAAAAGCAGCAGAGTGCGGTTTCAGGAGAAAGAGCACAGTAAGGAAGGGTAACAGTACTTGAGAGAAGGCACAGTTGACATTGTTACTGTTCAGGAATTAGAAAAGAATTAGACATGGTGCTCTCAGCAGCTGGATCATGTGAATTAGGCTTGACCAATGGACAGCACCCAGATAGCTCAAGGCTGGATAGGGGCAGGGAAGGCAATTCAGACATTAGGAACAGCATGGGAGCAAGTAGGAATGGGGAGTGAAGTGGTTGCATGAAATATGGACCACAATAAGAAGGGAGATATATGTTTGGAAAAGCCAAGAGCACCAGCTCAGCTTGTACCTACTCCGAGTTCCAATTCCTTATTTAAATGTCAAAGATTCAATCTTCTGTGCAAGAAATGGGAATTAAATATGTAGAAAATTTTCCTAGCATGGTTGGAGAATATTACAATCCAAATATGTGAATATGAGAACTTTTTTTTTTTTCTGTAGTTTTTCTATACAGGGTTTCTCTGTAGCTTTGGGGCCTGACCTGTAACTTACTCTGTAGACCAGGCTGGCCTGAAACTGACAGATCCGCCTGCATCTGCCTCCCTAGTGCTGGAATTAAAGGTGTGTGCTACCACTGGCTGACGAATATGAGACCTTTTATTTCATTTCAAAAGATTTATTTTTTTTTTCATTTTAATTTTTATTTGCATTGGATCCCCTGGAACTAGCTGTGAGCTGCCATGTGGTGCTGGGTCCTTTGGAAGAGCAGCCAGTGTTCTTAACCACTATGCCATCTCTCTGGCCCTCAAAAGATTCTTTAAAGGAAGTTAGAATCTGCTTCTTTTTTCCAACATACCTTGTACATCACATGAAAACTACAAATGCTTTTCGTTTTTGTTGTTGTTGTTTTGTTTTGTTTTTTTGTGGTGCTGAGGATAGTGCATGCTAGGCAAGCACCTTACCACTAAGTACATCCCCAGCCCCAAATGTTTGTTTTTTTGAATACTGTATTGATTCTTAGGTGTGAATAGGGTTCATGGGGTGTCCTCTAGGGCTATCTGTCCTCCATTGGGCCTTTCCCGTGAGTGGCTCTTACCACTCAAAATGTACCCACAGGATCCCCCCTGTGATCCAGATATTTAATATGGCCTTCCTGTTTCTCTCCAGGGGAAGAAGGTAGATGGTTCTGTAAATGCCTATGCCATAAACGTGTCTCAGAAGAGGAAATACAGGTATGCATGGTCCCTGTGCCATGTCTGTACTTGACCTCAAATTAGTTTTATATTTGGAAGAGAATTTTTTTACAGGATAATTTAGGAAATGCTGAACTTTTCCATACTGTTTGTACATGTGTGCTTGCTTGTTTACTCGTGTTTGTGTGTGTGTGCATGTCCCCATTTTTTTGAGACATAGCTAAATATAACCATGACCCAATCCTTGGACCGCTCAAATGTTGGGATTACAAACTTGTACAACCAAGACTGGCTGCTGTGAAATATTCTGTCTTTGTTGTTTGAATTCGGATGTGTTAAAATTTCCTTCCAGTATACATGTAAGCAGGTAGCTCTGCCTGTTATCGCCCTGAGGCAGGCTCTTTGAACCAGAAGCTCATACATAGTTCTGATTAGACTGGACAGTGAGCTCTCTCTGCCCTCCCATTGCTGGGGTTATAGGCACACACAGCCATACCTAGCATTTTTTATTTCACATATTTAGAAGTCAAATGCTGTTACCAACTAACCTATCCCTTAGCCCTGCTTTTGAGCACAGGGTCTATATGTACCCCAGGTGGAGCTTGAACTTGCAGCCCTTGCACACACACACACACCCCGCAGTACACACCATCACACCCAGATGAAACTTTTAAAAGGTGTTAGTTTGAATTCTTGAAGTATGTTTTTATTATTCTTAAATAAATAAGATCCAAATTTTTAAAAATTACTTTTCTCTTTTATCATAGGCAGTACATGAATCGGAAAGGCGGATTCAACAGACCTCTGGATTTTATTGCATGAGACTTGAGGTGTTGGAGGATTTCCTCCCGCTCATCTTGGTCAGAGAGTATTTTATATTTTGTATTTCATACACCTCAAAACAGGATCTTGGTTCTTCCCTCTTATAAAGTAAGAAAGTCTTATTTATGACACCGGTGTACCTGCTGTCCTCAGGAGGTAGGCACACTTGACGGCAGTGTCCGTTTGTCTTGCTCCTTTGAGTCTGTATGTGCTTTCTTCCTGGATGCTTATTAGGAGTTCTCAGAACTGAAAGTGACTTAGATGTGAGTTTCTTCAATAAAACAGTATTTCTACCCATTTTAACTTATTTGACAAGTATCTTTATTGCTAGATTAAAGAGTCTCCTTGAACATTTTGTTTTTCCACACATAGATTCCTTTTGTTTTGAGACAAGGTCTTGTTATGTAATCCAGGCTAGCCTTGAAACTGAGACAGTCTTCCTGCCTCCATCTCCTTGTTGCTGGGATTATTATAGATGTCACCACACAAGTTTAGATTTAGCTGTCTGGAGTCTTGGTAGCTTAAAAACCAGAAGAAGGAAAGAATATAGCTTTGGATTCTTATATATTCTTTATTTCTTCCCAAAATATCGTTTACTATGTTCCCTCAGTAACAAAGGCGAACATGCTTGCTATAAAAATTCTTAGAAGAACCCAACAGATAAGAAAAGCCAAAACTCCCCTACAGTCCTACTGCAGAAACTTTGCTGTGAGCCTTATCCCCACCCATGAAGTGATATAAAATGCGCATTCAGCCCTCCTGTAACCCTTGCCTCATTTACTCTGGACAGTGTTACGCTCATCTTGTTTAGAGATAATGGCATCCTGTGGCTTTTTAGTTGTATCATAGTTGATTAACCTTTATTGATGCCTTGAGAAGGGTATCTAGTAGCAGGTTGCATGTCCGCTTAGAGACAGCCCATAAGTGCATAAACATATTTTTATATGTGTCTGCTTCAAATAGAAGTTGGCTATGTGTCTGCTTTTAGCAAAGCCTTCCCTGCTGGTGCATCTAAAGTCCCTCCTGTATTGCAGGGGACTGTGCTATTTCAGCCCCCGCTAATGGTAGCTTCAAATTATTTCTACTCTTTGCAGTTTTAGACAGTTCTGTAATTACACTTGAGTCTCATGATTTTGTATTTCTTTGGCTGTATCTTTAATGTCCTTACTAGTGTTTTGGCTAGCTATAAGTAAGGAATTTCATTGGGCATTTTCCTGGTATATATCATTCGGCTTTTTTATCCACTCTCCCCATGTCTGCCTCCTTTTGCTGGTTTCTTTCCTTCCCCAAGTAGTCCCTGCTCAGCTTTTATGTGATGCATACTCTAATGCCTTCTCTTCTCCGGATCTCTACCGCTCAAGTCCTCCCTCCACTTTTATGTGATGCATATTCCAGTGCCTTCTCCTCTTCTCTCTATTTCTCGAGTTCTTTCTCCCTTTTCATGGCCCCCCTTTATTCATTCATGACTCCAGTCACATGTATCTAAATATGTACTTAAATTTAAATCTGTATTTCATGTATGAGGGAAAACATGCAATATTTCTGTTAGTCTAGCGTATTTCACTTAGCGTAATGATCTCCATTTCTGTTTGGTTAGATTTTGGAATCTGGGAGATGGGAGGGGGGTTTGGTTAGAACTTTTTCCTCTAAAAGGCTGCTGTCATCCAGCATGTTAGCATGCCAAGGCTTTATCTTTTGACCCTCTCCCTGAACTCCATATGGCTTTAAATGTCTTCTGCGTGCTGTGAATGTCAGGTTGGACCTCCGCTAAGCTGAAGCCTTGTTTGTGCCTACGGCATTAGGCACCTCCAATGTGAAGCTAAACTGAGCCCTTGCTTCCCTGCAGAGTCTTTCCTCAGACTCCTCCATTTTAGGTGCTGGCCGTTTCATTCTCTCCTTCATTCAGACAAATTCTGGGGTCATCCTCGTGCCCTATGCCTGATTGACTGGAAAATCCCACTCTTGCCTGGACTGCTGCAGTTGTTCCAGATGGGCCCCCTCTTTTTGCTCTTGCTGGCTTCTTTACTCGCCACCCCACAGCAGACATCACCGCATGCTCCCCCTGGTTTCAGTGATAGAATAATGCTCATTTTGCTGCAGCCTCAGGCTCCTGTGGGATCTGTACTCACACCATAGCTCACTGCACTTGGACCCGTCTGCTGGGGTCACTGCTCTTGGAAGCCAGGTGTGGGCCTGCCCTCTCTTCCCACTTTCTTTTCTTCCTCTGGATGTTTTCTCTCCTAGATGTGTTCATGTTGGGATAGGAAGCATAGACCATAAAACATACTCTGTTAAAGTTGACATAGTTTCAGTGTGTTCAGTTAGGCAGGCACCCATCTTCACATCTAGTCTTGAAGAAACCGTGAACTCTCTTAATACTCTGTCAACTCTTAATGCTCCCACAGCTCACCAGCATGTGCTGTGTCTCTAGATGTGTGCCTTTTGTGGGTGTTTCACTCACAGTTCTGGTCTGGTTGCTTTCACTTGGCATCATCCTCACCGTGGCATGGATTGGTGTCCCTTTGTACAGCTGACTGGTAGTCCATTCTGAGCTTACAGTGTGTTTTTGCTTGTAATTCGACAACAGCAGATGGGCATTTAGATTCCTTTTGCTTTTGAGAACAGTGTCCCACGGATACTAGTACACTTTTGTATGAACACATTTTTGTTTATTTTTTGAGAACTGCCAGGGCGGTTCTAAAACTGGAACTCACAGAAGTCTGCCTGCCTCTACCTGCCCAGTGCTAGAATTAAAGGCATGTACCACAGCACCCAGCTACATACAGTGAACACATTTTTATTGTCAGTTCCCTGGACTATGTAGAAGCAAAAATTACTGGGTTATATAATAACTCATTTAAGCTTCTCCATTCCCCTGCAGTAGGAGGGTGCTACCCCTGCTCTCCAAGCCCACTTCTACTTTACCTTCACAGCACTTAGTGCAAACTCGTCCTCTGTGCTTTTACCAGCTGGTCCTTCCCTTCTGAGAAATGGGCCTTGCCTTGTTTGCTGACATAGCCCAATTCCATAGAGTGCCTGGTATATTCCTTTTGAATTAGAATACAATTCTGTCTTCTTTCTCACTGAGCCATTTCTGATTTTTGTTTTTAACCATATATTTATTTTTGAAAAATATTTAAGACATTAAGTTAAGTAAGACTGATTCTCTTTTTTAAAGTTACCGATTTTTAAGTTGTATTTATGTGTTTGTGTCTGCTTGTCTGTATGTGCACCATGTGCATGCAGAGACCAGAAGAGGCCATCAGATCGCCTGGAATGGAGAGACAGGTGGTTGTGAGCCACGTGATGTTGGTGCTGGGAACCATGCCCAGATCCTGTGCAAGTGCAGCAGGTGCTCTTAACCACTGAGTCTGCTTGCTCTCCAGCCCCTAATGCCCTCGTACATAGAAGCCACTGTTGCCTGCCCCAGTCCTGAGTGCTGGGTTACAGGTGTGCTATGCCACAACCTGTTTCTTTTTTCTGACTTTTTTCTTTCTTTTTTTAACAAATAACATGTAGAAGTAATTTTATAATTTATATAATTTATTAATTATACAAATTAGAAACTTGTAATTATAAATTAGAAACTTGTAGAGTTTTCTGTGCCTGTGTAAATTAATCTACCTTTAGCAACCCTTGCTGCCCTCCTCTGTGTGCTATGCAGTCTGTATTACATATGGGTATATATACATGTATATGTGTATGTATGTGTTTAGAAGTTTTGAAGATTCTAATGTCATGATGACAGAAGCCATGACATTGAAGTGTTCGCAGTGACTGCAAAGAAGGGATTGATATTAAAGCAATAATGTCCTATTTGGATATTTACTCCTCCAAAAATGAAATCAATTCCTCAAAAACTTAGAAGACAAAATTCATTTCGGAGTGATTTTGTAAACTTGATTGTGAAGAATGTTTTGTTCCCACAGCCTTAGCCCTTTCAGACAGTTGAGGGCTGTGGGCATCAAGTTCTGACGTGCTCGCCAAAGCAGCCCTCTGTGGTCAGATGTGATAGCATAAGGTGAGCTCAGCATTGGCAGCGACCCTTCACCCAGGAACCATGGGAAGCAAAGCCCCTAAACAGTGGGGCTAAGAGACTAGACAAAGTTTGTTCCATAACCATGCTGTATGTCTTTGTTTCTCTGTTTTAACTACTCAGTCCTTAGTTTTATCTTGCATGCTGCAAAGCATCTGCAGCAAGGAGGCTGCTAATCAGTCCCCGGCCGCTTAGCCTCGAAATAACCACACAGAAACTGTATTATTTAAATTGCTGCTTGGTCCATTAGCTCTAGCTTCTTATTGGCTAGCTCTTACATCTTAATTTAACCCATCTCCATGAATCTGTGCATCACCATCAGGTCGTGGCCTACCAGAAGAGGCTCAGCGTGTCTGTCTCCGTTGGTGGCTCCCTGGCTTCTCTCTGACTCAACGCTTCTTTCTCCAAGCATTCAGTTTGGTTTTCTCTGCCTAGCTCTGTTCCCCTATAGCTCTGCTATAGGCCCAAAGCAGTTTCTTTATTAGCCCATGCTATTCACAGCATACAGAGGGGACTCCTACATCAAAGCACCATCCTTATCATATGCAGCTTTTTTATTAAAATTCTTGCCGTAAAACTGGGGCTCAAGCATTTTAGAACCCTCATGTTTGGGAGGCAAGGCTCTGCCTATCAGTTCACATGTATGTATTGACTGAATTCAGCTGTGGGTTTGGGGTTTGGGGGAAGTACTGGAAACCCCAACATCCTTTGTCTTCCACTTGCTGCTTCAGTGCCAGCAGATGGCACCAGATGCTCTGTTCTTCCTGGTGTCACTAATCCTCTTCTTCCATCACCAGGAAAGGAAGCTGCTGTATTCCTTAGTCTTATTCTCTGATGTTTATATCACTGAGTATTTTTGTTTGGAGTTGAATTTAGACTTGTTGGCGCTAAAATTATTTGCTTTATTTGCTCCCTCTGGTTTGGGTTTCAAACTCTGACCCCCCTCCCTTTACAAAGGAACGTGTGGATTTTCAGCAGGAGTAATTGTAGGGGAAGAATTATGATCCTGAAATAGGACTGGGTCGAAACAAATTTTTGAGAGCAAAAGAGAAAGACTGAAAAGATGTCAAATATTCAGAGAAACTTGAGGAAATATAAAAGTCCAAACCCAAGATGTTAAAATGGTCAAAACAGAGCATGTTTAGGAATATTAAATCGGTTACTTAATATTTGTTTTCTTTTCCTTAACCTTTAAATTTTAGCAGACAGCATACAATTTTAAAATGTTTCAAGTGGTTCTTTTCTGCATTTTTATTTCCAAATTGTGTGCCTTCACGACAAACTGCTTTCAATGTGTGTGTCAGCATAGAGCCCTTGATTGGATCCTTGCACACACCAGGCAACATTGTCACTGAGCTGCACCCCGTCCACTGTGTGTTACCCACAGTTTGAATTGTGTTCATTGACGGTCTGCAATTCTCTGTACCTGCCGTGGGGTTTTTTTGGTTGGTTGGTTGGTTGGTTTGGTTTTTGTTTTGTACAACTGCAAATCAGAGGATTGCCAGGCCAGTTGTGGGTTAGAGGGCACGGGGTTCAGGTCTTTCCCCAAGCTAAGGAAGAACAGGAAAGTTACTTGTCTCGGAGCCCCTTTCTTCATGTGCAAAATGTAGGTAAGGATGACAGCTCCTCGAAATTGTCCCGAGGGGTGAAAACAGTGTTGGTAGGTTACCTGACATCTGTGCCCCAAGTAAGCTAACACTGCATACTGACAGCACTAATACATCTTATTTAAAAATACCCTGCTTGTTTCAGTTTTCGGCCTTCTTACCCTGTAGCTTTATTCCTGTCTTTAAATTGGAGATGTAGACATTACATTTTGGGTCTCTCATTGTGAGCTCTCATTTCAAAAATCACGTTTGCTCAAGGGCCTGTGTTTACAGTGAGCTTTCCAGTGGGTATCGGTGGAGTACTCGGTTAGTGGGCTGGGAGAAAGGCCTGCTCGGGAGTGTTTTCCTCTGGGATTAAAGGGGCGGCCTCGGGTTCAGCCTTACTCTGTAGGCACCTGGCCACTAGATGCAAGCATGCTCTAGGGGAGCCAGCCGTTCTCCCCCTCCCGCCCCCCCCCACCCTTATGGTGGGAGGTACGTGCCGCCATCTGTCGGAGATACCCAGCTAGGCCTGAAGTTCTCCCCGGAGACAGTGGGCAACAGGTCGGTGGCCACTGGGCGGGGCTTTGCCCTGCCCTCCTGCCTCGTAGCCAATCAGCAACCCGGAAATGGGCCGCTGCTTGGGCAAAGTGGTGACGTCATCGTAGCCGGGAGGTTTCCGTGGGTTCAGCCAATGAGCTGCAGGTGCAGCGGCATTCCCTGTACTGTGCTTGCCCAATGCCTGCAGAGCCCAAGGGGGCCTGGCTGTCGGCATGCAGCCAATGGGAAGCAGGCAGAAGCACGAGGCGGAGTTGCGAGTCCTGCGGCCAATAGGGTGCAGGGGGTGGAGTTCGGGCCTTGTCAAGCCGAGCCAACCAGCGAGAGGAGCGGGCTTCTGGGGCGGGGTCGCGGGCACTTCCCCAATAGCGGCGGTCCAGGGGCGGGCTGTGCCGAGGGCGACCCAATGAGGGGCACCGCCGCCGCGGGCCTGTCAAGGGACGGGACCGGGGGCGGGCGGCGGCGAGTCGGGATAAACACTCGGCGGCCGCGGCTGGGATCAGGGCTCCGTGCCGTCCCAGCGCTGTCCCTCCTGGCTGGCCAGCGCGGCGGCTCTTCGGCGTTCCCGGCCGGCGGCCCGCGGGCACCGAGAGGCGGCCCGCCGGGTGCAGGATGGCGACAGCCGTCGGGATGAACATCCAGTTGCTGCTGGAGGCGGCCGACTACCTGGAGCGGCGGGAGAGAGGTGCACGGCGGGCTGCGGGCCGGGCGGGCGGCCGCTGGGGTGGTTGGGGCGCGGGCCGGCCGCGAGCGCCAACCCCCGGGCCCGCGCCCCAAAAGCCGAGCGCGGGGGGCGGCGAGCAGCTGGAACCTTCCACACCTGCTCCGAACCGAGGGCGTCCACGCCAGGAAGGAGCAGGCATTGTTCTCAGAATTCCGCCTGCCTGCGCCCGGCCGGTGCCCCGAACTCCGACAGACAGACGGACGCGGGGACATGGTGTCAGATGCTCTGGGCCCATTCATTAACGGGACCCCTCGGTTTTTTAGAAGCTGAACATGGGTATGCCTCCATGATGCCGTACAGTAGCAAGGACAGAGATGCCTTCAAACGGAGGAACAAGCCCAAGAAGAACAGCACCAGCAGCAGGTAACTGTTCAGTGCTCCCCTTCTCTGTAGCTAACACGATGGCTGATTGTACGTTGGCTACTGGGATTCTAGCCCTACAGATGCATCGAAGGTCCGGGAATGCACACATGGTACTAAACAACCCTTCTTTTTAAGTTGAGGAAACTGAGGAGAAAGTAGGAATGTCTTACATTTCATTATGACCTTTTTTTAAAAAAAAAATCTACTTTTCACCCTCTGAACAAAGCAAAACTCTTTGGGACTAGCAGCAGGGTCACCACTTTTGCCTTCTTTACAAGCAACAGAGTTCCCACGTTTCCTTTCGTTTGAAACGCAGCGTGTTATCAGTTGAGTTTGCTGGTCATGGTGAAGATTTTATAAACGAGGTATCTGGCCTGACACAGGTGGTAGAAATTTATATCTAAAATATAAATTCAATGCAGTAGTTTGTCTGATAACCCAGTTGTGACCTCTTATTCTGTTGGCTGAGCAGAGTGATTGAGGTTAGAGCCCACGTCTGTGAGAAGGTGCACGTAACATTCGGGTGTCAGCAAGTCCCAGCCTTTTCCTGTTAGCCTCACAGATTAATTTACAGTCCTCAAAAGCTGTGACTGGGAGTTCACGGCCCCTGGTCCACAATAACGTTTTTCTCTGTGACTGTCCCAATTTCCCCCTCCTTGCCCTTAAAATACTAGTTGGAGCTGGGCATGATGGGGCACATCTCTGATTTCAGCACTCAGGAGGCAGAGGCAGGTGAATGTCTGTGAGTTGGAGACCAGTCTGGTCTACATTGGGAATTCCAGACTAGCTACATGTTGAGACTACAGGGTTACATAGTGAGACTCTATCTCAAAAAAAAAAAAGAAGAAGAAGAAAAGAAAAGGAAACCCTAACTAGTTGGTAGGAGTCCGTGTTACTAGGACCATTCAATTTAGGCCATGCCTAAAATCATTGACATTTTCATCAGCAATTTAGAATCCTAATCCCTCCCCATCATGAATAACTTCCCACGAGCACATGGAGTACCATATAAAGTAGCTTCTGTGGCTTAATACAGACCACTAAATCCCAGGAAGTACCTGCTCACACCTAGAATTCACCCACCTTGCCCTTGGCTCACCCCGTCCATAGTCCCTAGTGTTGGAATCACAGACTGAGCCTCACACTGTGCCATGCTCCTGACTAAGGCACAGGAAGGGTGGACCTGACCCGGTAATTACCTGGTGGGTTTTCCTCGCCCTCTCATCCAGCATAGCCTGGCGGCAGTAATCAGTAGCACTGCACATGGGCACCACAGCCTTCGAGGAGGCTCGTGCTAATTTGAGTCCAGCAGTGGCATCGGAAAGGGCTCCACGGCATTCTGTAATAGTTTCATATAGAACTCGAAGGCTTGGGGCATTGTTTGTTGTCGTTTCTGTACTAGTGTGTTTCACTTTTGCCTTTGTTATTACCACCCAAGTTGGGAGGAATTGTTCACCTTGCTAGTCTTAGATTTTGATGCCTTAACACTATTTTCCCTCTTTATAGAAAGGTTACTGGGGGCGTTGAGGAGTGGGGAGTAGAGAGGCATTGTGTAGTGACTTGGTCCCAGAAGGATGATTCAAAAAGCATAGAAAGAGCTTAAAATGCTAAGCGAAGCACCAGACACCTCTTGCTGCGAGCCTACAGTCCTGCTGGAAGGTGGCTGCTGTTCCTGGGCTCTGCAAAAGCTGAAAACGCTTCTGTTAAGTCAGGGCTTAGAGTCAGGGCTGTCCCCGCTGTCTGTGTACCTCACTGCCAGTGAATAGGTGTGATGCAGCCAGTGTGGGAAGGGTTAAAGTCTGAGCAGATGAGTTTTGTAGGCATGGTCTCTTATGTGGGTGTTGACACATCCCTCACCTGAGAAGTGAGAGCGCTGTCAGAGAGGAGCTGGACACCAGTCAGAGTCAGCTGCCTGCCCAGGACCCTGTCACCTAACTCTGAACTGAGCAGGCCAGGGAGATACTGCTGGTTCACAGAACGCTTTGACAGTGACATGTTCAGGTTGAAATGTTAGGCTCTTTGCTGATGAGTCTGAGGAAATACTTTGCTTTGAACAATAAAAATGAGATTCAGCCATTATTTCACAGTTTTAAGACTGCTTTTGTCAAAAGAAAATAATAATAATAATAGTAACAATAGTAACAAGCATAGTGAATATCAGTTGCTTTGGAATCATCCAGAGAACTACTGGATTAGAAAAACAGGATTTTTCTTTCCTACTGGTTTTTAAAATCATTTAGGTATTTAGAATTGAAACTGAGAGCTTTGTTTTTCTTGTTCTTGTTTGCTGTTGTTTTTAAAGAAGATCATCTTGTGGCATAAGGTATATTTCAGTGGTAGCGTGCTGGTCTATTTTGTGTGAGGCATTGGGTTCAGCTCCTAGCACTGAAGGGAAAAAAAGGCAGACAGTCCTGTTGCCCAGGCTAGCCCAAACTCCTGGGTCTGATGTTCTTCCTGCCTTGGCTTCTTAAATAGCTGGAACGTCACACACGTGCCTCTGCCTGTGGTAGAGATTTTAGAAGTGTATGTCGTTAACGTGAGGAAAACAGGCTCTGCCACTGACGTGAAAGAGGAAGTCCGGGTCTTGGTCACTGAATTATTTTATAAGGAGTGGCCATGAGGCCGACCTAACATGAGGAGCCTTTCTGACACACTGCCATGGGCTGAGTTATCTTTTTATTAGGGTGTGCTGGTATAGGGAAGGATTGACCTTATGGCCGTTCCAGAGTCCTCAAGTCCTTGGTGATTGCATGGAAAATGGCTTGACACAGAAAGTATCTGTGCATTGTCCCATATCGTAATTAAAATCGGGGTGCTCACCAATCGGTGGGGTGGCTGCTGCTTATTATGACTAACTCAGGTTCAGCAAGCTGAGCACACTTCACTTATACCTTTTAGGTGGCTGCTCCTTTAAAAGGCACCATGTGTTCAACACTCTGGAGTAATCAAGGAAAACATGTCATTTCTAAAACTTGAGTCAAAAATTGCAGTTACACTTCCTGCAGAATTTGTGGATAAAGTTTTTCCTGGGGATTCAGAAATTTTTTTTTTATGTAGATACAAATCATTTGTTTGTCTGTAGCTCTTCCAAGAATCCTGAAGTTGTTGGTGAGGAGTACCCCAGGTGCTCTTGCTCCTCCCAGTCTTCGGGGCCAGGGTGGGGGCGTTCCTTCTCTGTAGTAAACAGGGAAGTCTTGACCAGCGCTGGGCATCCACTTGTAGCCATTAAAAAAAAAAAAAAACTGCCAGACTTTGAACTTAGAATTCCCAGTTAAAGGTAAAACGCCACGTGTTTGAAACCACGTGTTTGCAGTTCAGGTCAGATTCTTGTTAACAGAGGGTCCCTGCCAACCCCTGAAAGACATAGACCAGACTGATGGAGAACCCAGGGAACCAACTGAAAACTGATTTATCTATAACTAAATGCCATCATTATTTTCTCATTTGTTTCTTGTCATGAGCAGAAATTAATCTTCTGGGGCCTTATAGAAGACAAGTTTGCTTTAATCGCCTTTTTATTCATGTGTCTGTATGTGTGTAGGTGCGCGCCTAGGTGCACATGTACCACGGTCGGCCTGTGGAGGTCAGAGGATAACTTTCAGATGGTTCTCTCCCTCCACCAGGTGGAGGGACTCAGGTCACCAGGTGGTGCCGCAAGCACCTTTATCTGATGAGCCTTCTTACCAATCCCTAGAAGAGAAATTTTAATGCTGGGTTAGAAATTTCCTGTTTGAAGTCAGCACTCTACCCCCACACAGACATACAGATAGCCCTGTGAGTGAACTTGGCTATGGTGCCAATGATATTATATATGGCTGCCATGAGGCTTTACCTCCTGGGCTCACAGAATTCACAACCAGAGTCAGTTCGATTCCAGAGAATTCCACATGATAGGTCCAGATTCATTCTTCTTCCTCACATTTCTGTCTGGTCACAGAGAAGCTGCATGAGGATGTAGATGAGTCGTGTTGACTCTCATGACGATGGAACCCTGTGGAACCCCGTCCAAGGCAAGGCCTAGTCCTCAAGGACAGCTATAAACACTAATCATGGGTTTCTCACCCAGTATGCCTTTCATCCGACCCTTGCCAGTCACTTTTATAGTTGCTTCCTCATTGATCCACGCTTGTTTAGTAGATTATCGGCAATTATCTTTATTCTCATTTAACAGAGGAGTTAACCAAGGACGAGATAGCAAAATTATTTTATCTACAGCACTACGGAGAGCAAAGCTGGCCTTTTTTTTTTATCCCAATTCCTGCTTTTACCAGACATTGTCTTTGTGTTGAATTTGCAAAGCCCTGCTTTACCACACTGTAGTGGGGCAGCAGCGGCTTCTGGAGGTTCTGCACGAGACATTTAACTTAGGAGCTGAATTGGGGAGGAATTATTTTACCAGTTAAAATTGGATTTTGTAACCAAACAGCATCATGTTTTAGTATATGCAGCCCTTAGGAGGTGAGACGGGAGATGACGCCACCCCCGTGACTTTACAGATAGCATAAAGAAAGCTTTGTAATGTTACGCAACTCCAGGGCACACCACACTGTACAACTGTGTTTTGTAAGTGACCCTCTTCCTCCTTAGGAAGGGCTGCATGCTTCCTAATAAGTCACTGGAATTCCTTACGCTGTATTTGCTTAGATTTATATTTTTGTGCTTATGAGTGTTTTGTATGCATGTATGTCACATGCATCATATATGTAGCTGGTACCCCAGAGGTCAGAAGATCCCCTGGAGAACTGGAGTTACAGACAGTTGAGCTGCCATGTAGGTGGTAGGAATTGAACCCAGGTCCTCTGCAAAATCACCAAGTGCTCTTTTTTTTTCTTT
>JAQHUG010000047.1:2429151-2455713 GCA_028555095.1 Dicrostonyx torquatus | reverse complement strand
CTCTCTCTCTCTCTCTCTCTCTCTCTCACACACACACACACACACACACACACACACAAATTCAGGTATATTAGTGTTTAAGGTACTTTGTTTTTTGTTTTGTTTTGTTTGATACGGGGTCTCATCATGTAAGTCTGGCTGTCCTGGAACTCACTCTGTAGACCACAGAACCCACAGAGATCACCTGCCCTGCCTCTCAAGTGTTCGGATTAAAGGTGAGGACCACCGTGCCCAGACGGAAGTTAGTCTTTAACACAAGAATGATTGCAAGGGGAAAAAAGACAAGAATAATTGATTTTTTTTGAAAGACAAAAATAATCTTATTTTCTCGTTTCTCTTCTAGATCAACTCACAATGAGATGGAGAAGAACAGGTGAGTGGGGATCTGGAGTTTGACACAGTCATTACTCACCCTATTTTTTAATCCTCCCACCCTGCTCCCAGTGGTGACCCCTGAGTTAGGAGTTCACTCAGGCGCTCTAACCAGTGCTGTGCATGCATCACCTGGGGGATGAAAAACTGGCTGCCCTCTCCTCAACCCACCCGCTCCCAGGGAATGCCTTCAGATGACTCCCACAGATAGTGAGAGGTGTGTGCGCAGAGGTGAGCTCCTATGGATGTGAAATGCGCAGTGCGTGTACACATGCATGCACGCCTGCAGTTAACTTGTGAATAAGGAGTCTCAATTCAGGCAGCTGTGCATATGGAAAATAAGGAAGGTAATCCCTGGAGGTCTGGGTGCTGTTTGTTTCTAGAGGGGACCTGCCACCCTCTGCGCCTCACCTTGCTCCAAACCCTACCTGACTCCTGGATTGCTGCTTGCTCCTAATGTAAGCCTGTAGTTTCTAGGTCAGGTTGCCTTCCTTTAGTGGGGTTGCCAGAAGTTCTCAGCTCTGTTGCATTTCAGACTCACTGGAAAAACTTCCAATTAATTTTTAAAATGTGTTAAGTGCGTTATACATGCACACACGTGATTTCTGGGCAGAAAGCAGCTGTTTATCTCTACTGATTCTGTAAAATAGAATGTTAGTGGGAAAAGTTTTAACACACAAAGGTAAAGCGAATGCAGTCTTTATATGTGTCCACCCAGCCTCTAGGTTCCCACACTCGTCAAAATGTCACATCACCAGGAAACTTTTTTGTTTTGTTTTTCAAGATAAGGTTTCTCTGTGTAGCCCTGGCTATCCTGGAACTTGCTCTGTAGACTAGGCTGGCCTCGAACTCATAAAGATCCACTTGCTTCTGCTTCCCCAGTGCTGGGATTAAAGGTGTGCACCACCACTGCACCACTGTCCGGCAGTAAAGACTTCTTTAAAAAAAAAAAAAAAGTAAGCATGACCACAGGCCTCTACCATACTGAGAAACAATTAATAATAATTCTTTGAGGAGCTTTAAAACAAACAAATAATGCCAGCCTTCATGTAGTGATTCAGACTTAATTGCTTTGGGTTGAGGATCTGCACTAGAATTCTTCAAAAGCTCCCCAGGTGACTTTCTTGTGGAACAGCCTCATTCTGTGGCCTGAGCATCCATCCACCTGACATGCAGGCTGCCCACCCAGGCAGAAAGGTTTCTCCCTGGCTGTGTGCACAGGCAGGACTGCTGTGATGATGGCCCTGTTTCCGGCAAACCCTCGTAAGCGACCCTGACTCTGAATGTCAGGTCAGAATTGTGTTTAAGTTTCACCCAGGAAAAGAGGCCAGACCCTTAGCAGGCAGGCAGGAGCTGGGAAGGAAACCAAACGGTCAGTCCTGGTCCCCTGCAGGGTTTGAGGTGAGTGTGACGGTGTGCGTCTGCGTGCTGTCCGTTGCTCTAAGCCTTTATGCTTTTAGGGCTCTCGTCGGGGGCTAGAAACCCTGAACTGTCTTTGGGTAGAAGATGGCAGCTGCGACCTCCCTTTCCTATCCTTGGCGACTATCTTATGTCTGCCTCAGGCCATCCTTCTTTCAGACCCTCGCATGGTCATTTATTTGCATTATCCAGTTTCAGCCCTTTGGGCCAGGGCTCCGTGGTGGAGGGCATGTCTGGCGTGCACAGCCTTGGGTTCCATCCCAGCACTGCAAAGGGAAAACAGATTGCATCCCAAGCCTTCTGGGATTTTATGCCTTTTTCCTCTGTAAGAGCATTTCACAGTGTCAGTGAAAATGTGTGTGTGTGTTGGGGGTGTCTGAGTGTGTGTGTCTGTGTATGTTGTGAAGTCGGCACTGGCTGCACAGACCTCAGATTGCTCCCATGTGCCCTTCAACTGGTGCTTTTTCAGGAGTCATTTCTACCCTCCTGCTTCCTGTCCCTTTTGGAATTTGGTCCTAACAAGTCTTTGCCTAGTTTAGAGTGTGTGGTCTGAACGGGAAGGAAGTAAGGCCTCCATCGCTTAATTTAGTCACACCTTGGTTACTGCAACCCAGGGGAAGAGGTTAGCTTTTTTCTGACCCTTCTCCCTCTCCCTTGTTGGCGTGCACTGCCACACCCAGTTTGTGCTGTGCTAGACTCAAACCCAGCAATCACCTACTGAGTTACACTCTCCGATCCACATAGTCATGTGTGTGTGTGTGTGTGTGTGTGTGTGTGTGTGTGTGTGTGTGTGTGTAGCTAGAAAGCTAGCTCAGTGGTTGTGAGCACTGACTGCTCTTGGAGAGTACTGGGATTCCATTCCTAGCACATACAGGCTGCTCACACTTGTCTGTCACTACAGTTCCAGGGAATCTGACATACATGGGTACCAAGCACACATGTAGTACACGTACACACACACATTATTGCTATTATTATTATTTATTATTTTGGTTTTTCAAAACAGGGTTTCTCTGTAGCTTTGGAACCTGTCCTGGAACTAGCTCTTGTAGACCAGGCTGGCCTCATACTCACAGAGATCCACCTTCCTCTGCCTCCCGAGTGCTGGGATTAAAGGCGTGCGCCACCAACACCTGGCTCACACATTATTTTTAATCCTAAAAATATATAGCTCATAAAAAGACTGTGAGGACTTTTTATAAAACAATAATAATTTAATAAAAACAATCCAGGAAAAAATTCTAAGATTGGAATCTTTTCCCCCTTTGGTATTGTAGAGTTGGGTACACTTGGGTTTCTGAACAAGCCTTACCCCAGATTAGGGCTCAACAGTTAAATACCTGGCATTTGTAAGCAAGAAGGATGTGAGGACGGTGGCAGTGTTTGTTCCATAGGTGGAACATGTGCATGGAAGGCGCATCTGTCATGTAACTGTCTGGTGTACCGTTCATCCACAGGAAACCAGTCTGTTCAGACGGCTCTTGCCCTCTATGTAACTAACTCCAGTTTCCATCCAAGGGTTTTTGTTGTTTTGTCTTATAGACTTACTGATTTTAATTTATATGTATGGGTATTTTACCTGCTTGTGTGTATGTGTATCACATGTGTGCCTGTCGCATGCTGAGCTCAAAAGAGGGTGTTAGATCCTCCTGGAACTGGAGTTGTGGATAGTTATGCTGGGCTACTGTGTGGGTGCTGGGAACGGAACTGGGGTCCTCTTAGAAGAGCAACTGATACTCTTATCCACTGAGTTTTTCTCCAGCCTCTATAGCCATGGTTTCTTTTGAAAATTTTTCTTTGCTTTTTTGGAACAGAACTTTACTACTGTAGTCCAGGCAGCCTCGGATTTGCCGGTAGCCCAGGATGACCTTGAACTTGGAGGTCTTCCTACCTCAGCCTACCTTATTGGGATTGTGATAACCTGCCACAAAGCCCAATTCCAAAAGTTTTTTAATCAGTCCTCCTATTCCTCCTCTCCCAAATTCTTAGGATTTCAAAAGTTGGAACTGCATAAATCCAATAAAAATTAGCCTTTAAGGGTATATGCTAAGCAAGATGGCGGTAGCATGGGCCTTTAGTCCCTGCACTCAGGAGGCAGAGACAGGTGGATCTCTGAGTTTGAGGTCAGTTCTCGAACAGCTAGGGCTACACAGAGAAACTCTGTCTCAAAAAAACAAAATAACAGAACAAGCAAGAAAGAGTATATGCTAAGCTACTAGATCTTTCCATCCAGGACTCGGTCTTTCTTAGTTTGCTCAGATCTCTTTGCTGTCTCTAAGCAAAGCTTTGTAACATTTCCCCACAAACGTGTGTAGGACTTGCATAGTTTTGGGTGCTGTAGGTTCTTGTGATTAACAGGTTGGTGATCTTCAGAACACAGGAATCCTTCCTGTCTCTCACTGCATGCCGTGTGTGGGTTCTGCTGTCTCTTGTCTAGGAACTGCTCTGGTGTAAGTGTCTTTCAGGAAACCCTGTGGTGATGGGGCTGTTAACACACCAGCCATGGTGATGGGATCAGGAGCCAGTGGCACAGCAGGGGCCTGCCCAGAAGAAAACTCTGGCTTCTCCTTCAGTAGCAGACCCATGTTTTCTGGGATGGTTCAAGTGTGGGCTTTGCCAGGGTCGAGGTCTTCTGACCTTGTGACTAAAGATTTGTGTTTGTGCAGATTCGCAGCCCTGGTCTGGGCTATGGTTTTCATTTGATTTTAGTGGTGCCTAGCCTAGCATGCGAGACCACGCCAGTAGTTTTTCTGGAGAATGTTCTGGTAATCGTAGGTCCATAGAACTGTTTCCTTAGGTTTCTGACTTTCCAGATGGCTATATTCTTTATATCAGAAGGGTCAGGCATGGTTTGTGCAGGACCTGGGCGTGGTGTGCACTGGGCCTGGGCGTGGTGTGCTCTGGGCCTGGGTGTGGTGTGCACAGGTCCTGGGTGTGGTGGGCACTGGCCAGAGTGTGCTGTGCACAGGGCCAGGGTATGCTGTGCCTCATGCCACTCTTGGCTTCTGCACACCCTTGACCACATTCAGATTTCATTCTAAGATATCACAATCAATTCTGGATTGTTGGCACATGGAGTGAAGGCAGAGGCTATCGATCCTCTACGGGGATTGGTGTACAGATGCAGGCTGTGCTGATGGTGTATCACTACAACTTTCTTTCTGGTGCTTACCTCTGGTGCCATCAATCTTTGAAAGCTGGGAGAAGAGAGAGACCTGTGTTGTCTGCTTTTCCAACTTCCAGCCCCCTCCCCCACCCAACCTGGGGCTCTGAGGGCATTCTGACTTCACTGCCAGAATTAAGCCCCAGGGTTCGATAGACCTAGCAGGTCCTTATTAGAATCTATTTTATATGAAAATCAACCCCTGGGCGGGAAATACTATGGAGGCATGACTGCGTAGTCCCCAGGTTAGACATGCTGCACAGTGGTTTCTGCACATCGCTGGGCGTGTTGCTCCTTGTGTCTCTACGGAGATTCTTCCAGGGCTCAATCAGATTAGTGATCACCACTACACAGTTGATGAAGACATCACTGTAGAAGAAAAAGAGGAAAATAGACCTTCACTTTCCCTTAAAGTGTGATTTGTAATCTTCACTTGTTTAGTTTAGCAAGACTTTGTTCTCAACACACGACCAGCTGAGACCCCTGCTCATTTTCTTTTGTTTTTGTTTGTTTGTTTGTTTTTTTCGAGACAGGGTTTCCCTGTAGCTTTGGAGCCTGTCCTGGAACTAGCTCTTGTAGACCAGGCTGGTCTCGAACTCACAGAGATCCGCCTGCCTCTGCCTCCCGAGTGCTGGGATTAAAGGCGTGCGCCACCACCGCCCGGCCCCCTGCTCATTTTCATGAAGGCTTTGATTCCTTAGTAAGACTTGGTCTTTGTGACTCCACACAGTACAGCTTGTGTACATCCAGTGCTCCTGAAGGGGTCTGTGCACACAGCCTGGTGGGAGACCAAGCCCGAAGGCCCACCTCTGCTTTCTGGTTGGCAGCCACAGGCACCTTCTGATGAAAACACCAGCCCTGAGTAAGGTCAAGTGCATTGTGCTCCAGGGGACTACTGTCAGTGCGGGCAGGTACAGTGTGATCTCTGGGGTCCAGTGCTTGATAAGAAACAGAGAAGTTGGCATCTTTTTGCCCTTGGTAGTGAGTTGGCCACCTAGAAAGTTCAGTGTGAGTGAGTGAGTGAGTGAGTGAGTGAGTGAGTGAGTGAGTGAGTAAGATAGTGAGTAGATGTGACCCCGTTAGAGAGGAAAGCAGATTAACATAGACCACACACAGGATCTCTGAGGGGCTGTAGGTGAGGACGAGGGCAAAAGGAGCCCTTCAGATGAGAGCTGAGTTTAAATGTCTCTGAGGCAGGGGCTTGCTTTCTCCAGCACTGCCGCAGCGCCCAGGAGGGAAGGAGCACGTGCTATAGTCCCCTGAGAAACTTTTCAGGGAATAAAGGGTGGAAGAACCAATCATTTGCCACATGGCGGCCACCTTGAACCTGGTTGGGTGTCCACCCCTTGACCAGCAAGTGCTAGCATGCTGTCGGGTTCATATTTAAAATTGGGCCCTGCAAAAGAGATGCGCTCAACAAGGACACTTCTGAGTTGGAAGCTGCGCAGGCCCTGGAGGCTGGAGCTCCTGTCTGCACAGTCAGTCTCCACACCGAGTCTGTTCCTCAGCATGCTAGGCACTGGCATATGAGACACCACCAGCCCCAGGGGCATTTCTCTTTCACTTAGCTATTTGGTTTTCCATCCTTCATGACTAAGGAAAGTTGAGCAAACCTACCAACACTGTGCAGCATGCGAGTATGTTTTACCTTTAGACCTGGAGTCTGGTAGGGCTATTTTGGTGGTGACCTGCTCACTCCCAGGCCAGATCCTACACACTCATCCCAGGCTGTGCAGCACTGTGCCCTTCATCTGCTAAATTCAGCTCTTTTTGCTTGTGAGTTTGTTCTGCTCGCTTATGGATCCGCAGTGCTCGTGCTTTTAGTCCTCACTGCCTTCCAGTGATTTAATGCCCATGCAGCGTGTTCCTCCTTGGCTTTTTCCAAAATGCTGGCAATCTCACACATCTAGTCTTCTAGGCAAAGTTCAGACTGAGTTTCCAACATGAAAAGAAAACCATCGGGATTTTGTTTTGTGGACTTGAATTAAATTTGAGGAGTGCTGGCATTTTCGCTTTGAGGGGTCATCGCCAGGAATGTGTGGATTTTTCCATTCCCTCAGATTTTCCGGTCCTTCAGCAACATTTGATAGTTTTCTTCCCATTAATTCTTCACAGACTGTTTTAACTTCTCTCCTGACTGTGGTACCTTCCTCTTGCTGAGGGAGGGTTTTAAGCTCTCCAGGTGTATGTGGCTCTCCAGCAAGGTCTTTAAGTCCTCACCTTTTGCATTTCAGAGATCTTTGCACTAAGGTTTGGAGGGAGGCTGGGTACTTTAGAACGCCAGAGCCTGCAGCCTGGAAAGTGAGCACATGCCTCCCTCCTGACCTGGATCCTGCTGCCACATGACACACAGGACCTCAGAGGACCTCCTGCTACACTTACTAGCTTAGACTTTGTTGATCCTTCTACATAAGCAATGCCTGTATTTCCACAGAAGGGCTAGCTTGCATGCTACCTATTTCAAGGACAGATGTCCATTTTCTTTGAGTGTGTTATCAGTCATCCCCTGCCTGGTCAGCACCCAGAGATTGCAGCACCCTGCTTGTCCATATTTGCTCAGGGCAGTTACCCTTGTGTTCAAGAGCTAGACTTGGAAGAGCAATGCCAACCGAGGCAGGGTACAATATTTCAGACCCTATCCCCTCTAGAGAGCCACAGAGGCTCTCTAGGGTAGCCTCTGTCACCCATTCTGCCAATGAGGAAATAGAGACCTCGGAGTTAGGAAGTTCAAAGTCACATGGGGAATAAGTGGCAAAGCAATCTCTGCTCCGCGCCACTAACTAGTGTTAGCTTGTGTCGCAATTGACTGATGCAGAATGGTAAAAGTAATAAAAAATAGGGCATGGGGTACTTGCCAACTGAGAGGACTGTGGTTGACCCATGATCTGTGTGGACTGCTGGTTACAGGCCACACCTGACAGCACCGCAATTGCAGTGCAGCTGAAAGCATGGTGTCACCTGCCACTGTACACCCGAACCCTTGTCTGCATGTGCCAGTTACAGCCCTCCTCCTGGAGAGCCAGCACGAAGCTGCCCAAGCTCGTTACCTAGGTGCAAGGCAGCCTAGCTCTTCTAGCAACAGGCTGAAGGGACAGGAGGAGCCAGGGGAAGGCACCACCTTCCCCTGCCAGGACAGGAGCTAAAGGCCACTCTTGATAACAGAAGACCATCTAATGGGGCAGTAAGATGACCCGGGGCACAGTGATAGATTTGTACACTGCCAATCTGTGTCTGTGTGTGACCATATCACAGGAGGACAGTGTGACAGACTCATCCCCTGCAGTCTTTGCAATAGGTGGTAAGCATCTATACATAGTTAGTCTGCAAGCTTTACGTTGAGAGGGAGGTAGTGCAGCAGGTCCCATCACTGTAGAGTTACCAGTGGTGTTTTCTCATAGTTAATCCTTTTCTAGATTTTTTATTTTTTTTTTTAGGTTTTTCGAGACAGGGTTTCTCTGTAGCTTTGGATCCTGTTCCAGAACTAGTGCTTGTAGACCAGGCTGGCCTTGAACTCACAGAGATCCGCCTGCCTCTGCCTCCCGAGTGCTGGGATTAAAGACATGCGCCACCATCATCCAGCTTGAAACAAAATCATGTTTCAAGATGGGCAGTAATCCCAGCACTCAGGAGACAAAAGTAGGCAAATTTCTGAGTTTGAGGTCAGCCTGGTCTACAGCATGAGTTCCTGGATAGCCAGAGCTACAACAGAGAAACCCTGTCTCAAAAAAAAAAAAAAGAAAAAATGTGTGGGTATGTGCCGTGAGTGCAGGTGCCTGTGGAGGCTGGAGGCATCAGATCTTCCACAGGTTGTGAGTTGCCCAGAGTGGGTGCTGAGAAGCAATCCAGGCTCTCTGGAAGAGCAGCAGTGCCCTTAACCACTGACTGTCTCCAGCCCTCATGGCACTTCTTTAGTTAAATTTCGGGTGCGCAAGTAAATGTTTCATTGTGGCATTTTCATACATGTGCACTGCATCTTGCTTCTGATGGCATGATCTGTGTTGGAATATTATCCCCCAGCAGTACTGTGCACACAACTTCTGCTCCTCCACCCCCAGCGAGTAGCTAATGCTATTGTCTTTGCTGCGGGTTCTTCCACAGGGCAGAACTTCATTGTTAGCATCCAGGCCTTTACGTCTTCCAGTTTGCGTGTGCTCCTTGAGCTCAGAGCTCAGAGGCCCTCAGCGTACTGTGACCTAGTTGGGGCAGGGGGCTCTGAATGAGGTCCAAGCCACATTGGCCAGTACTGCCCCCACCAGCTGGAAGCTCGCTGTCTGTCTGTCTGTGTGTGGGAATGGGCATTGCCCGGGCCAAGCTCTGTGCAGATGTGACAAGCTGGACTCGGTCTTTGAGAAGTTTAAAGTCCACTGGGACGGCTGACACAGCCATCAGTGTGCTATCAAGCGAGTGTCAGTGAGTAAGCCTCAGCTGAGCCTCCCAAGGATGAGTGAAGGGCTGAGAGACAGACACCAAACCACACGGAGAACCCCAGAATAAGGATTCCCTGTGCTTTAGGATAGTTTGGGAAGGCTTTTAAGGGGGTGGCAGACCTACACAGACACCTGGAAGTTGGCCATTTCTCATATTCATGAATCTGTTCCATTCTAAAGTGAAGTCCAAACCAAGGTTTCAGTGAACTGTAAACATCGAAGTTGGGGAGCCCTGTGCTCCTGGTCATTCTGTGACACGGGATCTGTGTGTGGCTGTGATTTCATGTCAGCTGTTGTCCAGCATGCTGAGATGAAGGAGTGGTTCTCTCAGTCAGACATTGTCAGCATGGCCTGTGATATGCTTGTTTCAGATGTGGAAAAATTATATTTAACTGTTGGAATAACAGATTTTCACAGTAAAAAATAAAAAAACCCAAACGTACCAAAAATTTTTCAGTAAAAACCTCCCTCCCTTCTTCCCTCTGTGCCTGCTTGCCTGCCTTCTCTCTGCCCAGCCAGGGCTGATGCAGACTAATGTACAGAAGCACACAAATGTCGATTCCCGCTTTCCCACCATGTGCAGACCATGGCCGTCGAGCAGTCTCAGTCTTCTTCATAGCTGCATGGTCTTCCCCTAGGTAGATGTACCATAACTTACATAACCAGTTCCCAACAGTGGTTGTTTGGGTTGCTTCCATCTTTGCTATTACTTAAAAAAAAAAAAAGTCTCAGTAAATAACTACAAACATAAAACTTGTGTGCACAGCAATGATTAGATTCCATAACTTGGGAAGAAAAACCCAGATTGAGGACTTTCCCCTGGGCATGTCATCTTCTGATTCAGGAGACGCTGATGTGAGCAGATTTTATGCCCCACACCCCAGAATTTCATCTGTAATCAGTCTAGAAGCTTTGAGTTCTGCTACTCACTGGGTTCAGTGCAGGTTCCTGGCCTCACAGAGCATTGCTGGCACCAGCCTTTGCTGGCTCTGGCAGTCACACACTTCGGAACCTGTACAGGACTCTCAAGTGCTGCTGTGGCTCTGTTTTCACAGGCGTGCTCATCTCCGCCTGTGCCTAGAGAAGTTGAAGGGGCTGGTGCCGCTGGGCCCCGAGTCAAGCCGGCACACCACACTGAGTTTGCTGACAAAAGCCAAATTGCACATAAAGGTAGGTGCCATGCTATGCTGCTCTGCTGCTCTGCCGCTGCTCCCTTCCTGGGCTCCTCCTACCTCACCTGCCTCCCCAATATCCAAAACCCAGTTAAAGGGCCTAATCAGAAATTCAGGCCCTGGTGCCTTGAGCCAAGTCCTCAGTGTTTCTCAGCCTGACATGTGCCCATTTGCACTCCCCACTCTGTCCCACATGCTCTGTGCCCTACACACGTCTGCTGCACCCTGAAAAGCAAACCTGCTGTAGCTCAGCTACACGTGATTCTGAGGACCTCAGGGACTCTGAAGGAGCTGTCACTAGGTCTCTCCTGTCTCCACAGCAGCCCTCTCTGGTCCTTGTCTTGTCATGTTCTGGAACCAGGGCCAGCATGCCTGGCATTCCCTCTGCAGTAGCTTGTCCCCTCTTCTCCATGGCTTAGCCTCTCCTCATACTGCAGGTCTCTGCATGGGCTCCCAGGCTCGAAGCCTTTGCTGAGCCTTTCCTGTCATGGGGCCCCTGTGCACATTTGCCAATGTCCTGTGTGGTGGCTGGCTGTCCCCAGAACTGTGCTGGAGCTCCACGAGGGAACCAGGCCTTTGTATGTCCGTGCATCCTGAGCACCTCACAATGTCTGTCTGTGCTGGCTCCCTGTGCACTACTGAGCCACAGCCAGCATCGCCATTCAGCCATGGCTTGGTTAGACAAATACTGGCGTATAACGGTTAGCAGCCTGAATACAGGACAGCTCTGGGAAAGAGCCTCAGTTGGAAGCAAAACAGCTACAATTAAACACTCTCATTAATTATCTGCAGAATATGAGGAACTAGGGGCAGATTTGTAAGAATAAGTCACTGTGGAAGCTTCCAGACACTTCTGTTGGACAGTTCAGAGTCAGGACTTTAAAAAGGCTCTGATTTCCCACTAGCAACAGAATTTAATTGGGGTTTGGCGTGACAAAAGAACTTGCTTTGTAACTGGGACTATGCTGGGATAAACGTCTTTTTAAATAGAAGTGGTTTTTGTAGCTCACCTGTCACATGGCTTTCCAGTGCTGAGGTGTTCAGAGGATTACTGCAGATATGGGGACCAGGTCAGGGTTCTAGTATTCTGGGTTATCAAGGTTAAGGGGTGTAAGATTCAAACTGTTGAGCTCTCCTGCATCTCTGTGACAGGGTCAGCCCCACAGTGCATGCTGAAGTTAGCCAAAGCCCACAGTAACTGGCTAGCCAACTCCCAGGCCAGGAGAGAAGCCTGCTGGCAGGCTGGGTGCAGGTTCTTTGCTGGTATACAACATACCCCATAGACTCCAGAAACCACCCTTTGACTTGCAGAAACTTGAAGACTGTGACAGAAAAGCTGTCCACCAAATAGACCAGCTTCAGCGGGAACAGCGGCACCTGAAGCGGCGGTTGGAGAAACTGGGTGCTGAGAGGACCCGGATGGACAGCGTGGGCTCTGTGGTGTCCTCAGAACGCTCTGACTCAGACAGGGGTGAGCCACACCTGCCAAGGGGGGCTTCAGGCAACAGAGCCAACTCTAAGAGCAGATAAGACAGGGCTCATAGAGGCTGTCAAGGTGACTCCGTAGGTAAAGGTACCTGCCATTAAGCCTGAGTTTGAACCCTTTTGGACTAATGGTGGAAGGAGAGAGCCAATCCCCAAAAGTCCTTCTCTCACCTCTGCTTGTGCACACATGCACACACTAAATAAAAATGCAATAAAACTATAAAAAAAGAGAGGGCTCAGGCCTTGGGGAGCTGAGCAGCAGGACTGGTGTAGCCCCCCTCTGCAAGAGTTAGGTTGTAGGGGGCTGGAGAGATGGCTCAGCAGTTAAGAGCACTGACTGTTCTCTCAGAGGTTCAGTTCCTAACATCCACATGGCAGCTCACAACTGTCTGCAACTCCAGTTCCAGAGATCCAGCACTCTCACAACAGACAGGCATGCAGACGAGACACCAATACATATAAAAATATATCTTAAAAAAAATAGAATAATTTTTTTAAAAAAAGAGATAGTAGCAGCCAAGAAGGAGTATAGGAAACTCTGAGATGTACTGAGGGCTCTGTAGCAGGCCCTCACCCTTGTGTCTCCTCCCCTGTAGAAGAGCTGGATGTGGACGTGGACGTGGAGAGCACAGACTACCTCACTGGGGACCTGGGCTGGAGCAGCAGCGTGAGTGACTCGGACGAGCGAAGCAGCATGCAGAGTCTGGGCAGTGACGAGGGCTACTCCAGTGCCAGCGTCAAGAGAGCCAAGCTCCAGGCTGGGCACAAGGCAGCTCTCGGGCTATAGGGGAGAGCCCGCGGTCCTCTCATCTGATCACGTAGTGTACCAGACCTGCCCAGACGCCCTTGCACGCCAACCTCACGTTGACCAAAATCAGCTCTGTCCATTTTGCAGAAAGCTCATAGGGTTGTGGTTCTGAGTGCGGTCAGTAGCTTCTCTGTCCACCCCTGTCAACGCTGAGAGACCGTACATTCCAGTCAATCTGAAGCACCCAAGAATCCTTAGCCCTAAGCAAGTTTCACCTCTCAGCAGCCCCCAGCACTGTCCTCCTGCAGCTGGCCAGGCCTGTCTTAGTTTTCTGGCTTGTGATGGTACTCGCCCAGGAGAGAAGTTCACGCTTTGTCTGGCACATAGGAAACCGAAGCAAACTTCTCAAAGGGAACTCAATCTCAGAAACCCCAAAGGAAGCTTTGAAAGCAAAACTGCAGAGCACTGAGAAGCCAGGAATACCTCCAGCAAGACCTGTTGCGGCCCCGCCGCGGTGCCACCGTGTCCCCACTGAAGAGCGGGCACTTGGCAGCTCAGGAGAACAGTGTGCCCCCTGAGTGTTGTTCTGGGGACCTGGCTGTGTGCCGTGTCTCAAGGCACCCCCGCGCCCCGAGTTTGTTGATGCTACTTGTCTCTGGAACATTGTCCTACCTCAGAGATAGATGAGATCTCCATTGCCCATATAACAAAAGTGATTATGCTTCTTTGCCCCATGGCCCCACTACAACCTGTTTTCCTGTCGGACTCCCAGCAATAACTGAGTTTTGGCGCTGGCTGAGCTAGCAGCCACTGTCTCTGAGAGAAATAGGCCACATTTCTTCTATGTGGCAAGTAAACAGGAGGGTCCCTACGTCACCAAAACCTCCTGCTGAGTTATTTTTGGACACATCTGGAAGCTTCCTTCTGGAGATTCTGGGTCGATGGCTGAAAAGGATGATGTTTTCTTTCCTTGTGGCATTTTTATTTAATAAACCAGAGCACATGTGTATGTACATAAGACACCAAACCTATAAATACTATTTATTCATTTTATATAAACTAATGGAATGGAATGGAATATAAATTCTTATGACTGCTTTTATAGATGTTCTAGAAACTTTGTATGTAGCTGTCTACAAAATTAATTCATTCCCCTGACTATTTTTGCATTTGTATTTTGAGGTCTGGGTGTTTTCAGCCTCTGGTAAATCTTTTTTTCGTTGAGTCTGAGCCATTTGTAAAATCTGTGACCTGCTCAGAGCCAAGCCCATGTCATGGAGTAATGGAACATTCCTGAGATCCACAGGTGCCACCTAAAAACTCCATGGCCAACTTGGCGGCAGGTGGCTACGCAGTCACGCACCTGTCCTCAGATCCAAACAGACCCTGACAGAACAGTCCTGACCACACAAGACCACTCTGTGGTCCTTGAAAGTCATGGGTTTCTTAATGATCCCCAAGTCCTGTGTTTTGTTCTCCCTGACTCCCTCCCCTTGTTGGAGTGTTTCCCAAAAGCCAGCTGAAAATTAGCACAGGAAACACAGCCTGGATCTATTGGCATTTGTAAAGCTCCTTCCAGAGTCTGAGTAGGTGAAGGTGTTCGGCTGGCCAGGTCTGTCCTTTGTCTAGAAGATACAGCTGTGCCTTGAGGGGCCCCCTTCAGTCCCCACCCACTAGACCCTGAGGGCCTCGCGTCCATTCACTGCATCTAAGCTGGCAGAAAGTCAAGACCGCGGAAGAAGCTTGCGGGCTGCACAGGGTAGCCAAGGGACAAAAACTTGTACACATGTTTATTTCACTTAGAAGGTGTCTGAGAGATGCCATTATTTTCTGTGTTTTGTTTCACCTTTGAGTTAAACTGCTTTTCTTTTTTTTTCTTCTTTTTTTTTTCTTTTTGGTCTTTTGGTTGAAATATGATGTGTACTGTCCTAACATAAAGCAGTAATTATTTGACCTCTGCCCTGTTTGTCTGGTCCTTGCACATATGTGTGGTAGATCTCTGTATTTTAAAGTACTTGTGACAGACGAACTGCCAAGGTCAGGCCTGGCTTTGGAGATTTGAGGTAGACTGAGTCAGAGTGGCAGGCAGGTTTTTCTCTGACCAAAATTGAAGCTTTTGGGGCCGCCAGGCTTAGCCCAGGGCAGCTAATTCCCATCCCAATCTCTCCTTCACTTATCACCAGCACAGCTGCCAAGAGCTAGTCTTGAGGATGGCTTTTGTTCCTTAAGCAAAATGAAGAACCTTTCTGTTAAGATTGGTGGTGCAGAGGGCAAAGGTGTGAACCCCAGCTGTTACGACTTTGACATCCTACATAAACAGAAATGTGTCATGAAGGTGCATGCATATTTTTATGTGAAAGTTCCTTTTGAAACAAATCTAAGCTGCACTCACTGACACGGTCACAATGCAAGTGGGAAAACTTTGGACTCACCATCAACTTACACAAGGAAACATTTGTATTGTCCTGGAAAACACCAGACTGGCTTAGGGTGCATGCCCAGCACCCAGCACATTTTGATTTGGGTTTTTTTCTCTAAGCAGGTATCTTGAATTAGGTAGCAGCTGGCAGCTGCCTCTGTCCTTGGAGACTTGCCACTGCCTTAGCAAGGCTATCGGGGTCTCATCGGGACCTGGTTGCTCCCCCTTGACCCAAGGCTGGAATAACTCTGGCAGCTACAGGTGAGTTGGGCAGGCCCAACCCCGCAGTGGCTGCTGCAGTAGTTTTATTGTTTGGTTTTAAAATAGTGGTTTTTCATCTCCCCCTGCTGTGTTCAGCAGAAGCCAAGGTTCCCCTGGGTTTCTTGTGGCCTTTCCTCCCATCTTTGATGTGGCCAAGGGCATTTGGGGTCTGAGAACACAGAAGATGGCATATGATACTCAAAACTTTCTAGCAATATCTTGGGGACTTGACGATGAGTTTTGTGGACTTTTCCCCTCTTGCCTTCTTCCCTGTCCCTTCAAGAGAGAACTTATTTTTTGAAGAGCGTATATAGACACATTAAGGTTTTATACCATGCTGTATTGACAGGAATACCACTTTTATTGTGCTTTGTAATTTATCACCGAAATCATGTTTTCTGTTTCTTTACTGGGGTAGCTACTCATTTTGTCTTCCTACGTACCTCCCTGTGTGTTTTCTGTTATTTCTGTGTCTTTTTGGTATTTCAGTAGCTGCCACTCCTGGCTAAGAGCTTTCTGGGAGAAGACAATCCCACACCTTTGACTGTGTGCTGGCTTCTCTCATCCGGTGTGCCCAGAGCGCTGTGGTCTGCTGCATGTTTTGTTCTCAGAGATCCTGGGTTGAGGTGGTGTGAAATGTGATTCGTCAATACTTCTAATAATTTTCTTTTACTGTGGTCTTCTGAAAGAAGAAATGATCAATCGGCACCATTACATTTGGATCGTGGATGGCCAAGGAAATTGAGTGTGTATGCTATCTCAAAATCACACAGTGAGAATTGGGAAGGCGCTCTGTCCTAAGATGTGTCTGGATTTCTTACTTTGAGTTCTTACTCTGTCTGGGAGGGGTAGTGGGCCAAGCGGGTAGTCTTCATTTTAGCTTTGATCTAAAAACAAAGCTTGCTTCTACCACTGTCCCTCGAATTGGTGCTCCTGGTATGTGGCTGAGTGGCTAGTTTGGGAGACCATCTTTCTAAAGGTGAACAGCCTCCACAGGAGAGTGCAGGTGAACAATGGGAAATGTGTTTCCAGATGTTTCTTTCTGTAAATATGGTGCCAGTGTAAACCTGTGTTGAGGCTGTGGAGAACGGTGCTTTTGGGGGGTGGGGGGCTGCAGTTAGCACTTGTGTCTTTAGAACCCATTGGGATTTAGAGACTCCTTGCTGTGTGTAAACTTAATGTGTCCGTCCATTAACAAATAAATTATTTCATTATTAAAGAAACATTGGTCTTCCCGTGTCCCACCTCTCAGGCTCCATGAGGAGAGGTGAATTGAACAAATCTCCTGTTTCTTTTCATTTTGCAGCAAGTCCACTCTGGGCTTCTTTAACGATGACCTTGAAAGTATGGCCATTCAGTTGTGTGCTCGGCTTCTTTCAGTTTTTCTGTTTTTCTGCATCTCTCTCCCTCCCCCCTACTCCCTTCCTACTTCTCCTCTCTTCTCTCCTCTCCTCTCCTCCCCTCTTCTCTCTTCTCCTCTCTCCTCCCCTCTCCTCTCCTCCCCCCTCCTCCTCGCTTCTCCTCTTCTCTCCTCCCCTCTTCTCTCCTCTCCTTTCCCTCCTCTGTCTGTTGTTTTGAGATGGAGTCTCATATATATCTCAAGCTGCCCTTAGATTTACTAAGTAGTTAAGAGTAGAGCTGGGGATATGGATGAGTCAGTGGTTAGGAGCACTGGCTGCTCTTCCAGAGGGCCCGGGTTTAATTCCCAGCATACACGCAGCGGCTCAACAACCATCTATAACTCCAGCTCCAGAGCATCCAATATCTTTTTCTGTCCACAGTGGACACAGGCATGTGTGTGATATACAGACATATATGCAGACAAAACACCCGTACATATTCAAATAATTAATTTGAAAAAGAAAAAGAAGAATGACCTTGGATGGCTGATCCCCGCCTCAGTCTCCTAGGTGCTGAAGTGACAGGCAGATATCCCCACACCCAGTTCAGTGAGTCGTTTGATTAGATTCCATCGTACTTTGGGTCCTTGGCACTGCCTGAGCACCCATGTCCCCTCCCACCTGGCATTCCTTGCCATGCTCTTTGTTAGCATCTGGTGAGCCAGGAACTCTGCTGGGGCCACAACAGCCAAAAAATGGGAAAGCATCTGGGTCATGAGAGCCAGCTTGGAGAGAGTGGGTACCTGCTGAGACAAGAGACTGACTGGGAAAAAGCCTGGGCTGGACGCAGTGGAGGAGCATGGGAAGAACCTCCAAAGGAGGATAACGGCATCGGGTTTACAGCGTCATCTTTTTTAAAAAGAGAAAAGCACATTTCTTGCCAGATGTGGTCTCACACACCTTTGATCCCAGCGCTTGGTTAGCAAGAGGATCTCTGGGAGTTCTAGGCCAGCCTGGTCTACATAGTTCCAGGACAGTGGAACTGCATAGACCCTGTTTCAAATAAACAGAAAAATTCCTTTATTTGTTGTGTGTGTTTGTGTGCACACATGTGCCACCACATGCACACGGAGGACCTTCAGGAGTTGGTCTGTCCTTCCATCATGGGGGCCTTGGGATTCAAACTCAGGTCATCAGATTTGGCAGCAAGCAACTTGATCTACTAAACTGTCTCCAGGACCCTGCAGTGTTTTGTAAGGGTGACACCTTTTGGTAATTTACATTTGTCACATAAACACCACAGACCTCTGGGCCAGGTTCCATCACAGGCTGAAGGCACACTAGTGAGCGCATCACCTGAGGCCCTCAGGCCATGCTCCTCCAGGGAACCTGACCCAGAGCTGCTCCTGCAGCGCCCTTGCTCACCAGGCTGCCCTGTTCATGGTTAGGAGAAAAGAAAATGAGTTTTTTTTCTCCCTTCTCCTGTAACCCTAGGGATGCAACTCAGTCCACATATACTAGGCAGGCATTATGTCTGCAAGGTGTATCTCCAGCTCTTTTTTTTTTTTAAACAGGCCTTCTTCTGTGGCTCAGGTTGGCCAAAGCCCCCGAGCCGCTGAGATTGAGATTGACAGGTGTTCAACACCATACCAAGTTTGACCTTTAACTTCTTATTCTTAAAAACCACCCAAAAGTCTAGAAAGCTCTTCAGGGTTCCCTAAAAGCCTGTAGATCATTAAAGAAGGGAGTTTCCTGGTATTTTTCCTTTGGAAAAATTGACCTAGGACATGAGCTCTCACAAGTAGGACAACCTTGACCTGTTGCCTCTAGGAGAGATCAAAACCAGCGCCCATAAAAGTGGGGTTCCTCAGGGTCAGGCTTACTGGAACCCAGGAAAAGAAACTCAGAGCTGAAGATAACTGTGGAGCCAGGGTCACCCACCACAGCCGCATCCCACCAGGAAGGACACAGGCTACCCAGGGTCACCCACCACAGCCGCATCCCACCAGGAAGGGCACAGGCTACCCAGGGTCACCCACCACAGCCGTGTCCCACCAGATCATTGGCTACTTCCAGCTTCCCAACTTCTATTGTTCACCAAGCCTTGCACCAGTGTGTGCCATTCTGCAAGGGCGCTCATACCAGTCAAGCACTCAGAGCCCATGCAGGGATAGAGCTGCTGCTCTCATTGATAGATAAGAAGACCCTCTCTGGTCTATTGTTACCAACTCCCCCAACAGAGCATCTATCCTCTGCAGGCACTGAACAAGGAAAACCGTTTTTCACCTCAGGTTCCTGTGAACAAATCAGAAAACCCAGAAATCCCCAGAAGCTGGCTTCATCCTCCACGGGAGCTTAATCTGCCCTGTCCAGGCCCCACAAGGGCTGCTGGCACCAGGACCAGATTTGCCTTCAGCTTCTGCAGTCCTTAGAATGCCCAATGCTTTGCCATCATTGTTGCCTCCATGAGGAAGCCTCTGGAAGGTTGTCCCTTGGCTCCATTGCTCCAGTGGCCGAGAACCCACCCATGCTCTCAGAATCAACAGCTGTCAACCCACACTATCCACTCAGGATTCTACTGCACCATGGGGCATCACTGGGGAAACTGAGGCAATCTTAGGACTGTCCAGTCCAAAGGGTCTGAAAGGCCGGAGCCAGCACACAAACCAAGGCCTTGCCAGAGCTGTGGGTGAAGATGGATAATAGGTGTGTGACCTCCTTTGAGCAGAGGGGACGTGAAGATCCAGAATCTGAGCTGTCCAAAGGAGGGTGACACCCGGAAGGCACAGGCTGGACAGTACAGGGAGGCCACCCCAGCCATGCACTGGGACAAAGGGGGATGGGAATCTGGGAATCCAACGTGTGCTTACTAGATAGCCCCTGTGGGTAAAGGCAGAACACTGGGGAAGCTGTCACCTCACCCCATGATTGTCTCATCTGGGTGACGCACTGGAGTGAGCCAGTCAGACCACATGGTCAGAGAGCGACCCTCAGGGCCCATACCCCCTCAGACACAGGAGCCACGCCTGTATGGCAGTCATGTACACAGACTTCCAGGCCCCAAGACCACCTCTGACTTCACCCCTGGGGCTCTGGCTCGAGAGTGCTGGCCCCATCTGTAATGTGGGGGTAATAAAAGAGCCCCTCTCAGACATCCGGGTGATGCAGGCATCCTGGTGCCTGACAGACAAACAGCACCATGCAGGTGAGCATAAGACCTCAGCCAAGAAGAGCCTGAGGCTGGCCACATATGCCACTTCAGGTTTGGGGGTGCTTTTTTCTCATTTGAGGTGCTAGAGAGTTTAGCCTGGAGTCCCATGCATGCTAAGCAAACACTCTACCACAAGGCCACCCTCATCCTGCTTGAGTTTCCAGAAATGCACAATGCCAAGCCTCTGTGAGAAAGATGCAGGGAGAAATTACATCGTGTTCGTTCAAATACGCCATTCTGACTCTGCTGTTTAGACGACCCCAGCGGGCAGGAAGCAGTTGAACTAAAGGGGAGTGGAAGAGAGGGTGACTCAGGGAGGGTGTGGACACTGGCTGTGGGACCAGAGCAGTATCAGGTGGGTCCTCACCTCTTAGACAGTCAAAGAGGCGAAGGGAATCTCTCTCTGCTAGAAGCCAGTCGGCGTAGACACTGGCGGTAGGGAAAGGGTGGGGTGGGGAGAAAGGCTTTTTAAGCCCACTCTGAGTCGCGCCTTATTGGAAGAGGGCAATGCCCGCATCAGTGGGACCCTGTCTCGCCCTGTCTCAGGAAATGCCTACTCAGGTAGGCTGGGTCTCCAGATGTACTCTCACCGAAGCTTCCCTTCCTTGGGTGTGAACACGGCACAACTACAGAGGCCCAAGATGCTGTGGGATTGCCAGCTGTTGCCCAGTCAAGGGCAACTGGGGACAGAGAATGGAACAGCATGGGTTCTAGAGGAAGCAACAGAGGAGCTGGGCAGGGCCTGAGGAAGGAGGGAGACACTTTCTCACCCCCTCATTCAGGTCCCTCAAAGTTGGGACAGAACTCAGTGTGGGAATGCTGTGGCCTCCCCTGAAGAACAGGCCTGTGTTTGCCTCAGAGAACTGATTCCTTTTGCTTTGGCTGCCAGGAAGCTGGGGATAGAGTCACACCCACCTTTAGGAACTGAGTCCCCGTGATGTGATATTCATATCAGTATCCTAATTTTCTTTCTACTGCTCTTTCTTCTATCTTAATTTTTATTTTTAATTTTTCCCATTTTAATATATGTATTTTAAAATTATTTTTATGTATTTACTTTTTGGAGACAGAATCTCACTCTATAGTCCTGGAACTCACTCTCACAGTGATCTGCCTGCCTCTGCCTCCTGAGTGTGGGATTTAAAGCTTGTACCTCCACACCTGGTACAGGTGTGTAATTCTGAAGTTGCTTTAGATAAACCTTGCAGAGAGCGGGGGTCAGGCTATCATGAAGGATCGCTGTGAAGGAGAGCTGTGGGCTCTTTCCTCTACAAGGGGAGGGAGGGGAGATTGACCACATGGCTCAGTCAGGGTCACATGGACCCTGGGTGTGAGTGTGGCCTTTTCTTTCGCTTCAGTTGTGGAAGGAAGGAGAAATGACACTCTCTGGTCCAGCAGTAGGCCTGAGGACTAGGGTGGGGAGAGAGGCAGGGGGCATTCTCAAGAGGCCAGGGGTGTGGCCAAGCTGACCAGAAGCAAGAAGGTACAACCCATTTATTGCCCCACCTGAGCTGCATGACCCTCCCCCCCCCGCCTCCCCCCAAGGAACTCACGCCTATAAGTGGCCCGCTGTTTCCATGCTAACCTTGGCTCTGCTGTTACACGCTGTTAGAAAGTCCCTTACAAGGCAGGTGTAATCCCAGCATTTATAGGAGTTACAGGCTGGAGGGTCAGGAGTTCAAGGCCAGCCTCAGCTCCACGTGGGTTTAAAGTAGGCTTGAACTGTACCTCTCAAAAATGGGGGAGGGGCGGGAAATGTCACCATTTATTCACATCACCTGTGAACCAGGAACCTAAAGTTTCTCTTCTTTTCTTAGTGCATGTGTGCACACACCTGCCCTTGTGGAGCCAGCCAGTTGCTGGCCATCTAATTGTGGGGCGTGAGGATGGGGTGGGGTGGGGTATGAGTTCGCATGTGTGTATACAGCTGTGCACGCTTGGGCGTGTACATTGGCTTGGAGGCCGGAGGCACATATCTGGTGTCTCCCTGACAGTTTCTCACTGAACCTGGGGCCAACTCACCCCTTGGCCAGTCTGGGCTGCCAGCAACCCTGGGAATTCTCCTGCCCCCAGCTCACTAGCACTGGGATTGTTAACACTGTGCCTGGCTTTTATGTGGATCCTGGGGATCTGAAGTAGGTCCAAACGCTTGTGTGGGAGGCACTTTATCAGCTGAACCATCTCCTGGTCCCCACAAAGTTCTTGACAGTCCACAGTGAGGAGTCGCGGACAAGACCAGAGGAGGCCCAAGAGAGAGAGATTGGTGCTGTGTGCTGCTCGTTCTGAGCCCATCACCAAAGGACAGCAGGGTGGAGCAGGTGTTCTAGACAGAAGCTGGAGTGAGGGAGACTGTCATGAGCCCGCCCCTAGGCCACCTGTCCCTGCTGAAGACCAACTGGTCTTGCTTGGATCTTCTCGCTGCCCTCCTTGCCCTTGTCTGGACTTGTCTGCTCTCTGATTCTTTTTTTTTTTTTTTTTTTTTTTTTTTTTTTTTTCGAGACAGGGTTTCTCTGTGGCTTTGGAGCCTGCACTGGAACTAGTTCTTGTTGACCAGGCTGGTCTCGAACTCACAAAGATCTGGCTGCCTCTGCTTCCCGAGTGCTGGGATTAAAGGTGTGCGCCACCACCGCCCAGCTTGCTCTCTGATTCTTCAGTCCAGGCCTCAGCTCTCATTGTCCACACTTCTAACCTCCGGGAGAATGTTGGCAGAGCAGCCAGTGTCTTCGGGGGCGATCCCCACCAAGACTCACCCTGATCCTCCTGTCCCCCATCCCTTCCTCTTCCAGAAATTTCCAGTGTGCCAAACCACAGGACCTTTGCACAACTGCCTCCTCTAGTCCCTCACTTTATTTGGGTGCCAATACAAATGTCAACTCATGCTCTTCCTGACCTGCCCATCGCTTTCCAGCCCCTGTCCCCATGCTCTGAGTCACTCTGCTTTCTCTTATCTTCACATGGCAGCTTATATTTTTCTCAAGTGGCTGTTCCAGCAAGGTTCTGCTCACAGAAGGAATGCCTCCTGAGGCTCTGGACTGGCACCCAGAACAAAGCCTGGTGCACAACACCCAGCCATGGAGAGAGACTCTCGGCTCAGCCCTGAGACAGGCCAGGCTTCATGATGACATAACCCAGCAGGGACAAGGAGAGTGAGACTTTTACTAAAAATTAAGGACTGGCTTGGTGTGGTGATTCACACCTGTGATCCCAGGAGGCAGGAGGGCAGATCATAAGTTTGGGTTAAAAACAAATTAAAGACTAATATTTCTTTTGATGCCATGTGCATACATAAAGAAAGACGTGGTTTTGATGAAACACCCTCCAATCAAGAATCAAGACACTGCTGGTCCTGAGGGTCCAGTGTCCTTTGCACAATGGCTCCCACCGGAGCTGAAGGACACGCAGGCCTGCCTGTGAGGGGCTGTCCTTTCTCGCCTTACTGTTTTGCCTGCCGAGTGTGCAGCTCTATGCACTGTGGTTTAATTTTGCATAATTCATTTGGAAAATTGTGTAAGTAGAGTCACTATGTACATTTTGGGTCTAGCTTCTTTCACTTAGCATGTGAGATCTGTCTGTGTCGCCGGCTGTAGGAGCACATTTGTTCTCAAGGGTCTGCAGCTGCAAAGCAGTTGGAACCATGTAAGCGTCCCCAGCTAGAGGACCGACTGAAGAAATGATTAGGAAGAAAGCAAAGAGGAGAGGAAGGGAGGGGAAAGAGATGGAGAGGAAAGGAGGGAAGCAAAGAGAGGGAGAGGGGGAGGGGAGGGGAAGGAGGGAGGGAGGGCAGGTAGGCTGCCTGGGTATGCTGTGATCCTATCACCAAAGCAGAAGAAACAGGAGTTAAGGCTAGCCTGGTCTCTAGAGCAAGTTCCAGGGCAACCTGGGTTACATAGTGAGACCTTGTCTAAAAAGAAAGAAAGAAGGCAGACAGATTGGTGGGCAGACAGACATATAGTGTCCGTACAGAAAAAAAAGTGGGGGAAATCCGTTATGTTTGAACTACAGGGGGTGCAAGGATACTCGGCTCTTCATAGACTTATTTGTTTATTTTATATTCTGAGATGGGGCCTTGCTCTGGAGCTTAGGCAAGGCACAGAGTCACAGCTATCCTCCTGCCTCAGTCTCCCAGTGCTAGGGATCGTTTTTCTTTCTTTTTTCTTTTTCTTTTCTTTTCTTTTTTTTTTTTTTTGATTAGCTTAGTTTTTTCTAGTTTTTCTATGATGAACACTTAGCTTCTGTCACTGAAAACAAACAAAATCCACTAAGAGAAGTTTAAACCTCGGAAGAATTAACACAGAAAAATAAGTACTAATTAAAGGGAAGGATTTGGAATTTGAGGGAAATACTAGGGATTTTTCCCCTATGGGTTTATTTTAAAGCCAATTGTATCTTTTCTACTTGTTTGGTAATTTTTAATTTTTTTTCTATTTCCATAAATTGATTAGAAACTTAAGTTTCCAGCCAGGGCTAACACATTTCTGAGATTTATTCACCAAGGTTGACTGTTGCTTGTTTGGCTTTCAACTTCATCTTCACCCACTTTGTCCCGCCTTGCTCTGCGTAGAACAAAAGCAAGTGGTCCAAGTCTGTCCCTCTCTGTGGCGTTCTCTCCGTGCTGCTCCACTGCCTAACTTGAAGGCTGCGGGCCCCTCACATTTGAGCAATACCGAACAAATATCCCTTGCTGTTTTCATTTCCCCAGTTGTGGGGTAGAGTGGGGCAGGGGGTGGGGGGTAAAACCTCTGGAGATGTTCTGTGAGAGCAGAAAGAAATTCTCCAGCCAACAAGTCCTCCGCTGCATTGGGGAAATTCCCTGAGGAGCCCCCAGTGTCAGGACCCAATCCTCTCACCTCAGCAACAGATTCCCCCCACCCAGTGCTCCTCCTGCACATAGCCTGTTGCCTCTTCAGCCTGAACCTGGGCTTCTCCTGTCAGACAGCCTCCTCCATCAGACAGCCACCCCCATCAGGTGGCCTTCTCCATCAGATGGCTTCCTTCAAATAGATTCATCCTGTTTCTCCTACCAGACCATCAGCCCAAGCAGATGGCCTCCTCCTTCAGACTACCTTCCCCATCAAATGGCTTCCCTGAGCAGCGGCCCCTCCCTCAGGCCTTGTCTAGTCTTTTCTCCTGAGCTGCTGGAATGCACAGTGGCATGGGATAGCATTGAAGAGGAGTTAATGTTGCCTCTGTCCGTGTCTGTTGATTCTTCAGCAGGACAGGCAGGGGCCCTTGATGAGCTCTTATCTATTGTGCCAAAAGTTGGTGTTGGCTCTAAGATAAAGACACTTTCCTTCCCCTCTAGAACAGACTTAAGGCTGAGGGCAGGACCTTTCTCACCTCATTGTTCCCGGTCCCTAAGTTTTCCCCAGCACAGGAGTCCCTCCGCACTGGCCTCTGACTTTGCCTCACCTCTCAATTGGTAGCAGCCTTAGGTCACCATGATGTTTGCGGGTCCCCAATCCCCACAAGATGTGGGGAGCACCCTGAGCCTCACCAAAGCCTGCTGCTTCCCCTCTGACCCAACTCCCAAAAGACTTTCAAAATCTGGCCAGGAAGGCCTATGGCGTGTGGGCTTCTGTTATACTGCCTCTGTGTCTTCTCAGTGGTGGCAGAGGCCAGGCCAGGCCACTCTCTGGAGCACATAGGCTGGCCACTCCCTTAGCACCCATCGGGATAAGCACTTGTGGCCTTTGGTCCGGCTCCAGTCATCTCAGTGTCCTCAGATAAGGGACCTCTGTCAGCTAGTCCTGAAGCAAGCCCTGTACACGTGAGGCCAAGCTCCTGTCTTGTGACTGCACTCAGATTTTGTCACCCCACCTCTGATTTGTTGCCAAGGGCCACCCGGGCCCCGAGGCACTGAGGAGGTGAAATTAGTTGCTTCGAGGTTGTTTTTCCCTAGACACAGGGTGAGCAGTTCAGACACTCCTTTAGTATTTCAGGGTGGAGAAAACAACCTGGAGCCAGGTTCCTCACTGTGAGCAAAAGGATTTGCAAAGATGAAAAGGAACGAGACAGAAATGTGGTTGACTGTGGCTTACAACGCTGGGTCATAGTGGAGGCACCAGTGGAAACTCGTATTTCTGATATACACAGAAAGAAATAGAAATATACGTGGGAGGGGACAGAACGGAGGCTCAGTGGCTAGGACCACTTGCTGCTCTTCCAGAGAACCCGAGTTCAGTCCCCAGCACTTAGGACTTCTAACCAACAGTAGCTGCAGACCTCTGACCCCCTTCTACCTCCCTGAGAACCTATACATATGTGCACATGCCCACATGAAGGCACACACATGCACATAGTTAATAATAATAAATTTTTAATAAAAAATATGCCATGTGAGCTACATGTTTTTCTTTAGCTCCAACCACCAAGAGGCCCTAAGATTAGTGTGCAAAGCAAAGAGTAACTGACCCTAGATTCTGGAATCTGAATATCAGAGCCTAAGGAAGGAACCAAGTCTCCTTGGAGAAATTGTACTGGACAAGGACAAGATAAACCTGGGACATCTTGTATTGGAAAATAATGAAAGGCTCTTTTCTCTCTCT
>JAQHUG010000047.1:2405518-2428605 GCA_028555095.1 Dicrostonyx torquatus | reverse complement strand
AAAAAAAAAAAAAAAAACCACTCCAAAGCAGGTAAATTGGAACTTTCAGCCACTGACTAGAGGAGGGACAGAGAGAGAGAGAGAGAGAGAGAGCCTTTTGAGTTAAGCTGGCACGGAGGTCAGCCACGTGTCCAACAAGCAGCCACGAGGCAGGGAAGGGAGCTTTACAAAAAGAACGAAGCCCTTTTGTTTGGGAAAGCCAGCAGCTGAGAGCAAATGACAGAAGAGAAGGAGGGAGAACACTATACCCACATAAGCCAGGTCTCAGTGAGGTGAGCAAACCCACACAGACCCTCCTGGTAACCCTAGGACAGCTGCCTGCTTTCTGTTCCAAGACAGAGTCTTGCTAGGTAGTCTAGGCTAGCCTCAAACTCAAAGAGATCCTCCTGCCCCTGCCTCACATGATCTAGGATTATAGGTGTGCACCACCACACAGGAGGGGTCCAATTACAATAGAAAAATGTCCCAAGAAGACAGAGGCCAGTTATTTGAAACAACCCAAACATCAAAATCAACCATGACACCACTTAGGAATAAGTCCATATTAGACAGGTACTGATGAGCGGTGGCAACAGAACCAGGGAGTGAACAGGGACCGTGAGTGGGGAGCCCAGTGCTCTGGTGTAAAGCAGCTAGTGAGAGGGCGGAGCTGGAAGATCCCACTAGGAGGCCCTCCCAGGAAGATGGCTCAGCTCGCAGCATCATCAGTGACTTCAGGATCGAAGGAGAACCATTTGCAGAGCCTCAGGTGGTCTGTATATGACAACCACTCATTTCACAGGGAAACGGAGTCACCCAAGGGTGGAGAAACGTGGTACCCTGAGCAAGCAAACGAGCCTGCCATCACCAGCTCTGAAACAAGTGAGCACCCTGCATCTCTGACATCTCTCCAGGGTGTTCTCCCACCAAATCCATAATAACGAGAAAACAGGAGAAGGTGAAGGCCATTCTGCAAAATCACCAGGCAGGTATCCCAGACATCTCCAAATCTTGAAAGTGGACTAAGCAAGTGGTAAGATCATCAGTGCAAAAACAGTTATTACCTCAAAAGGAAGGAAAGGGAGTTTGATCTGGAGCTAATTATCAGTGACTATGGCAAGGAACACAGATTTAGGTTGCCACGAATTCCATGTTCCAATGAGGAAGCAGTTCATGAAGATTTCACAGTGACAGAGCAAAGAAAGTCATAGATCAAGACACTTTTCACATACACTGGTGGAAACATTAAGAAGGTGGTTACAGCAAAGCCAAGAAGTCTCAGCTATTGGCCTTGGATGCTGGGATGAAACTCTTAGCCCTTTGGTGGAAAAGTAGGGTTAAGGTAATTTATTCCAAAAGGTTTTTTATCTATTACTCAGAGGATGTGAGGTCTATCAGGGAGATATGGGGTGGCTATTTTGTAGGCAAAATACAGCCCAAGATAAATTGTAATTAAGTTCTGATCCCACGACATTCCAACCTCTCCGAGTCACTGAAGTTTCCAACAGTCGATTAATTGGCCTTTGTGGACACGGCTTCTTCTAAGGAATTCTCATTCACAAGATGAAAGGCGATGAGGGCTGGGATTGGTACTCAGTTGGTAGAATGTTAGTAGATAAAAAAGCCCTCAGTCTGGTCCCCAGAACTCCATAAACCATACCCTAACCCTAACATTGGGTTAATGAGGGGTGAAGGCAGGAGGACCAGAAGTTCAAGGTCCTCTTTCGGGACAGCTAGTCTAGTCAAATGACTGGGCTCCAGGTTCAGTGGGAGACCCTGTCAAACAAATAATAGGGCATAGGTGAGATAGCTCAGCAGGTAAAGGTGCTCGCTGCCACGTCTGACGACCTGAGTTCAATTCCCACCCAGAACCCACATGGTAGAAGCAGGACATTAACTCTGCAGACTGTCCTCTGACCTTCACACATGTGCCCCCAAACATCATACACATACAGAATGAATACATCAAATGTAAGAACCTTTTAAAAATAAGGTGGAGAAAGATACTCAGTAGTGAGCCCTGGCCTCCACATGCATGCACACAACCCCCCTTCCCCACCCAACACACACACACACACACACACACACACACACACACACACACACTATGTGATTTATTGGTTTGGGTAACTGTTACATTTATATGGGAGAAAGTCTTTTTAAAATAAATAACAGTTAGCATTTCCTATCTGCAATTTCCAGATAGGTCATCTGCATGAGGGAGAATAGGAAAGTTAATTACGGACTATTAACCTTTGAGTAACCACATGAAATTCTTTGTTTTATTGCAACTTTTCTGTATGTCTGAAATCATTGCAGAAGTTTGGCAGTACAATAAACACATGCTGGGTAAAAGCATACAAGGTCTAGCCTACTCGGGAGTGGGGTGGGGCGGGGTGACTGGTGGGTGGAGCTGTGACCAGAGAAGGTGGGAGCTTTGCCAGATGAGGAGCTGGCTCCTCAGTGAAGCCTGTCCCAGGCTGGGGCACTGAAGTTTTGTCAGGCAGGATGCCCCCATGAGGACCTTGTCTAATGTAGCTCCAGCCTGGGCGTGGCCCGTGGTAGCCAAGCTGCCAGGGGAGCCCGATGTGCCTATCTACTGTGAGCTACCCGTGGAAAGCGCCAGTGTAATTCGGTCCAGGCAGCTGCACATTGAGAGAACAGGGAAGCTGGCTGTCATCACCCATCTGTTGCCTCCAAATCTCGGCCTTCCTCTAGACACTGCCCGGGCATCCACACTTCTTTCTTCATTCTGCAGTCCATCCTCCACCCAAGAGCCGGATGAGTCCAGACACTAGCTGTAAATGGAGTGTGAAAGCCTGCCTCGGGTGGTGAGAGCATCTACCATGGCCAAACCCCATGGCTCCTCTCCATGGCTCTGCTTTGGCAGCTAGGTCCTGATCCTTGGAGAAAAGCCCTGGGAATTTGCCTACCAAAACAAAGTGGGTTTATTATAGTTTTTGCAGGCACTGTCTCAGGAAGCTCAGCTTGATCTCCAACTTTTAGAACAAGGATGACCTTGAGCGACTGATTTTCCTGTCCCCAATTTCTGGGTGCAGTGATTAGAGGTGTGTATGACCACACTTCGCTTATGTGACACTGAGGGTTGGACCGGGGGCCTCCTCCTGCATGCTAGGCAAGCCGCCATAACAGGCCCAGCCTTCTCCATCAATGGCATTTCAACATTCTCACGCCCACGAAGCACCTGTCCTAATTCAGCAGCCTGTGATTCCTTTCTTGGTGACGGCTGTCCTGAAGTCCCTTCCTCTTGGGGATCCTTATTCCTCTTGAAGGGGCACACTGTTGAGAGTTGCCAGCCCAGGCCCGCCTTACTCAAAGCCAAGGTACAGTGCCACGTGTTGCAGGGACAGGAATTTACCCAGCAAGGGTTCAACCCCTTTTTGGGTAAGAGAAGGGCAGGGACATTTTGGGTAGTGTCCCAGAATTCTGGCCTGGCCAGCCAATTCCTAGGTCCCCTTCTTGCCTCCACCCATTCTCTTCACCCGCCCTCCTTCAGCCTAGAATGCGGCTAGAATCTGAAGGACTTAAAGAAAAATAGGTCACGGGAAGGTGCCACTGGCTTGCTCCCTAGAGAGAGGGCTTGGCCCAGGACGACAGCAGCACTCCTGAGGCCTCCAAAGAAATGAGGGGGTGGAGTCTGGGGCCTCAGTGAAACCACCCTCTGTTGACCAGGTCTCCTGTCCACACCTATTCTTCACCCACACTCAGAAACTAATCCAGTTAATTCTGGGATTGTCTGTCCAGAGCCAGGCTTTAGTGAACCCTAGGAATTAGGTTCCAAGTCAGGACCCTGGGGAGTCACAACTGGCACCAGAGAGGTCAGGCCAAGGAGAATATCATTGCTGTTATGAATGGCCAGAAGTTCCCTCTGACAGAGGGATCAGTCGGGCTTCCTGCCTCCTGCTCAGAGAGCCTTGCAGCCACTTCTCTGACCTGGAGAAACAGACTAGCAGGAAAATGCCAGCCAGGTGTGTGGTACAATCCTGTTATGCCAGATACTCAGGAGGCTCACACAGAAAGATCATAAGCTTAATGCCCGTTGGAGTTGCAGAGTGAGTTCAAGGCCAACCCAGACAACTTAGTGAGACGTTGTATTAAAATATAATTATTTTAAAAGGAGAGCTGAGTATAGCTTGGTAGTAGAAGACTTGCCTAGCATTGTGTGAGGCCCTAGGTTCAATTCTTAGTATCACCAAGCAAAAAAGAGGCTCCTCAAATCTCTGTCCCAAGTACCCTGCAACAGGTGGGCCTCTTGCACATCTGAATTTTTAGTCTTGTGGAAGCCTTTCTGGGCCCCACAGATTCAGCTCCTCTCTGGAGCTTTCAATCCACTCCCCAAGACTGATGAGTTTTCCGATCCTCAGAGGAGACAGGAAGTTGGCAGGAAACCCAAGCTGGTCCCCAGCCTTAACAGTGTCCTCATCTCCATCCCCTGACCTCCCAGGAATAAGCTGCCCCAGCATGGCCAAGCTTCCCCAACTGCCAGAGTCTCAGACCTTCCCAGGGCTGCCACCCATGCCCATTTCTGTCTCCTGGCCTTATTTTCTACTTCCAAGTCTGGTTCCCTGGGCACAAGTAAAAACCTACTTGCTTGGCAGAAACATTTTGATACTCAAGCTAAATACCTCACAAAATAGCATTGGGTCACTTTTGAGCATAAGAGGTAATTTGTATGCAAAAATATTGTAGATTAAAATGAAGGAATCAGAAGTAGTAGAAGGGACGAGAGAAATCAGAAGTTAAAATAGCCACAGTTGAGTCCGTCTTAGAAAAACCAAGACCCATGTGCACTACTGCTTTCCTCTGCCTCCCCAGGCCAAGCACTCAGGGAATGCTTGTGTTTTCTGCTCCCTCCATCTCTGTCACGACCATTGAGCACATGACATGCTTTATTTTTCAATGAACAGATCTTTATTGGTGCTTTGAATTGACACAGGTTCTATGGGATCCATGGCAAGTGACAGGAGGGAACACCATTGTGAGGAAGGGAGGACTCACGGGGAGGAATCCCAGAGCAGTTAGCACTATCCTCCAAGGATCTGAATCATGGGGGCCTTAGCCAGGATCAAGCTCAGCTGAGCAGGCTTGGAGACCTGAAGGTGACTGAGGCACACCTCAGGGGATCTAATAATTCTAGTGTCCTTGGAAGCTTCTGCCAGCCTTGAAGGTTTTCATAGACCCGGCTCTAGACCACCAAGCTGCCCACCCTCCCCAACTGGGAGCAAGGTAAGGCTCCTGCAGAAGGAAGAAAGCTGAGAACAAGTAAAAAGACTGGCCAGGCCCAACGACACCCTCTGAAGACATCTGCTCCTCAAACACAAGGTCCCACCACCAATTCTGGGGGCAAAGAAAGGGGTTTCTTAGTGGGAGCCCTCCAAAGGCTCCTCCTCAATGAGCTCCAGGTCAAACTCATCCTCCAAGGAGTTCCCTACAGGCAGCAAGCGGAACTTCTTCCCTTTCAGAGTGCAGGTTCGGTGTTCGAAGTCCAGCACGGCATTGTGATCCTGCAGGACGTCGGTGCCGATGATGGCCTCTTCTGCACTTGCATTGGCCACCAGAAACTGTGCATTCAGCTTCAGCTTGCCCAGGATCACTTCTGTGTCCCACACACCCAAGATCTTCATCTCGGCTCCATTGGCCACTTTGACCACATTTTCAAAAGGCCGAAGGGTATCCAGGTCACCATCAGTGACCTCCTCCCACAAGCTTGGGTGGACCACGGATACCTGAGCCCCAGAGTCCACCAGGAATCTCACAGGCACGTGGCCGATCTTCCCTTTAAGGTAATAGCCCTTACCCATGCTGTTGGCAAACAGAATCTCTCTGGGTTTCTGACCGTGGGTGGCCCCAGAGCCCCCAAAAGTCTTCAGAAGAGCCTCCTTCACAGAACTGTAGTCACCCTGGGCCTGGGAATTGAGTCCGTTGTAGACATCCAGGGCATCTCCTCTGAGTGACTCTTTCAGGAACCTCAGTTTGGTGGCATGGTCCCAGTGGTTGAGGTCATCAATAACTTCAAAGCGGTGTAGCCAAACGCTGGGGGCTACATTAGCCCCATTGAAAGGTTCTGGGATGAAGGCATGCTCCCGCTGGCCTTCCTTGTTGCTGGCTCTGCCGGTGGCCATCCCTCCACTCACCTCTGGAAGTTCAGCCGTAACACAAGCCAAGTACAGAAAGGCACAGAGCAGTGTGGGCGCAATCACGCTGGAGAGCAAGGCCTCTGTCGACAGGGCTGTGTACTTGCCCAGCCTGGGCAAGTTGAAGGGAGCAGGTATAGGGTATCTGGCAGGCTGCTGGGCACAGAGGCAGGCTGTCTGTGTTCTGCTTGTTCTGTACGCGGCCTTTTTGATACCCAGCTGGGCCCCCAGGGCTCCTCATTCTCCTTTGTTCTAGAAGCCCCACCCCTTGTCCCGCCCTCCTGTCAGCATCTTGCCTGACTAGCAAGATGAGTGCCCCACCCTTAGTATCCATCCACCTGACACCAGCCAGCCCACCTGGCAGTCTCAGCCAGAGTCCGCGGACAGTGCTGTGAGACCCTCCCCAGCCTGTGACCCAGAATAACCCAAATGAGGGCGCAGATGTGATGACATTCCAGCATCTATCATGAGCCAGAAAGGGGGAGACAGGAAGCAGGTCTCCATCTGCTCCAGCAGAGAGGACCCCTTCAACTTCACTCATCACTGCTGGAGGCTGGAGGCGGTCAAGGGAAGGCACTCAGACATGCTGCTCTCTCACTGTGCGTACCGATGAGATGACTCATACATTCTAGATTAAGTGTGGAGCCTGGAGAGGGAAACAAGGGATTCCAGAATCAAGAAATCTCAAGTCTATCATGGGTCTCTATTACCTGTCCATCACCTGCCTTTCTACCTACCCATCTATATCTCTACCTGTCGGTCTCCATTGTCTCTCCATCACATAGCTATCATCCATCGTGTGTCTACCTCTCTGTATCTGTCTCCAACAGCTAGCAATCATATACCTACCTATTTACATCTGTTATCTATTTACCTATCTGTAGCTTTGTCTGTCTCTAAGATCTATCAATCATATATCTATCTACTTATATGTATCTCTATCACTATCATCTCTTTATTATGACTTTTTGAGACAGGGTCTTCCTGTGTAGCCCAGGCTAGCCTTGAACTCACAGCCAATCTACCTCAGCCTCCAGAGCGCTGGGATTGCAGAAGTACACCCTCAAAAGCATGGACAGAAATTGTTTATAAGTCAGTTAGGGCCCTCCCCCATGCATAATAATTTTTTATAAACACATTTTACTGTGGTCATTTTCCTTACTGGCCACTCCTAGTTCAGAGTCGGCACACTATGGGGCAAGGCTCGGCCTATGGGTTCATGAAGACCCAGAAGTAAGTGGGCACAAATCTTGAGCTTCAGAGAATAATGTCCTGAGTCCAACAGCAGACTGGACTCACTCCAGGTCTGGGTGAGCCCCATGCCCAGATCCTTGAGGACAGTATCTTCTCTCCCTACCCTTCTTTCTTGTCTTTTAGAAGGCCTTCCAAGAGCCCCTGCCCCCAAAGCTCCAACCTTTCTCACACACACCTCATCCAAAAAGCTACAGAAGAGCCTCACTAGTTTGTTCTCAGTGGGAAACACCTGCAGTATGGAGCCTGGGAGGCTGGGCCAGAGGAGATTGCCATGGTGACACATTGCCCCCTCCACGGCTGGGATCATGACAGCCTTGCCTGTGTCCCTGACAACCACAAAGCAAATCTGTGGGCCGAAGGGCTCAAACTGGCCTGTGTGTAAGTTAGGGACAGTGAAGGGTCCCAGTTTTACGGCCCTGTTCAGATGTCATCTTCTCCAGGGATCTCTCTAGGCTGTGCTGGCACAAGGGCATACTTCTGGGGGAACATGTGTTCTGTCCTCTCTTGTGCTTGTTCACAAGTCCTCCTGCAATGACCCAAGGCTGGAGCACATGACACTGACATTCATGATGGCCTTTGCTCCTCTCGAAACTTATCCTGGGACACAGGGTGGCCTGTACAGGGCCCCGGGGCCTAGCTATGTGCAGTCACAGAGTGGGAGAGGTTAAAGAAGGGAGGTCAGGATAGGTTAGTGGGCACCTGTGGCTGCTGTGCCTGACTGAGAGAATGCCCCTGTCCCTCTCCTTAGACTAGCCATCACTCAGCACCTAGCTGAGGCCTCTGTCCTACCTCTGTATTTCCCCAGGGTCCCCACCACTCCGCAAGCCCCTCAGCACGTTCCACCAGACACAGTGAGCCATCAGAGATGCATTTGGTCAACAGGGTTCATCACAGCTGCCTGACTGAGGTGGGGCCAAGGTGGCATGCCAGGATCCCAAGGGAGTGGAATGGGTTGCTGGAAAGGGATCTGGAGAAGGTAGGACTCCAAGGCAATTGTGCAATGAACAACACATATCCAGAGACAGGGTCAAGCCACCTACAGGACTAGAAAGCCCCTTCTGCAAAGAGATACTCATGGATGGATTTGGGGCCCTGGGGATGAGTGTGGTCCCATGAGTCAGAGGTCTGACCTTGTGACTTCCTAGCTCCCCAGGATTCATCACCCTGTACACCAAGTCCCCTGGAAGTGGCGACGAGTGGAGATGTGGCTGAGGGAGGCTTTGTACAGGTAGATAGCTGGGAGACGTCTGCGACAGAGTTCTCAGATCACTTCTCAATGCCGAAGTCAGAGCTCTGATTCAGCACCGTAGCTGCATGGCACAAATGAAGAGGAGCTGGACGGGATGTGGGAGGCTGCCCCGAAGACCCAAGGGCTTGTGCTGTTGGTGGCCTCCGTACAGGGCAGTGGCCATGGCCCGTAGTGAGGCAAGAACTGATTATTAAAGGTTCAGGAAGTTTCTGAGTTTGTTGCTAAGTGGATTCATAGCTTGAAATTGGATGCAGTGGAGTAATGATACCACAGAAATTGGCAAATACCAATTTTGGAGTTTTTCCCCCTTGAAAATTGATTTATCCCTGCATGAATTCATGTCTGTCTCTATCCCCACTCTCAACTCATCACTTGGCCTTATAAAGGAGCCCACTCCAGATCCCCAACTGCTCTCCCAGTCTCTGTGCTTGGGTTGTCACAGCTTGTGGCAGGTGCTTTCTGTGCAGGGACCAGTTCCCTTTCCCAGAGCCACATGGTTTCTGTTAGCTGAACGCAGGGCCCATTTCTGGAACATGACCGAGGTGAGTTCTTAAGTCCTAAGCTTTTGTTAGGTACCCACACCTGGAACACCTGGAAAACTGGAGACCTGGTGGTGATGGGTGCTGACAGTGTACTGAGAATCTAAACCCACAGGGAAGGTGAGAGCCACTGCCTCCTCCCAGACCAGGACATCAAGTGTAATTATTGACCAGTATAGATAGGTATTGGGGCTAGGGCGGGACGCTCTCATTATCACCTGTGAGTACCTCTGTGTGTACTTTGAAGCAGGCACCCTGAACTTGACCCAGGAAGAGACATCCCAGGACAATAAACAGGAAGGGCACGGGGAGCCTCCACCCTCTGCCCTCTTGTGTAGGTTTTGCCCCAGCTCCTGGTTCTTGGCCATTTCTCTCCACAGCAAAGTTGCCAGCTTGACAGGAGCCCAGGACAGAGTTGCTTGGGCCTCCTGAAGCCTTTGGTGTGAAGTGGAGATACTCAGTCCTGCTTTTATTTATGGGTTTAATTGTTTTCTTTTTGAGACAGGTTATTACTCTGTAGCCCAGGCTGTCCTGACTCAGTATACAGCCCAGGCTGGCCTCAAACCTACAGGGATCCCCATGTAAACCACCACACCCGACGCAGAGCCTCTGTAAATGGGTCCTGATTCCTGGGAACATTGGAGAGAGGCCTGAGTCTCCACAGCACGCAGAGAGATGGAAACTTTTTTGAACAGGGAGTCAAGGATGAGTGATGCTTTGGGAATAGCGGTGCTCTTTGAGGGACCTAGCCTAGAAGAGAATGCACAGGAAAGGCCAAGTTCTAGGCTATGCAGGACTCCTTGTTCTTCCTGTCAGACTGCGAGGCAGCAGGGAAGGTCTAAGGGAGATGCAAACCACACTTTCTTCACTAACCCACCCCCACCGTGAAGGCTTCATGAACTTCACTCTAACTTGTTCCCATCCACATCCTGAGATTGTCACACCTGCTTTCATCTTGCACCAGGTCCTGCAAATGACGTGACTATTGTTTCTGTCATCACTTTGTCTGTTCCGACCAATGACAGACCCTTCTCTTCACATGCATCTGCATGCATGTGCACACACTCCCTACCACACAGAAACATACTCTACACACACCACACACACTTCCTAGACACACCACATTCTCAGATGCAGGCTCTGAGGAGTGGCACCTAGCGCTAGGATTCGGATCTGCCCTTTCTTTCCCGTGTCTACACTCCCGTTTACAGAATGAAGAGCCTTTCATTTGGAGGCACCTGCTGTTTATTAGCCTCTAGGCACACTTGCTGCTTCCAGAACAAGCAGGTCCCCAGTGCCGAGGCTTACACGCTAATGAAAACAGAATGCCGATGTTTAAAGAGTTTAAGACCAACGTCTGCGTGTCAGCCAACCCACTTAAAGCAGCCCCTGGTCCCAGGCACGCTGCTTTGAAAGGAGCCGGTTTGTAAGTGGGTCATCCAGTCCTCGGCTCCTTCCTACTCCATGAGGCCAATGACACGAGGTGCTCCATTCTTTCTACCTCTGAGCCCTCGACACAGAGGGCAGGGGCTCCTGTCTGCCTGCTGTGCCCTGCAGCTGACCCCAAAGCTCTGTCCTGGGACCAGTGTGAATTGCAGGCGTTGGCATAGCTCCTAGTAGAACCACCACTGCATGCCCCACTTCCAGGCCCTGCTTTGGGAGGCTTGTGATAGCAGGTCTCCAGCCGAAAAGAAAAATGAAGAGGTGATTTTGACGCCAAAATCTAGTGCAGGGCTAGGAATATGGCTCAGTTGGTAGAGTGCTTGCCTTGCATATCCAAAGCCCTGAGTTAAATCCCCTGGTTCTGAATAAACCTGGTGTGGTGGAATTACACCAGTAATCCCAGCTCTTGAGAGGTGAGGTGGGAGGATCAGGAGTTCAAGGTTATCCTTGGCTACACAGTTTAAAGTCAGTCTGGGATACTTGCAACCCAATAATCTAGCTAGGAACCCCGGGGTCCAGGAAGGTGCGATCAAAGCAAGGCATACTAGGAATTCCAAGGCAGGTCCTCAATACTGAGCCACAGGCCTGCCATCCTGGGGCGGGAACTGCCCAGCACTCACAACAGCTGTGGACAAGGCACGTGTCAAGACGGCTCTCTTGTTTGCCTTTTGGGGCCATGCCAAGTTCCCCACAGTGAGTGTCTCTGCCCAGTCCTCACCAAATGCCAGTGAGCACCCATTGCTCATTGCCCTGCTCTTCTGGAGCCTCCTTTCTGGTTTGGTTGCCCTCCTCAACCACTGCCCAGGAGCTCTGCCTCTGGAAATGGTCCAGCATGGCAACCTCTGTCAATCTAGCCCATAGGCAGCATGACATGCAGGGGGAGTCACTGATCCCATGGGGTACCCAAAGGGTATAGGGAGTTGTGACTTAGGCCCCATTGATTTCATTGTGAGCCCGTGGATCTGGGGTCAAGACCAGGAGCAACCAATAGGTTAATAGGTACATTCTGGTGACTAACCCCTAGGATTTCAAGTTACCAAAACTGGTTCTCTCCTCCTTTTATCTATCAATCAAATATGAAGATTACTAATGTGTCCTGAAGGCCTCCCAGTCTCCTTCTCAGGGCCAGGCCCTCACACTAAGTTTCCATGTTTTTCTCCCATCATGGTTTCCCTCTGCCCTTCACCCTTGAGAGTCACAAAGGTCCAAGGGCTCTGCCTGGCCAGGCAGCAGCACCCAGGGAAGATCCTGAAGACCGCTCCTTCTGTCTCTTATGCCCTGCATCTTACCCACCCAGCTGAGCTTGGGAAGATTTCAAAAATCAGGTCCATACAACTTCAGGGATATTAACCACTTCCTTAGAGGCCACTACAGCTTATGGAACACCCAGACAGCCAAAATACACAGACTGAGAAATGTCCAGAAGAAGTGGGCTGCTCAGGATACTAGAAACCCTGGCTTAGGGCGAGTCATGAGGGAGCCTACCTCAAAGGCAGCTTTGTTCTGATGCCAAATTGTTTTAATTGCTGCTAATGCTAACCAGGGTAGTGAGCAGCAAAAGCCCATAAGGTACCTCACACTGGGCACGGTTTCTTCTGCCAACCCAGCTCTTGCCCATCACAGGAGCCCAGGTAGCCAAAGGGGCATCTTCTCTGCATGACATCTGGAAGAACGTGTGAAAATCTCCAGGTGATTGGTACTCTAAGGTATTGTAAGGTACTGTAAGGCGTGGTCAGTCGTGGCTTCATTCCACTACACACACACACACACACACACACACACACACACACACACACACACACACACGAGGCCCAGCCTGCCTCCCTTTGAGGAGACCATTCCTGTCTGCCTCTAGGAGTTCGCAAGCAAGTACAGTTCCAGACACAAATCTAGATTCTCTGAGTCTAGAGAGAGAAGCCACAGATGTTGTGGGCTATTTGTACACTGTGTGTAGATAGATTGCTGTGATTGGTTTAATAAAAAGTTGAATGGCCAATAGCTAGGCAGGAGGTATAGGTTGGAGTTCCGGGCAGAGAGTGAGCAAGTGGGAGAAGACTCTAGGAGGGAGCTTGTGAGAGTTGTGAGGAGACAGGGAGGAAGCAGGGACGGATGGCAGGCGACAGAACGTAGATGAACAGAAACGGGTTAATTTGAGATGTAAGAGCATGTTAAAACCAAGCCTAAGCTAAGGCCAAACTTTCATAGTTAAAATGTCTCCATGTCATGATTTGGAAGCTGGCTGGCAGAATAGAGAAAGACTCATTACACACAGATGCTTGGGGACCCTGGGCAAGGTGACAACAATTCCAGAAATCAAGCAAGGTCACCGAAGATCACCAAAAATCAAAGGCACATTAAAAGAGAAACTGATGAGACACGATGGCTTATACACACTGAAACTGAGGCAGGAGAATTGAAAGTTCCAGGCCTGTACCCAACTACACAGTGAGACAGTGTTTCAAAGGAAGGAATAAAGACAAATTATGCTAGGCACACTGGAGGATGCCTTTAAACCGGCACTTAGGAGGCAGAGGCCGGCGGATCTGTGCGAGTTTAAAACCAGCCTGGTCTACATAGAGAGACGCTGTCTCAAACAAACAGACAAGAAGCTTACTATCACTGGAACCATACCCTGAGGGCATCCATAAACCAAAAACGAGTTTGTTTTTATTTATCTCAGCCGACCATGTGGCAGGGGGTCTGGGGATGAAGGTCCTAGGACTCTGTGGACACACAGTAACTGTGGACACAGCAGACAGGAAGGCTCTGGAGAGAGGGTTAGGTCCTGGATAAAGCGTCTGATGGAGAATGTGTATGAGCACAGAAAAACGCATCCAGTTACTCAGGTACTGCAGGGAGGTTCGTAGAATCATGGCTCACACTCATTTTCTCCTGTCTATATTATTTGAATATATTCTCTAATAAGAAAAAGTTCTATAGAAACAAGTGAGACGCAAAGAAGATGACTCAGTGGGTAAAGTGTTTATTGCACAAACCAGAGTTCAGGTTCTTGGTACCCACAAAGATGCCAGGTACAGTGGTGTGTGCCTGTAATCTCAGCACTGGGGTGGTAGAGACAGGGGCATTTCTGGTGCTCACAGATCAGCAAGGCCAGGTATATCAGTGAACTCCAAGTTCAGCTATTTCTTGTCTCAAGAAAATTAGCTAATGGGGCTGGAGAGAGGACTTGGTGGTTTGGGTGCTTACTGCGCATGCAGAGGATGCAGGCTTGGTGCCCAGCAGTCACGTGGCTGTTCACAGCTATCTGTAACTACACAGGTCCATAGGATCCAACACTGTCTTCTGACCTGCGTGCTAGCGGTGCACCTGTTAAAAAGGATAGAGAATAGCTACAGACAACACCCCGTGTCAGCCTCTGACTCTCTATGCATGAGCAAGGGTGTGCACATTCACATGTGCGTGCATACACACCACACAGTAAATTAATATAAAAAGCTGTTTTTAAAGAGTAAAAAAGTGAACAGGGACCCTTTACCAGATCCTGGCCAGCCCCCTTAGCAGCTTGCCTTGGGGACAGGTGGTCTGAGCTGTATCTCAGGTCCCTACTATGCCTAGCAAATTCTGAACTGGCTCCTGCTGCATCCTGGACACTGCCTCAGCCAGCCAGCAGCCTGCCCCATCCCCTCCCTCCACCACCCCAGGCCCTATGGCCATCCTGCAGCTCTTATTCAGCTGCTTATATGGGGACCTCTCCTGTTTCTCAATTCCTGGGCCTCCATATCCTCCATAAGTCCCTTGCTTTATTCAAAATGGCAGGCACTAGTCTACAGGCCTCTGGATCCTACATCTCAGGGGTCAAGGATGGACTCTCTTTTCCGGCAGTCTTACCAGGAACCATGGAATGATAATGGTTCTACTCGATTCAGGCTGTACCCATCTTGCCAAGCCGGTGTATCTGCTGGCAGGGGAAGCATTAGGTCACCAAGATGCCCTGTGTTCTGGGTGCAAGCTCATGGCTTCACTGTTGTTTCTGCTCACTCACGCTGCTGGCTTCTGTGTGCAGGAGCTGCATTGGCTGTCCACTGCACCTGCAGCCCTTCTGCCCACAGCTCCTGATGCAGCTGTCAGCATGCTGGGCTCTGGGCTTTAGGATTCCTGGACAGTTCTGCTTAGTGTCTCCTGCCCAGCTGTGTACCCAGCCTGTCCTTTCTCGCTGCCCCAGCTTTCCACCGACATGTCCATCTGGGAGTGCTATTTTATACAGCAAACAAGTTCATTTCTTCTCCCCAATGCTCTCAGCTTTCTGTGCTTTTTAGCCATCCAGTGTCAATTCAACCTGCTATGTCCTGCTCAATGTTTCCCAAGGCTCCTTGTCCCCATGAAATCTCTCTACATGGACAGACCATTTGGGTTTTCTTTTTATTGTTGTTTGTTTGTTTCTTCGAGACAGGGTTTCTCTGTGTAACAGTTCTAGCTACCCTGGAACTTGCTCTGTAGATCACGCTGACCTCAAATCCACAGCGATCCACCTGCCTCTGCCTCCCGAGTGCTGGGATGAAAGACGTACGCCACCACCACCACGCAGACAGAACACTTGAAGATCCTGTCTGTATCCCCCATGTGCCTTCTACACTAAATGGCTTGAAGTTCACCAGACAGGACAGCTTTCTCAGTCGCCTCCTTTGTCCCAGTCACCCAAGCGAGCTTAGCCCTGCATCAGGCAAACCAGTGCTTCCCTTGGGAGTCACTGGAGGGGTTGTGGGCCACCTGCATGACTCCCCTGCTTCCCACAGCAAACCTAGGGGCTACTGCCTCTACATTTCCCAACCTGGCTCAGCCTCTATCTCAGCTAGAATGCTCAGGCTTGCACCTGGGTGTCCTCCATAGCCATCCCATGTTGGATGGTTCACAACCATCTATAACTCCCTCCGTCTCTAGGGGCTCCAATGCCCTCTTCTGGCATCCATGGGCACTTGTATGTGGGCAAGTGTACACAGGTGTGCACACACCCAATAAATAAATAATAAAATTTTTTTAAAAGTAGATGACTCCTAAAGAAGGATGCCTGAGGTTGGCTCCGGCCTCCCTCCAATATATACACATGTACACACAGTCACACACAGAGGAACATGAATATACACATGCAAAAAAGAAGATAGACATGTTGCCTAATCCAAACAATTGGTTCCCTGAAATATGGAAATATGTATTCTGATAGCTTCTGATTTGCTTTTTTAAACCCTGGTAATGACACTCAAGATAATCTCCGGATGCTCCAGTGGGTCCCCACTGGTTTGAAAAACTGACCAAGCCAGCTGGGAGGGATCAGCTGGGTTCCATGAAACAGGATAGTACTTGCTCGACCTTCTAAGGGGCAGGGCAGTATTGTAAATCACTAACCTGTCACCTACTTTACTTCTTAAACATGCAATAAGGATGAACTGTTACAAAATAACACCGGGATGTATAAGTAAATGCACACACCATTGGCTACGAAGTCACCAGGCATGGTGCTGTGCTCAGAGCCTCAGGTGACAGGAAGCAGGTGGCAGATGGTGTCTGAGACTTGGAGCGGCTTTGTTGGTGCTATCAATGCTCCCAAACGTCAACATGTAACCATGCTTCCTCTGGCAAACTCCAGGCCTAGAGCGTGTGTCAGCCTGGACTTTGCTAAGGAGCCAGGCACCTGTGTGCAGTTGGCCCGCTCTGCCAGGCTACTGCCTTCAAATCCTCACACACAGTTGCCTTTGAGGGGCCTGAATAAATGATGGGTACATTTTCTAAACCTTGGGCTCCATCCAAGGTTGTTCCAGGCTTAACAAAGAAATCCAAATCTGGATGTGTTCTTGGTCTCTGACTCTGCTGTCCACTCTGGTTCTTTTGTGCAAACAGAATTTCTTCATCTTCCTTGTCCCCTCCTGCCTCCTCCTGGCCCCTCGATGGCTGCCTCCTCAGCTCTTCATTTCCTGCTTTCAAAAATATCTTATTCAACTTGACAGAGAAGATGGGAGGTGGGTCCAGTTACCTGCCTTCCCCAACCATCCTCACTGCCCTAAGACTCCCTGACTCCCACCCCACCCGCAGTCTCTGAGCCAGTTCAGGGCCCTCCTCCCACCTGAGCCCCACTCACAGGCACTTTCTCTCTGGCAAAGCTATCCCTCTTCTTGAACCTATCCAGAGTCAAGGCTGCTGCTCTCCTTGGCCAAGATGTCTGCCAGAGGTGTTCTGGAGATGTTAGCAAGGGACTTTATGGACATACACACATGCTCACACAAATGTTCACACACACACACCACACATACAATGTCTTACTAACATAGAGGATAATTAAATGTTTACAAATAACACCAGGCAATGGTGACACATGCCTTTAATCCCAGCACTCTGGAGGCAGAGGCAGGTGGATCTCTGTGAGTTCAAGGCCAGCCTGATTTACAGAGTGAATTCCAGGACAGCCAGGACTGTTTCAAAGAGAAACTCTGTTTCAAAAAACAAAACAAACAAATAAAAATTTACAAATAACAATAAAATACACTATTCTTCATGGGAAATAACACATAACCAATCAAATATAATTTCTTTCTTTATTCCTTTCTTCTTTCTTTCCTTCCTTTCTCTCTCTCTCTCTCTCTCTGTCTTTCCCTCACTCACTCACTTCCTCTCTCTCTCCCTTCCTTCCTTCCTTTTCTTTCTTCTGGACAAGATATGCAACACAGGCTGGCCTCAATCCTCCAGCCTCTGCCAATCAAATTCATTGGTTTATATTAAAACAAACATATTTACCTAACATACTGTATGTCAAAGGACAACTTGTGGGTGTCTGTTGTCTCCTACCACCTTATTTCCATGGATCAAACTTTGGTCTCTTCCAAACAGCCAGGCTGTTTCCAGGTTAGCTATGAGCTGGTGCATGCTTATATCTAGGGGTGCTACCCACAGCACCATACCTGGCACCCCAGATACAGCCTGGGTCACATATTGGCAACCTCTGAAGCCCTCAGCATAGTTCCTGCTATGGGTGGCAGAGGGTAATGCTATAACAAGTTCATGTGAATTTGATGAGACTTCGCCACCAGCATCCTTGCTTGGGAGACCCGAGGCTAGGTCCACAGTTTCCTCCTGCTGGTGCCGTGGTTTCTCTGGAAAGACATAGCTTCTCCAAACTTCAAGGGGAGAAAGGGGGGTAAACCAGGAGTTGGAACTGAAGGAAGGTTGGATTCCTCATGAGCAAAGACCCACCTGAGGCCACTTACTCAACATCCACCCAGTGATCAGTAGATTGGTTGAGCTGACCGCCTTGGCCTTGGGCCCACAGGCCTAGGTTGGAGGCCACACATCTCAGGGCCAAAGGGGTTACACCTGTCCTTTCTCAAGAGTCACAGGAAGTTACTAAAGTGTCCAAAAGAAGAACCTTGTAGTTACTGTCTTCCCTGATAGTTGTCCCCACCCTTGTCCCACACCCCAACCTGTTGCCTCACAAAGGGTCAAAACAGGAACGATAAAATCCATCCCACTCACAGTTCCAAAGAACAGATGTGACCTTAGGAGCCCGGCCCCTCCTGGCCCTGGCCCTCACCCTCAGTGTGACCTCCAAGGAGACTTTAAATAATTATTTATTTTTATTATCGTTTTTAATTTCTTATTGTCATTTTGTGTGTATAGATGTGTTGCCTGCATGTATGTCTGTGTACCACATGGATGCCTGGTGCCCACAGAGGTCTATTGTTGAATTCCCTGAACCTGGAGTTACAGATGGTCGTGAGCCTCTGTGTAAGTGCTGGGAATTGAACTCAGGTCCTCTGAGAGAGCAGCAAGTTCTCTTAACCACAGAGACCTCTCTCTAGCCCCCCAAATAAATATTTCTAAAATGTTCTGGGATCCATGAATGAGTGGATAGGTACATGGCATTGACCCTTGAGCCACAAACCTTTGAAATATGTCACTGTGGGTTCCTGTCACTCAGAGACTCCGCTCTACCACAGAAAGGGCAGTCACATACTCAAGACCATGGAGCTCAGACTTCTGCACTGCAGGTCCCATTCCCTACGCTGCTGTCATTGAGCTCCCACTGAAAGCCTGGAACCGAACACAAGTAACCACACACACACCGCTCAGAAACCCAAACGGGAAAAAAAAAAAAAGGCTGAATTCAACTTTACTGGACTTCCTTATTTTTGTTTTTTTGAGACACAGTCTCATGTAGTCCAGGCTAGCCTCAAACTCACTATTTTAGTGACATCTGATCCTCCTGCGTCCACATCTCTAGTGCTGTATAGATGTGAACCACCCACCCAGTTTGCACAGTGCTAGGGACCTAAGTCAGGGCTTCATGTATGCTGGACAAGCCCTCTACCAACACAGCCACATCCTCAGTGCCCGAACTTTTTCCCCGTCTCAGTTTTGGAAATCCCCATTTGTCTCAAAATCACAATCCCCAGACAAGAGTGCCTAGGTAAACACGGGACTCGCCTCAGCCACAAGCCGCAGTGGGTGGGAAATCACCAGCAAGGGGAACTCTCCCCACCCTGCTTCTGCAATCCTGGCAGGCTCAACTACTGATCCTCAGCAGAGGGTAGGTTGTGTAAGAGGCCAGTTGTTGAAAGACTTCGGGGCAAGACCCCTCCTCTAAAGGATGAGGCCTTTGAATGTCTGGGTTGCCCAGCCCCATGTCACCTGGAAAGGGCTTCATAGAACAGATGGGGAAAAACAGCCCAACTCCCCTGGAGCTTCGGCTGAAATGTAGGCAGATAAGGTGCCACTTCTCATTGGTTCCTGGGGAGAGCCTGGTAGGAGCCATCTTCAGAGGGCCAGGGGTCTTAGCGATTTTTTTAACGTTTGGTCCTGGAGTGAAGGAGGAAAGGGTGGAAGTTAGAAACAGGAGTGACTCTTGCACAGTACCTCTTGTTGATACCCTCCCAAGACTGAGCTGATCCGTCCTCCACGCTGAGAAAACCAGAAGTGGGCCCCTGTCCTCTGATGGCATCTGAGAAGGGGTATGGGCACTTCTAGGGCAGGACCCAAGTATGTATAACCCTGTCCCGAAGGGCCCTATCTAGGAGGATCCTGTCCATGGGGGATGGCTGCCCAGGGAGGCCATGTTCAGGGGGCCTGCTGGGAACTCTGGTGCCTTCCTTGCATGAACTCAACTAGGCAGGCGCCTTTCCTGGGCTACAGTCAGAGCTCTGCAGGGCAGGTGAGCTGCAAGGGTCTCAGGACTTGGAGACAGGCTGCACCGGCAAAGAAGCTTCCAGTGGTGGTGGTGGTGGTGGTGGTGATGGGCTACCCAGCCACAGTCTCTTTGCCCCACCAGGACATGGTGAGGGGACACAAAGGCAAGTTTACTTAGGCAGTACCTCCTAAGCCCATTCTAGAAGGGATGCTTTCCCGTTTCTTCTGTGCCTCCTGGAGACAGACCCAGAAGGCTGTAGAGCCCATCTTGAGTCTCATCAGTCCTGGCTCTCACTGGCCAGACCACTGTGGGAAGGCCTCCTCCCTACAATGAGAGCAGCAGGTCCTATGACGTGACAACCCTGGGGGACGCAGCTGAGACAGCACGGGGGACACCTGGCCTGAAACCCAGAGCTTGTCATGGTGCTGATGGAGAACTGCGAGAACCTCCCCAACTAGGCCAAGGACAGGCCGCAGCCATGTCCCAGGCAGACTGCTGCCAGGAAGCACCAGGATCACCACAGCCCCGCTGGCTGGGACTATAGGAGGAGTCCTCCACTCACCACTAGGGAATAGAGGCCAGGGTGGAGGTCACATGGCAGTTTTAGGGCAGCCAGAATACAGGCACTATCTCTCTGCTGCCTCTCCACAAGGCTGGGCTGTCACTCAATTCACCGCACTGAATTGGATGGTGTGCTTCTGTCCTGTTCCCAGGTATCACTTGGGCTTCAGGAAGCGCCATCTCTTCTTCCTTGATTTTCCTGGAACTGGATCTTGATCCTCCTGCTTATGAGAGGAGATGAGGGAGAGGAAGGGGGAGGTTGAGGGGAGGGGGGCCAGCTTCCATGTGGAGGATCTATCCAGAGCCTGGACAACAAGCTCTGTGCTCAGGCAGGCGGGGTCACGGTCTGAGCCCCAAGACTGGACCACTCATAGGACACCCCATTTCCTGTCCATGTTTTCTGGGCAGTGGCAGCAACCTCCTGAATTGAGGAGGACCCTTGTAGTGATGGGTCCAATCATAGCCAAATGGGGCCTCATTGGGTGGCAGGAAGCTACTGTCAGGGCTGAAGTCAGTCCAGGAGGGGCCTAGCCACCCTGGGAGGTGTTGTTCTCCCAAGGCCAAGATCAGTGCACCTCACAACATCCAGTGTCTGCTGCTGGCCCAGGGTGTCACAAAGTACCACAGCCATCCTTCTGGTCCCTGCACAAGCCTGAATTTACTTCTGTTGAACAGATGGAAATATGAGAGCTTAAAAGGTGGGGATGCTGAAGCCTGGAGGACCCTGCCCAGGGGACTCAGTGCAGCATGTTCGTTGTATGTCACCTTGAATTCGAGCTGAAGGCCTGGACAATAACAAACTCCTACTCCTAACCCCAGTGGATGGGGAGTCAAAAGTCAGGAGAAGAGACTGGCCACCAAACTGGGAAATATATATATATATATGTATATATATGTATATACATATATATATATGTGCACGCCAGCACTTGCCAGCACATGCATGCACACACATACACTCACACACTCACCAGCACACGTGCAAAAATACACACACACACACATTCACCAGCAATGGAGGACTTCCTAACAGGGCTGAGTCTGAGTTCCCAGAGAGGGGTAGCTCACGAGGGGATTCTGTTCTCCGTCCTGCACAAACTGGGCATGTGGATTCACCTCTGTAATCCCAACCCATAGCAGGTAGAGGTAAGAGAATCACAAATTCAAGGTCATTTTTGGCTACACAGGGAGTTTGGGACTAGCCTGGGCTGAGGAAGCCTAGAGTTGCTGCTGCTGTGGTTATCACAGTGTCGAGCACCCCAAACACTGTTATTGGGAGACACAAATCCGAACTGGGGCAGGGTGTATAGCTCAGCAGACGGCTTCCATCCCCCAGCACCCCAAGGAAAGACAAACAAAAACCCGCAGTTGCCCATATTACACACATTCACAGAGACGTGTCCTGTGTGTGCACACACGTGTCCACACCCCAAATACAACATGGGCTCCCAGATCAGAACTGCAGGCAAAAGATAGATGTTTGTGGGAAAACTAGCAAAGCTCAAATCAAGTCTTGCATTTCGAAGGAGGCCGGCTTAACTGTCTGTTTAAGATGTGCCCTGGGTAGGAAGAACTGCCTTCGGAGATGTCGGGAGTGAAAGGTGGGCACCCCAACCATCATCACCTCTTCCTTGTAGATCCGCTGATTTCAAAATAAAAGGTTTAAAAAAAATGTTTACGGTCTTTTACTCAGAATTTCACTTCTTCTAAGATTTTTACCTCAAAACTCACCAGAGCCTAAGATGGTCTTCAAGGAAGAAATAAATAAATAAATAATAATAATAATAATAAAAATTGCAGGAAACTGGGTGTGTCAGAACAGCAGGGTCAACCACAGGCTTGAGGCCAGGCTGGGCTACTGAGACCCTGAGTCTCAATGACAAAATGCAAAGGCGTGATCTAGATGTTCAAATGTAGCAGGCTGGCTGACTGTGGCACAATGGACGCTTCCAACAGAAAGACAGAAGAGCCAGCCAGGACAGCTCAGCCTGGTCCAGCTCTCAATTATGAGCCTGAGGGAATGCCACAGAGCACCACAGTGGGCAGGCACTCATCATCATCTTCCTTTGTCCTGAGCATATTTATATGAATTATGTTTCTACAACAAATGCATATTTGTTTATCAGGATGAAGGATTAGAAATTCCCTACCCGCATTAGTTCCTCAAAATTACCATCTGACCCACAATTCACGACTTACTGTCCACCTGAGAAGTGAAAACTCATGTCCAAAATACAAGCAAGCGTGTTCTCTGGGACCTTAGTCTTTCTCAATGTATTCGTGTGTGGGATGTATGTGTGGGTGTGCCTTCCGCAGAACACACGTGGAGGTCAGAGGACAGCTTTACAGAGTCTTGTTCTCTCCTTACATGTGTTCCAGAAATCAAACCCGGGGTTCCAGGCAAGTGCAGCTAACACCTCACTGTCTGGCTGGCCAGAAGCACTATTAGCAATTGCCAAAGGACAGAGGAATCCATCAGATAATGTCCCAGTGGAAGAGGATGCAGCTTGGTACAGGTTACAACAGGCTGGGCCTTGAAGACTAAGACACCAGGCACAAAGCTGCGTAGTGTGTGATAATTTCTATATAAAATGTCCAGGATGGACAAATCCAAGGAGACAAAGAAGATTCACGGTTGCAAGAGGCTGAGCCCCAAGTGACTGGTGATAGATTTAGAGTTCTTTTCAGGGTGAGGAAAATGTTCTGTAATAAGACAGTAGAAGCCAGGCATGGTGGATGCTTCTTGGTACTCAGGAGGCAGAGGCAGGTGGGCCTCT
>JAQHUG010000047.1:2391890-2404538 GCA_028555095.1 Dicrostonyx torquatus | reverse complement strand
GGAGCACTGTGGAGAAGAGCACTGGAGAGGAGCACTGTGGAGAGGAGCACTGTGGAGAGGAGCACTGGAGAGGAGCACTGTGGAGAGGAGCACTGGAGAGGAGCACTGTGGAGAGGATCACTGTGGAGAGAGCTGTGGAGAGGAGCAGTGTGGAGAGGATCACTGTGGAGAGGAGCACTGTGGAGAGGAGCATTGTGGAGAGGAGCACTGGAGAGGAGCAGTGTGGAGAGGAGCACTGTGGAGAGGAGCACTGTGGAATGGAACATTGTGGAATGGAGCACTGTGGAAAGGAACACTGAGGAGAGAACTGTGGAGAGGAGCAGTGTGGAGAGGAGCACTGGAGAGGAACACTGTGGAGAGGAGCACTGTAGAGAGGAGCACTATAGAGGAGCACTATGGAATAGAGCATTGTGGAATGGCGCACCGTAGAGGAGCGCTATGGAGTCAAACACTCTGAAGGGGAGCATTCTGAGGGAGAGCATGACGGCATGTGTAAAACCATTGTACAGACACAAATAAATAAACAGCAAAAGAGTGATTCTCATCATTTTTTAATTAAAAAACAAAAAAAATCTTCCTTATAAAAGATGTTTGGACCTACAGGCTCTTTAAGGGGACCTGAGTGGATGGCTTTCCTCAGAAAGGACATGGGAACAGAAAGGGCTGGCAGATACAGCCAGGTCCAATCTGAGCCATCTCTCCCTGGCCTGGTGGGGTTGCAGGTCCTAGCTCTTGTTTCCCAAAACTGTGTCCCTGTAGCTCTGTCCTGTACCCAAGTCTTAGCAGCCCACCTGATGCCAGGCTCTCTACAGGGTTTGGCAGGGAGTAAAATATAAAGGAGGGCCTGTTTGAAAGAGGGAAAGTGGGAGGAAGCAGTAGAGTTTGAGGCTGAGGGTGAGTGGGTGCGTGGGGCTCTGAATAGCAGGCCTTCAAATAAAGGCCTGGGCCTGGCCAGGGCCACCTGCGAGAGATAGCCCGTTGATGGAACGCTGAGGAGGTGGAGGAGGTGAGAACCACCAGCTGGGCAACCAGCACCCAGCGTGGCAAACACCGAGTCAGGTCACCTGTGGTGGCCAGAGGCTTACTCTTCCCTCCGGGATCCATGCCTCGGTTCCTGCAAGGAGCTCAGCTCTATGTCCTGGCTGCGTGATCTGCACAGGACACAGACCAGACGTAGACTGGAAGATGGGACCTACAGATCTCACGGAAGCCGGTAGCAGCCCTCCTGCCCTTCAAGTCCCAGGTGCCCCTTTCCTGGCTCTCCTGGGCCCCTTTCAACCCTGAGAGTTAGGTGGCTTCTAATAAATGCCCCTTCTTTGTCTTAAAACTGACCCAGGGCACAGAACATGATGGTATGGTCATTCTCAAAGTCTCCAGAATGCCTGCCACACAAGAGGCACAGTAACCATTGATATCCCCCCCCTCCCCGCCCGGGAGAGGCTCCCTCCAGCGTTTTACATCCAGCTTAATCCGGCTTCCAAATTTAACCTTTTTCCTTCCTTTCATCTTTCTGTCCTTCCTTCCTTCCTCTCTTTTTTCCTCTGGAGTCAGAGCTCACAAGCAGAGAAGCTGGCTAACAAGTATCTCCGGTTCCTGGCTTAGGGTGCTCAGGTAAAGCCTGTTTCTTTTGTTCTTTGGTTTGCTTGTTTATTTGGAGTTTGCTTTTATTATTCGTTTTCATTCATTTTGTGTGTGAATGTGTGCTTCCTATGGAAGTCTGAGAACAATTTGCGGGAGTCAGTTCTCTCCATGTGGTACCAGGAATCGAACTCAAGTTGTTACTGTTATTTGATCAGGGGTCTTGCTCTGTAGCCCTGGCTAACCTGTAAATCAGTATGTCGATGAGGTTGACCTCAGGCTTGCTTGTGTCCTCCTGCCTGCCTGTTTACCCAAACCCACCCCTCCTTGCTGAGCTACCTTCACTGTGGCCCCGAATGACCCCCACTTGTGGCAGGGCAGGGCCTTTGGCTGGCAGGCACACCAGATCCCTGGTAGCATCAAGCTTTTGAATTCTTTTGATTGTTTCTCACAGGGATTCGAATCCAGCCTAGGCTGGGAAACATTCCAGGATGGCTCTCTGGAAACCCCATCAGCTGGCTGACCCATCAACCCCACGATGCCCAGCTCTGGGCAGGGCCGAGGTGTGGAAGTGTCGAGAAAAAAGAAAATCTAGTTCCTGACCAAGTATGTCTGGAGTCCAGCCTCATAGCCAGGTCTGAAGGCTAAGGGATGGCTCCGGGGTCTGCCCTCCAAGAGGACGACCCTGGGGAGTGAGGAGGGCGCTGCTACTCTTTGTCACAGGCTGTGGACTAGACATACAGTAGAAAGGCCTGGGTGTGGTATGTCTGTCACAGTCACTAACCACAGGTTGCTGAAGGACATACATGTATGTAAGTACCTCTAGGTGTTATGCAATAACAGTGGACAGAGATTTTGACACATTTGAAGAGGAAGTTAGAGAGGCTACAGGCGGGAGAGATGGCACAGGGTAAGGGATCTTGCCACCTGAGTTTGGGCCCCAGGATTCATATGGTAGAAAGAGCAAACAGCTGAGCCCGATGGTGCACACCTTTAGTCCCAGAACTCAAGATACAGAGGCAGGAGGATCTCTGAGTTCAAGGCCAGCCTGGTCTACATAGCAAGTTCCAGGACAGCCAAAACCACATAAGAGAGACCCTGTCTTGGGGGAAAGGGGCTGACTCCCATAAGTTGTCCTTTGACCTCTACCATTGCACGTGCACACGCACACACACATACACACACAATAAATAAGTGTACTAAAATTTTATTCGTGCCATGTGCTCGTGTGTGTGTGTGTGTGTGTGTGTGTGTGTGTGTGTGTGTGGTTAGAGGACACTTTAGCAAAGGAACCAGTCATCCTGGACTCATAGAGGCTAAGACAGAGGGTTCTGCCAGATGATTGAGTAGAACACAGATGTCCCCACATCCAGAGAAAGCCATCAAGTAGTCTAATTTGAATCCCAATCAAAGTATAGGAGTGTGGAGGGCTCTGTCCTCCAGGTGGGCTCGTGGCTGGGCTACTGCCAGGTCACTCTGTGTGTGACCCATGCTGCTTGGCGACAGAATAAATGGTCCTCCTCAGCATCCCACTGCCCACAGGTGAGAAGGCACTGTGGTCCCTGTCCCTCTGCAGAAAGTCTCAAGTGGATCTGAGCAGAACCTGTTGCCTGAGCTTCCACCTAAGGAAGGTCAACGCTCCCAAATAAACAGTGATTCCTGAAAGGAGATCTCTCTGGCCTCAGCCCAGCTGTGCTGAATGGGAACCCTGCTCCAGATCCTCACTCATTCAGAGGGCCATAAGTGATGTCCTAGGCTGACAACCATCACCAGCCCCTCCCCACTAAGGAATCATGCCCTAAAGGTCCTCCAGGATGTGAGGGCCAGCAGACAATGTAGAGCCCTTGGCAGCTACTGGTCATTTCTGTGTCTGTCTAGTGTCACAGGTCGGAATGTAGATTCGGGCCCTACTTGTCTTCCTTTCTGGGAAGACTCTGGGGCTGCTCAGACAGTACCGAGGAGGGTCCACTGGCCCAAGGTCCACCTTCGCTCATGACAGGCTGCTAGCTAGCCACACCGGGCTGGCCTTTATGGGCAAGGGTGAGGTTTGGGGACTTGGCATCAGGATTGTGGACCAGCCTGAAAACTGAGTCCCCACAGTGAAGGAAGAAGGAAAGGGAAGGGACAGAATGCTTGGCAGGAGGCTATGCAGAGGTGCAGAGCCAAGGCCGGAGAGGTTGCTGTGAGTCAGGGTGGACTGGAGAGAATCTGTGTGCCCTGAGGAATCACAGAGCCTCTGGACCAGCCTCCCCCTCCCCATCACAGGCTGAAACACAGAACACAGAAGATAAGGGGTGTCCCCATGTGCCTAGGCCTGGGCCTCTTCAGTCTCCCATTCCTGAGCCCCTACCAGGTCAAGCAGCCAAACAGTCCACAGAGAACAGGGGGGGCTTTCCCAACCTCACAGCTCCCTGCTTCCCGTTCCTCATAGCATCACAGATCTATCCTACTTCCTGGATGGTGTGAAAACCATCACACACCCTCCCACTCCTGCTTAAGACACCCACTGCCCTCTGGTAAGACCCACTCCACCTCAGATGAAGCACACATGTCCATGCGGGTAGCTGCTGTACAGTAAAGGGGGTCATGACCTCCTTCCCACAGACCTCTGCATGACAGGCTCCCAGCAGAGAGCGTTCTTTACACATATGTGTTAGCAGCAATATATCCATGTAAGCAGTGATTTGCCCAATGCATGTAAATTATCATGATAATAAATTATCACACTAAAGCAGAGTCCATCCAGGATTTGTGTCCTTGTTCCCTTGGCATTTGGGAAGCTGGTGAGATGTCTTAGTGGGTGAAGGTGCTTGCTGTCAAGCCTGATGACCTGAGTTTGATCCCCCAGTAGTAGGACAAAACCAACTTCCACAGGTTATTCTCTGACTTCCACATGCTCACACATATGCATACCAACACACATGCACAATTGAATGGATGTTAAACAAACAAGCAAAAAGCTAGAGATATGGCTTAGTGGTAGGATGCTTAGCATATGTAAGATCCTAGGTTCAATCCATAGCGCCACATAAACTGGGTGTATTGACTCATGCCTATAATCCTAGCATTCAGGAGGTAGAGGTAGGAGGATCAGGAGTTCAAGGTCATCTTTGAACTCACACAAGGTGAGTTCAAGGCCAGCCTGGGGTACATGGGACTATATCTCATGTGTGTTGAGGGGGAATGGTGTGTGAATGTGTGTGTGTGTGTGTGTGTGTGTGTGTGTGTGTATGTGTGTGTGTACGCACGCGCACGCTCTATTGCTGTTTTTGTTGTTAGGGAAAATAGCCTTGGGTGTCACAGGTGTTTATAACCATGTCACTTTGTCCAGACCTCTGAGCAGACTTTTAGAACCAATAGCTAGCAGGCTCTCCCCAGAAGGGTCTGTGGGCAGCTGGGGCTCCCAGAGCAGAGCAGAGCTGGCTCGGCCTTCCTGGCCTATTGTACTCTGGGTGGTCAGCTATCAGATCCCTGGTTCCCTTGAGGGCAGGACTCTCAGCTGAGTCACGTTTAACGTTTACCTGGGGTGGAGCACGGAAATGCACCTGATTTGGGCACTTGATACCTTGGCTCTAAGTTCTGGCTTTTTATATGACACCTCGTGTCTCAGGCTGTTTTCTTAGCTGTAAAGTGGGATGACCCTGACACCATCCATGACTCAGGGCAGGCCGTTTCACCACCACCCAGCACAGAGCTGAGCAGAGGGACCTGTAGGCAGTTTCAGAGTACAGGCCTAAGCTTGGGATGGGGGCTGTGACCCTTAAGCTGTGTGGAAGACTCTGGGATAAGATGGTTTCTGTGAACCCGCCAGGCAGCCTGTCCTAATGCTACTCTGGAACCTGTTGGGGACACAAGTCCAGCCACCCCCAGAGCATGTGTCCCTGAGGGCACTGCACCTGTCTCTGAGCAGCATCACGGCTTCAAAAGCGGGATCCCACCTTCATGGTCTTCCCCTCAGAGGGTGCAACTCAGGTGATGGTCAGCCCAGGACTGCCCCCAGCTAGCCCCTCAGGCAATGTTCTGTACTTGCCAGGCTAAGGTGCAACATCACAAAAGCAGGGACTGGGCCTCCCCTTCACTCCCCGCCACACACAGAGGAGCTCAGAACTGCAGGGTGACTTGGTAGATAGATAGAGCTAGTCCAACCGCTGTCCAGCGCCAGTCTTGACCACAGGCACAGTGGGATTCCAAGGGCCTGGATTTAACTTTTGTTTTGTCTTTTTCAAGATACGGTTTCTCTATAGCTTTGGAGCCTATCCTGGAATTCACTCTGTAGACCAGGCTGCCCTCAAACTCATAGGGATCCACCTGCCTCTGCCTCCCAAGTGCTGGGATTAAAGGCTGTGCACCACCACCACCCAGCTGGATTTAACTTTTTAAACATTGAAAGACTTGGGGATGTAGTTCAGTTGGCAGAGGGCTTGCCTAGCATACAAAAAGCCCCAGGCTCCACTTCATGGTGGTGGTGCACATCTGAACTGCCAGCACTCTGTCTAGAGCCCAGCTTATAGTGACTCTTCTGGAATTGCGGGTTGTTGCACAGAAGCAAGCTCCTAACCGAGGACAGAATGAATAGACACAGATCTCGACGAGGATGAGTGCTGGTAGATTTGGCCCTTCCTTGCTTTCGGCATTCCCTCAGTGACAGGCTGGTGACTCTGTCCTAGAGATACGAATAATGGCACTTCTCCACCGAGAGCCCAAGAAATGGTCACAATAGACTCCTGCCCACACGATGCCTTTTCCTCCAGGCTCAGCCTGCCTCATCCTCCACCTGCCAGCCCTCGCCCAGGTCAGCACCCCATGAATCACTGCAGGCTCCTCCCTCCCTCCCACACATGGGTGCCACCTTCTGCCCAGCTGGGCCTCCTCTTGTACACCTGCACCCAGGCAGAACTGCCTATTGATGTCCCTGCTTCCTGTCATGGCCACCTCCAGCCCTTGTTTTTTTTTTATTTTTTTTTTTTTTATTTTGTGTGAGTAACAGAGTGACCCAGATTGTGTATAAAGTCTATATTCTGACTCAGTGGGTCTGGCCCAGTTGAACAGGTGGCTTTTGTGAGAACAGCCCAGGTAACCCTGATACATCTGTCATGGCCTCCTCCTCCATTCACGGCTAACAACAACAAAACAATTAGCATGCTTCATGCTCTCGCCAGCTCTGCCTCCTGGAATCTTCTTGAGAAGCCTGAGGCAGGAGCCACCATCTGCTCCCATTTCACAGTTATGGAAACTAAGGCAAAAGCCATTCAGGAAAGCAGGGGTCAGCAGGACATCCATGCGCCCCACAACACCCTCAGTGACAGCTGTAGGAAAAAAAAATGGCAGTGTGGAGCAAGTGTGTCCCTGAGAGTCACTTAACTCAAAGAGGAGATCTTGGGTGGGAGACAGTTACAAAGTGGATGCTTGTGCAAAAATTCACTGAGATTCGCTCGGGATCTGTGACTTTGTGTTCATTAGCTCTCGATAGAAAAAAACACTTCAGGGGCTGGAGAGATGGCTCAGTGATTAACAACATGTATTACTCCTCCAGAGGACCTGAGTTCACTTTCAGAACCCACATCAAGTGGTTCACAATATCCTGTGACCAGCTCCAGGGAATCAATGTCTCTAACATACATGTGTGCGTGTGCACACGCACACTAAAAATAAAGAAGATGGAGAGATGGAGAGATGGCTCAGTGGTTAAGAGCACTGGTTACCCTTCCCAAGGACCTGGGTTCAATCCCCAGCATACACATGGTGTTTCACACTCATCTGTAATTCCAGCCCCAGATCTAGCACCCTTTTCTGATCTCTGTGGGCAATGCATACATGTGGTGCACAGACATAGGAAAAGCTCATATACACATAAAATTAAAATATTCTTTAAATAAAATAAAATCATTTTTAAGACCACTTTAAAAAAGAAAGATGGTGGTGCATGCCTTTAATCTTAGCACTCAGGAGGCAGAGACAGGCAGATCTCTGAGTTTGAGGCCAGCCTAGTCTACAGAGCAAGTTCCATGACAGCCAGAACTACACAGATAAACCCTCAAAAAAAGGGGGGGGGGAAGCAAAGAAAAGAAAGGATGGGCATACAAGATGGCTCAGTGGGTGGAGGCATTTGCTCCCCGTCAATGCAAGCCTGATGAACCAAGTTTGATCCCTGGAACCCACACAAAGGTTCATTACACATCAATAGAAATAATAACAAACCACAGCTTTTCAAACTGTCCAGGTCCAGGGCTGGGGATGTGGTCGAGAGCGTATGCAGCATGACACTGGGCTCTACTCCACAGCACATAACCCATGGAGGCACACACCTTTGATCTCAGTACATAGCAGGAAGCAGAGGATAGCTTGATCCACATAGAAAGTTCCAGGCTAGTCAGAATTCGTGGTAAAACCCTGTCTTAAAAAAGGAAGCATGCATCTTCCAAAGAAACCACAGAAAGGCTTGGTCACACTGGGAGCAATGGGCAAAGATGGCAGTGGCAGAGACAAGGCCTCCGAGGGGCAAGATTACGTCCCTTCTCTCCTCTCCTCTCCTCTCCTTTCCTCTTCTTTTTTCTTCCTCTCCTTCTTTCCTTCCTTCCTCTTTTTCTTTCTTCCTTTCTATCTCTTCTTCTCCCTTCCTTCCTTCCTATCTGTCCATCTCTCTCTCTCTCTTGTTTTTTTCTTCCTTTCTTTCTTCCTGTGACAGGATGTCACTATGTCACCACGCCTGGCCTGGAACTTACTCTTCACTATGTAGACAGGTTGTGGACCTCAAACTCACAGAACTATGCCTGCCTCTGCCCAAGTGCTGGCACCATGCCTGGCTTCAGGACTGTCTTCAGGCCGGGGACAAGGACTGAGCTACCAGGAGGCCAGTGATGAGATGCTTTTGTGACTTCGGCACAGGAAAGCAGTCCAACCCCTCCAAATCCATTCCTAATCAGTACATTTGGAGGCCAACTGGGGTCCCCTGTGATCCCACAGCCCCTGGGCCCTCCAGTTTGGCAAACTGAGCTGAAATTCATTCCCAAAGAGCAATGGAAATGCTGAAAAAGTATGATGTGGCCCAAAGTACCTGTGAACCCCGAAATACACAGAGGGCCCAGGTGTGGGGACAGACAGCACCAGAGAGACATAGAAGAAATGCAGGGAGATGTGGAGATGTCAGCCATGGCCAATCAGAGGGATGAGAGGATACTTTAACACAGGTGACTCTGGCTTCATGTACATCACACTACACAAACAGCATCTAGACTCAAGTTCAAATGCACTTTGGTCCCTGCCTGTAATCCTATTACTTGGAGGTAGAATCAAGAGTTCAAGGTCACCCTCAGCTACACTATAAATTCAAGACCAGCCTGACCTACCCGAAATACTATCTTTAAAAAAAAAAAACCACTAAAGTATTTAGGACCTAGTTTGTGTTGCTTTATAATCCAATAGCAGAAGACTCTCCTGAGTTTGACAGGGGCCTCTTGGTCTTAGAAACCCAAATCTCAGCTGGTTGTCCCACGAGGAGCTCATCCAGCTCACGGGGAACCTGCCCACCCGTCCAGCTCCTCAACGCCCCACCCCCATCCCGCACAGTCCCCAGCATGGCTCACTGTCCTCCCAGGTCAGCACCCCTGAGTCACTGCAGGCTCCTCCCTACCACTCCTCCCACGCATGAGCACCACCTCCAGGGCTACCTCTCCACTCCTGCCACACCTGTGCCCTGGCGTGCACCCCACTGCCCACCCCACCAGCCACCTCCAGCCCAGGGCTTTGAAGAGTCTGCGTAGATGACCTTGACCACACAGACGTTTTAGACTTTTGAATGTTTTTACAATTAATGAAACTAAAATGGCAAATGATAATATTTGTGACATAAAAGGTGATAAATTAATAATCTGAAACAGAGAGGGAGGGATAAAGAGTATGTGTTGACCAATGAAGTGGCTCAAGGAGTAAAGACACTTGATAATCAAAGTTCAGTTCTCAGGACCCACACGATAGAAGAAGAAAAAAATCAGCTCCTGGAAGCTGTCCTTTGACTAAGACACACACACATACCATCAACAACAACAATAAAAACAAATATGTATGTGTGTTATTAGAGTTACACAGAGGGAAAAGATGTAAAAAGACCAAATGTTAACAATACTTATTTCTGGCAAGAGTTCTTAGCAGAAGTTTTATTTTCTTCCCTGGGTTTTCTTCCAGGTAATTCTGACCCCGGCCTTACCATCCTTATGGGTGTTCCCTCTGGCTCTGAGCATTGCTTTCTTTCTATGTGACATATAGGTTGGGTCTTTTGCTGATGTTTAATTTTCTGTTTTGTTTTTTCATTGCTGGACATTGACCCTGGGGCCATGTACATGCTAGGCAAGTGTCCTGCAACTGAGCTACCCGCCTCCTGCCATGTAACTTCTCCGGCTTAATCTTGTCTCCGATATTCACTAGATGACTAAATCTCCATTCTATTTGCTCCCCTCGGTGCCTAGAACAGAGCATATTTTCATCAAGCCCAAGAGAGATTACATGGCTCTGTGGACACACCCTTTCGGCCTGGCCGAGCTGGGCAGGCTGGCTGGCCAAGCTTTCCATTCTGGCATCTGGCCAGTTCTCGGTCAGGTTTTTGGCTGTGTGTTGTGGCCTCCTGTCAATCTATTCTGTGAAGGTGCACGGTGTTGACAATTATTGCAGAGTGACAGGGCTGTCTGTTCAGAGCACAGGTTGTTGTTCCACTTCCAGGGTATCCGTAATTAATGAGTCAGAAAGTGTTTCCTCTTATTTCTGACACACAGTGGGCATCGGTTCAACAGACACGCCCACTCCTGCCTCCCTCGCCTCAGCTGTCAGAGGCTTCCTTCCAGAAACACTCAATCACATAACCCAGGGTCTGCTCAGAACCAACCAGCCCCACCAGCTCCTGCTCTGAGCAAGTGGGCTTGCAAGGTAAACTAACCTGCTAGACGCTCATTCTAAGAGACCCTAGAGGAGACACAGTGTGTCTTTTACTCAAACCCAATAAGCAAAGCCTCATGTGCCCTTAGTCCTGGAGGTGAGTGCTAACTCTAGTTTCACCCTCTGGAGAAGAAACACGGGTGGTGCACATCTGAACTCCTGCCCCTGAGGAGGTAGAGACAGGAGAAATATAAGTTCAAGGTTCTCCATAGCTCCACAGTGAGACAGCCTGTGGCTTCTCTTTCTTCTTGAATAGACACACTGTGGAGTGTGCAGGATCCTAGAAGGAACAGAGAGAGATTGGAACATACCCTGTGATTCCAGCTCCAGGAGGTCCCACGCCCTCTTCTGAGGTCTGCTGGCAAAGGCACTCACATGCCCACATGCCCTCCACAGACACACAGGATCCCTGATAAATCTATTTCTAAGTGTTTATTAATATAGCTTCAAGCCAGCTCTCCTCATACTAGGCAGACACCCATCACTCAGCTTTTTGGAAACAGATTCCAGAGCCACAGAGAGACGCCATGTGCTAGAGACCACTGCCCTCCCACATCTGCCATCCTAGCTCAGCCAGGTGACAGTGTGGGCGGAGCAGGTTTCTGCCGTGGAGCTGTCTGTGGGTGGAAAGTGTACACCAGTAGCCCTGGCCTCTTTCTACACAGAATATCAGGTGTGTGTGTGTGTGTGTGTGTGTGTGTGTGTTTGTGTGTGTGTGTGTGTGTGTGCGCGCGCGCGTAGTAAGCACCCCAAGTTATGACAAACACAAATGACTCCAGGGCTGGCGAAATGACTCAGCAGGTAAAGGAGCTTGCCACCAAAGCAGACAACCTGAGTTCAGTCCCAGAGACCCGCATGATGGGAAGAGAGAACCAACTTCACAAGCTCTCCATCCTCTACATATGCCCCATGGCGTGCGCGTGTCCACAACATGCACACACTACATAAACAAATGTAATTTTAAAAATGTAGAAACATCTCCTAACATTGTCAAATGTTTCCTGGTGGGGGTGGGGAGAAAGTCACTGATGAAGTCTTACGACAGCCAGGCAGAAGCTACCTCAGAACACTGTCTCTGGCCAGGTCTGAAACGGCTCATGAAGCCTCAGCAGTGCTCCTAGTGTCTAGATGTGGAACTGCAGGTGGGAAGGCCTCCAGGGACCAGTTCCGCTCCTTCAGGCAGCCAGCTGCCTTTTTCTCATCCAGCAGGAGAATAGTAATACCACCCTGGGTGGTAGGAGTGGGGGCACCATCGCCCTTGGGATACCAAAACTACAGATGAAAGAGGATACTAGGGCAGACTCTGCCAGCAGCCTATTTCCTTGGCCTTACTAAAAGGGCATGAAAGATAGGTGCGTTCAGTAAAAGAAGCCAGATAGAACTCAGAGCCCTGGCACCAGGGCGAGTTTACTGAGGGTTATTAGAAAATCACACTGCTCTTTCAAGAAGTGACACATTCCCCGAGCTGCACCGCGCAGTGAACCCTGACTGAGCAGACAGAGTGCTAGCTGTTGTGCCTCTGGGAACAGCCCAGACACGTGACCTGGGGGGATTATTGCCCTCTCTGTGACTCAGTTCCTTCTTTTGGGAAGTGGGAGTGATGAGTCCCTGATTGGTCTGGGACAAGATGTACGTGACTTACGAGATGTCAACAGTAATGTGGTCATCTGTGCTCAACAAGTGCTAGCTAGTCACATGTTTATTGTTTCCTTAGAGCTGAAACCTGGGAGCTTAAATGCTGATTGGCTACATACCTGTGGTATTTCAATCTATGAAATACTGGACTGGACAGCACTGAACAAATGAAGCAGAACTCCCTCTGCTTAGATAAGTAGGACCTACTTAATAAGTAATGGGAAACATTTTTATTGTGCAATAGGAAAACATATGTAGATAAGCATATACACTGAGAGCTTATTTGGTATTTTTATTGAATTTTTATTTATTTTGATTTTAAGATGAGGTCTTGTGTAGCCTAGGTTGGCCTCAGAATTGTTGAGTAACTAAGAATGGCTTGTACTTATTCTCCTGCCTCCACCTCCCAAGTGCAGGGATTACAGGGGTACACCACCACACCTGGTTTATAGTGATGCTGGGATTACAGGGGTACACCACCACACCTGGTTTATAGTGATGCTGGGATTA
>JAQHUG010000047.1:2381009-2391765 GCA_028555095.1 Dicrostonyx torquatus | reverse complement strand
GGGATTACAGGGGTACACCACCACACCTGGTTTATAGTGATGCTGGGATTACAGGGGTACACCACCACACCTGGTTTATAGTGATGCTGGGATTACAGGGGTACACCACCACACCTGGCATATAGTGATGCTCGGATTACGGGCTCCAAAGCCAAAGAGAAACCCTGTCTCGAAAAACCAAAAAAAAAAAAAGGTTATAATTTAATTACATCATTCCCCCTTTCTTTTCCTCCCTTGAACACTCCCATATACCCATCTTTGCTCTCTTTCAAATTCAGGGCCCCTGTTTTCATTGTTTGTGTGTGTGTTCCTTAAAATAACCTTCTTGGCTATCTGTCTCATATTGCTTGTATACGTGTGCCACAACAGCACACATATCTGTAATCCCAACATTTAGAGATTGTGGAAGGGGGATTACAAGTTTAAGGCCAGCCTGGGCTACACAACAAGATCCCCACCTTAATACAGAACAACAAAGAAGTTATATGCATAAAGAGATATGGCATTCTGCTTAGAATACTTCTAGAACCTTCAAGAATCATTATATCAGCAACCGTCAAGTCTAGGGCGAGGGAATGAAGGCCCAGAGCACCGACTTCCTCCTTTGTTAATATCTGAGTTGTCACCTGAGCAGATACTTTTTGGAAGCTTGGTAGACCCCACTGACCTTAGACTGAGGGAGAACCACCTCGGCCTCCCTGGTGCTTGGGTTAAAGGTGTGCCCACCACATTCTACAGCTTCAAGCCAGTCTGAGATTAATGAGATAAATTGGCCTTAGTACATCTCTGGCATGGGGAAATTTGAAAATACAGTGTTTACTTTTTTAAAAAATATATTTATTTATTTATTTATTATACAGTATTCTGTGTGTATGCCTGCAGGCTACAGTGTTTACTTTTAAGAGCAGAATAGAATAGTACAAGCTACGGGGACTAATCTCAGTTTAAAAGTAGGTGTGCAAGAAATTCAGCTAGCCAGAGAGATGGTTGAGAGCAATGGCCCTTGCTGCTGAGCCTGACCAGGTGCGTTTGATCCCCAAGACTCACATGATAAAAGGAGAGAGCTTACTCCCATAAACTGTCCTTTTGTGCACACACATTCACACGCATGCACTCAAGCGCACATGCACACACACACTGTAGTAATTTTAAAAAAGAAATCCAATTATAGCCCAGACTGGTGATGCGCACCTATAATCCTAATACTCAGGGAATGAGGTAGGAGCATCAGGAGATCAAGGCCATCCTCCACCACACAGCAAGTTGAGGCCATCCTGGTCTACTTGACAACCTGTCTAAATAATGAATAAATAAGTAAATAAATAACCATGCCTCTAAGCCAGTGGTAGAAGGTGATGCAGGCCACACCTATGTGACATTTTTGTGGACAGCCCTTAGCAACCTTCTTTGTGCAAAGGGTAAAGAGACCCACGAGTAAAGAGATTTTCTGGGCACACAAGCTGACCAGACCAGAGCCAGCTGCCCAGTGACAAAGAACTGATTAGGGTGAACAGCCATTTGTAAATTCAGGTCTATCCATGGGGCCACCCTGTGTGGTCCCACAGCACTGCTCTGGTCTGAAGCCAGCAGGAGTGCCAGCGACTGACTCTTCAGAGGTGTGAGGTGCCTATTGGGCAGGGCAATACCCAACAGCGCTAATGGGTGTTTTGCTGTGGAAAGGGGTAAAGGGAGGTCACAGATCAAGAGGAAAGGGAAGGGCACAGTGGTCACTGCTTAACCTTGTACACTAATACATAGAGACATGCATCCTGGGACACCCACATGCTCATAGGATGAGAGTGTGGGAGCTAGACAGCAGCTGGGACCACACATGGATGAGCCCTGACCACATGGGATGTGGGGAGAATTCAGGTGTGTGCACTATGGAGAATACAGAAGAGGGAAAGCCACACAGTCTGTGTGGGAGGGCCCGGCCAACCCTGAGCCATCCGTGGGTGATTCAGAGTCCTCCAACAGGCAATAGGAGGGGGTGAGAAGTGGGGAGGGCATGAGCGCAAAGGCCTGGAGCTGAGTACAGGCTTAGGGGAACTGAAAGCAGTTTGGGGAGTGGTAGATGATGCCACAAGGCTGAGCTCCACGTGAGGAATGTGGACTCTGTCCTATGGGTGGTGGCAAAGTAGAAGAGAGCCACCAGGCAGGGAAATGAGATGACAGTGTTGGCCAGGAAGGCCCTGCTCTATCACCCACCAGGAGTCTCTCCCCTCAGCACCCAGGGGTACCAAGCCCTCCACCACCTTCCCCCACTGATGAGTCTCAGGGACCTGTACTGTCCTTTCCTTTATATCCTGAGTGCCAGAGGTCAGGAACAACTTCTGGTGTGCACTGTGCTGCTCCAACACATCGTACCTGTTTAATGGAAAACAAAAGTGTGGGGAGCTAGTCTGTGTGATTTCTGCTGGAAACAAAGAGCCTCGGCTGGCAATGAACAGCCAGGGGGACCTGAGGCAAGGGTGCTCTATGGTAGTCTGGGTGAGAACTGACGACAGGCTGAGCTGAGGTGGTGCTGCTGGGGAACAGGGAGGAACTGAGAAAACATGCAGGAGGCAGAATGATAAGGATTCCAGGGTGGGGGAAAAGGGCTTTTGAACTTCTGGTTTCAGGAGCCAAACGGAAGAGTTAACCAGGAAAGGCTATTCTGGAAGAGGAGGCGGTCACTGGAGGTGATGGGATCAGCTTCGGCCTGCTGACGTGACAGCAGGACAGAGGTGAAGAGGTCCCAGGTGGAACATGAGCTGCGCACCTGCAGACAGACATCCAGAGAGACAGGGCTTGGCAACTGACGGCCTGCAGGTCCCAGAGAGGGGATGATGGCCCAGGGAGAGGAGGAGCTAAAACAGGGAGGAGGCCAAACCACAAGGGTGAGATGAGGAAGAGCAGTGGAGAGGAAAATCAGAGGTGAGGGAGGAAGAGAAGACACTCAGGGAAATACCGGCCACCAGAGACACTTCAGGGACTAACACACCCGTGGGTGTGGAGAATGAGAGCCTGAATTACCGTTCTCTTTTCTGTGACAAAGTACCTGCAAAGCAACTCAGGAAGGAAAGGTCTATTGTTTTCTGGCTCACAGACTGAGGGTGCAGTGCATCAAGGCAACAGTATGGCGGCAGGAGTGGGAGACAATGGTCACACAGCATCCAGGGTCAGGAAGCAGCCTCCTTCCTCCTCCTTCAGGCCACATTCAGGACAGGTTGTTCTTTTTCAGTTGAACCTTTCTGGAAACATCCTCACAGAGCTAGAGGTTTCCATGATGATTCTAAGCCCAGTCAAGTTATCACAGCCTGCCCATGTGTGCCTTACAGCAGAGAAAACTCAGGCCCTGGGAGGCTGACCAAAGCAGCCAGGACACTGGCAGCTGAGGCCCATGGACATACAGACCAATGGCCCTCATATGATGGGTTCTGGGGTCCCCAAGACTCTCCCAAGGGTCCAGGAAACTGAGAACACCTTTACAAAAACACTAAAAGTTTTCTTCTGTATCCCCTTTGTGGGATACTAGTAAAATGTCTGGGACTTATCGCAAATCAACAGTGGCAGCTACTTGAGGAAAGGGTAGGGGAGAACGGGAAGAAGAAAGGAAGTAGGGAAGGAGGAGATCTCACGAACAGAAACCTACTTTAATGCTATCAGAATCAGAGTCACAGACAAATGGACTAGCATAGAACACCCCTGGATAGACCCACGGGTCTCCATTCGGTGATCTGTGACATAGGCACTGAATTGTACAATGGGCGAAACTGGATATGCAGAAGGAGAGAATGCAGTTAGACCTGAACCTCGCGGTACACAGAAAGCACGAGCTCACAGTGTGAGTTCCTGAGACCTCAGGGTTAGAGGGATAGCTCAGTGGTTAGAGCACCTAGGGCTCCTGTAGACCTGGGTTCAGTTCCCAGTACCACATGGTGGCTCAGAACCAACTATTACTCCAGTTCCACGGATCAAGTCCCTATCCTGGCCTCAGGCACTGTACGCACGTGGTACACACACATACCTGGAGGCAAACACCCATGCACATAAAATAAAAGTAAGTGATTTTTTTAAAAAAGCGAGACCTGAACCTACAGCAGTGAAAGAGTAAGCAGCAAGGAAGCTGCTCTGGTCTGGGCAAAGATGCTTTGGATTTCATAGCAAAGGCACAGGGATCCTGCCAGGCTTCTATCCAGACAGCACAGGAAATGGTAGAGAGCAGAGAGTCACCCCGCAGAGCAGGAGGATGTGGGCGTGAATCATGCTTCTGATGGGAAATTGCTACAGGGACAGAGAGGTGGCTCAGCAGTTAACACTGCTGCCTTTGCTGAGCATGTGGGTTTCCCAGCACCTGCACGACGGCTTGCAACTGCTGCAGCTCCGGTCCCAAGGAGTCTGAAGCCCTCTTCTGATGTCTCAGACACAAGGCATGTACATGGTCCACATGCATACATGTATATAAAATAATAAAATAAATACATCCAAAATAATTTTAAAGAAATAACCTTAGAAAACAAGCAAAGCTGGGTGGTGGTGCGTACCTTTAATCACAGCGCTCAGGAGGCAGAGGCAGTCAGGAGATCCTGGTCTATAAAGCGAGTCCCAGAACAGCCAGGGCCAAGGTGTTACACAGAGAAACCTTGTCTCTAAAGAAAAAAAGAGAGAGAAAGAGAGGGAGGGAGGGAGGAAGGAAAGGGAAAGGGAAAGGGAAAGGAAGGGAAAGGGAAAGGGAAAGGAAGGGAAAGGGAAAGGGAAAGGGAAGGGAAGGGAAGGGAAGGGAAGGGAAGGGAAGGGAAGGGAAGCCTATGAAACTCAGCAGTCATAAGACAGTCAACCTAAAGGACATAGACAGAGAGACTGAAGAGACATCTCTTAGAGCAAGATGCACAGAGGACCAGCAGGCCCTGGCAAAGGCACTCAGCTCCCCTAACCACCAGGGAAATCAAAATCAAAACAATAAAGCCAGGCCCAGTACCTACCCATCTCCCTATTTTCAACTCTCAAAAGGCCAAGATTCATAAACTGGAGGCTAGCCAGAACTCTACTGTCCAAATAAATAAATGACATAATTAAAAAAAACAAAAAACCTCACACTAGTTGGGATGACTACTAACAAAAACACTGAAAGTGTCATCTGGAAAATGAAGGAAAAAGAGCCTTTTTGCATGGTTGGTAGGAATATAAAATAAACAGCCATTGTTAGAGTCCTCAGAAAATGAATAGACCTACCATGATCTGCCAACCCCAAGCCTAGTTACATATCTAAAAGAAATGAAATCAGGGACTGGAGAAATGGCTCAGCAGTTAAGAGTGCTTACTGTTCTCGCAGAGGACCTGAGTTTAATTCCCAGCATCCATGTCAGGCAGCTTACAACTGCCTCCAACTCCAGTCCTATGGGATCCAGTGCCCTCTTCTAGTCTCTATAGGCACCTGTGTACACACACACACACACACACACACACACACACACACAAATGAAAGAAAGGAAATCAGTCCATTAAAGCGGTAGCTTCCCTCCCCAAGGTTTACTGCGGCATCATTCACAAAAGCCAAGCTGTGGCGTCACTGATCTGAGAACGGATAAAGATATAATGTAATGACTATTACTCAAAAAAAAAGAAAAGAAAAGAAAAGAAAAGAAAAGAAAAAAGAGGAACCGTATCAGTTGAGAAGCAGGAACTGCCCTAGAGGGAATCATGTTAAGTGAAATAAGCTGGGGACAAAGGAGAACTGTTGCTCAGGTGTTTGTGTCGGGTGAAACAGTAGAGCTCAATCAGGAGAGTTTCTCCCTGGGACCAGGTAAGGGGATGGTGGTAACATGACATTTGTCCTGCAATAAAAGTAGAGAGGGTGTATAGCACCCTCCCTGCTGTCCTCCCTCTTCTTCACCCTACAGCCCCTCCCCACACATGGCCCTTCCTCAGTAATCCACCTTCTGTTTCCAGGTTGCCATTTTCTAGTTATTGCTTTGAGGCAGGGTCTATTATACAGCCCAGATTGGCCTCAAACTCAGAATCCTCCTGCCTCAGTCTCCTACGGACTTGGAATAAAGGTCAAACCATCACATTGTTTTCCTATGAGAAAAAATACGTATTGCGGTATGGCTCTCTGTCTTTACCATGAGAGCATTACAGACTCGGGGGTCACTGCCTGGGCCCCAGTAATTCAGGTTCAGTCACCCATCCTCAGTAAGCCAATAAAAAGAGCCAGATTACTTGTGAAAAGCAGAAAAAAGGAGACTTAGTCAATGGAGCTGTGTTGAGAAGACAAATGAAGAGATACCGCATATCTTCTAGGTACTGATGAGAGGGCAGGGTTTTAACAGAAAGCAAGAGATACGCACAACTAAACAGGACACTGTTTGCCCACTCCTGTAGCAGCTACAAATCTCTCCTGTGAGGTCCTGCAACAAGCTCCTCCCCTGGGTGCCCAGGGTTTTTGTCTTTTCCTGTCCCCACAGGAGATTCCTGGGGAAATTCTAACTTCTTGAGGTTCACTCTCTCAATAGCCAGAAAGAATGGCAGGTGAGTCTCTTCAGCCAGATGGTGTGGTTACGGTAGTCCCTAGTCCATCCGTTACCCTGCAAACCCCATGGTTTCTTCCGTCCACTCCACTGTATACATCATTCTTTTTTCATAACTTTTATTTATCATTATTAGAGTGTATGTGTGATGGGGTGGTGCTGGCTACATTTTATGTTAACTTGACATACGCTAGAGTCATCAGAGAGGAAGGAACCTCAATTGAGAAAATGCGATTAGGCTGGTGATTGATGAGGGAGGGCCCAACCCATTGTGTGTGGTGCCGTCCCTGGGCTGGTGTCCTGGCTTCCATAAGAAAGCAGGCTGACTTCTGAATTTTCGGTTCTGGAAATTTGGGCCTCGGTACACAGAGGTGAGAGGTGGGACTGGAACATGAGGGCTCCTCTCTCCTGTATAATTGGCTACTGAACTAGCTTTGTTACTAAAGTGGGTTCCTCCTGGCATGACTGTCCTGTCTTATCTATCACGGGATGCCCTCTGTTGTGTTACAATGTGAGCAAGTGGGTCCGAACCAGATGCCAACCAGGTGCCAGCATCATCCTCTTGAATAGATCAGGTTCTAGAATATTTAGAGAAAATGACTTCTATTCTTTTAAATTCACCAACCCTTAAGTATTTTGCTTTGGCAACATAATACAGTCTAAGCTGAGTATGGTGGTGCACAATTCAAGCACTCAGCAGAGACAGGTGAGTTCAAGTCCAGCCAAGACTCTAGGGCTACATAGTGAGACCCTGCCAAAGGAAAATCAAAACAGTTGTAGTGGTGTGTGCTTATATTCCAAATTACTTGGATATCTGAGGCAGGAGGATCACTTGAGTCCACAAGTTTGAGACTAGTCTGGAGCATACAGTAAGCCTTTGTTGCAAAAGAACCGAAAAGAAAAAAAACAAAGCACCAAAAAATCCTATCAGTGTCTGAACTTAAGTAATCATCCAGCTGCAATGCTATTTTTTAGATAAAGTAGGGTATCAACTTCAGAAATGAGAAATAACATGCTTGATGTTATAAACTCAAAATAGCACTTCTCATTAGAAAATTACTGGATTGGTTGATTTATTTTTGTACAATATAGATATCCTCCTTGTTGAATGTTGCTAAAATTAAAAAAAAAAGATTGGTTAATTTCTAAAGCAGGATTAGGAGGGGAAGGAGGTGGTGTATGGTCAATAAATTCATTAAACCTGTATGATCAAGACTTTAGGGGCTTTTGGGGAACATAAAAATAATTGAGGATTTAAAATGAAATGTATGGATCTAGAAATACAAAGTGAGGTCTGTAAAACAGAAATCTGTAAATGTTTAATTTTAAAAAAAGAAAACAGGCTGAGCAAACCATGGGGAGCAAGCCAGAGGGCAGCACTCCTCCATGGCCTCTGCATCAGCTGCTCCCCCCAAGTTCCTGCCCTCACTGATTTTGATGATGAACTGTTATATGGAACCGTGAGTGAAATCAATGCTTTCCTCCCCAAGATGCTTTCGGTCGGGGTGTTTCATCACCGTAACAGTAACCCTAAGTAGGACAGAGGGACACTGCCATGGTACATCTACAGATGTCAGATGACAACTCTGTGGAGTTGGTTTTCTCCTTCCACCTTTACATGGGTTCTGGGATTTGAACTTAAGTCACTAGGCTTGCACACAAAGCACCTTACCGGCTAAGCCGTCTCGCCAGCCCACTGGACATTCTTTTGTACTTCATTTCCTTCAGGTATACAAGAGATAAAGAATCTGTGTTCTTCTGTATGCAAGGTGTGAGTGAGTTCTAAAGATCTGCCACTCTCCGAGCACTTAGCACTAACAGAACAGCACTGTGCACTGCAAAATACGGTCAGAGGATACCTGTCACCCCAAGTTTCTGACCCACCAAACAGATAGAACTTGAGAACAATGTGATGGCACAACAGTAGCTCAGGACCTCTCCCTCTCCAAACTGTGTGTGCACATATTCAATGTATGTTGTTCTCTGTATATTGACTATACTCCCCAGGCAGTACAAACTAAGGCAGTGGGGACTAGGGGTGTAGAGGGATCTTGCAGCCAGACATTTGTCACCCACTGATGGGGACTTCCATCGCTGTCTCGGGTTCTAGGGCTGTTTCGGGCACAGCTATTCTCCCATTCACCTCTCACAGGCGACAGAATCATCAAGCCCTAAAAGCACCACAGCTGAGGAAGAGGTGAGGCGGCAGGTGAAGAGAGCTACAGCTGATTAGACAGGCCACTGTGCTTCACGGCCCCCACCAACTGCCACCTGCAGGGAAGGCAGGGGCCAAGCCCTGAGCAGACACAGCAGTGAGGTGTGGGGAGCGAGATGCAGTGAGGTGAGGCAGGAGAGAAGATTTCGTAGAGCTGTGACTGATGGGGGAACCTTTAGTCCACACCTGAACAGAAGAGATGGCACTGGAGGAGGCCTTCTAACTGCTCCCTGGGGTCCCTCTGCACCTCTCCAAGCCTCTCTCCTCCACTCAAGCCTAGAAGCTGCACATTAAAGTTTGTTTACTTGTTAATGACATCTTTCCTTGTGTTTACAGGCCGTGCGGGTTTTCTTTCTTTCCTGTGTTGCTTGAGGTTGGCTCTCTTTTTGAGTCTGTAAGAGATAGGGTTGGAGAGAAGTAAAAAGAGCCTTGCCCACTGTGTCTTCCCTTCTTCCTTCCCTTCTCTCCTCCTTGTCCCCTCCTCACTACCCCTCTTGTACCCTCACACCCCCCACCCCACCTCCGCTTTCCATCTGAAGATGGAGTAGCTCTGAATGCCATGCCACCTGCCACTGAGTCCTACCCTCTCCCCACTCCCTCCTGGCACCTCAGCCAGAGGAACTGCAGCAGATATGTGGAGTCCCGGTACCTAGCCTGTGGACGGTCTTGATCATTCTCCAGACTCACCTCTCTCAGTGTGGTATAGGAACAGTGAAGACACCCAGGGAGGGCACAGATATGCAGCCGAGGCAGGCAGTGGTCTCTCTCTGAGCTCAGCACTGCTGCTAACCCAGCAGCTCCACCATGTGCGCCTTGCTGTTTTCAGCCTAAACAAATACCCTACACACACAAACACAGCTGTGTCTCCGTTTCAACAATGCGAGCAGATATAAACAAACGGAATCCAGGGACTAGAGGGATGGCTCAGTTCCTGTGCTCACTGCACAGGCATGAGTTCAGATCCCCCCACCCTTGTAAAGAGCCAGGCACAACAGTGTGGACCTACAATCCCAGCACTAGGGAGGAAGACAGGAGGATCCCTGGGGCTGGCCAGAAAGTTGAGCTCCAGGTAAGGTAAACATTGGCAATAGCCAGTTTCCTGGCACCGCGTGGTCACGTTCTGGTGTCCCTCCGTGGTCCTGTCACTGGGAGATGGAGAAGAGACCTCTGTGGAGCCCAGTTCAGATAGGAAACATTCCTTGGGGACTATGCCAATGACACTAGCCCTTAGCAGTCCCTACGGTAGGTACTTCAGTGACGGGCGCTTTACCTTGCTTAAAGCCTGGAAGATGGGATGGGGCTAGAAAGCAGATAAAACTCCAGCATCTGTTGCTATGGTTGGTCTAGAGAAGCCAGCAGGTCCAGATACAGAGAAACTGACACAGTAAGATTTGTCACACCTGAGGCCATGAGCAGCTGGGCATGGCTAGTTGGAAGGATTAACATTCAATCATGAAGCCAGACAGTGTAGCACAAGCCTAGAATCCCAGCATCCAAGAGTTAGAGGCCAACCTTAGGTACATAATGAGACTGTCTCAAAACAACCCCAAGAATCAAAGTCTGGAACTCACAGGATGCTTGCTGGGTCTTTACAGAGTCAACCTTTGGTGAAAGCATGGCAAAAATTCAGGCAAGAGAGACAGAAATGCCTACAAGAATAATAGAGGCTGCTCCCCAAAGGGAAGGTGACCAAGGCTGCCTAAGCAGGTCCCCAGAGCCCAGATGACACAAAGGAGAAAGGCTCTGAGCATTGTGATGGTGAAGGTGCACAAGTGACCAGAGCATTCCATTTCTAACCCCATCAAACTTGCCTGGTGGTGTGGGACAATTCTGTATTCTATCAATTATGTTTTAAATAAATGTTGATTGGCTAGTAGCCAGGCAGGAAGTATAGGCAGGACAACCAGACAGGAAGTAGAGGCGGGGCAATGAGAACAGAATTCTGGGAAGGAGGAAGCCCATTCCTCCCAAGTCCTGCCAGACACGGAAGAAGCAGGATGTGACCTGCCCCACTACCATGCCGCTACCATAG
>JAQHUG010000047.1:2332027-2349919 GCA_028555095.1 Dicrostonyx torquatus | reverse complement strand
AAAAAAGAGAACTGCTTAATTCATAAGTGATTCCTTGGGTCTATCTCCCTTCCTCTGGACTCCTAGAACATATACTTTCTCCATATAGCCTAGACTTAGACACTGCAGCTTTTCTGTCCCCATAGCAGCTGCATGTGTCACTCTGTATACCTGAGACATACGGTCTTCAATTGGTGAAATATGATAGTCACTCTTCCCTTGTTTTCTGATCACTAGTGGAATTTATTACATTATTAGAATTTATTTCTAAAGGTTTGGTTTTTTATTTTTAAATCTGTGGATGTTTCTCTGTATGCACAAGTTAGTGTGAGAGTCCATGGACACTACAGCAGGAGTTACAAGTGGTTGTGAGCAGCCAGAGTAGATGCTAGGAACCAAACTTATGTCCTCTGCAAGAACAATCAGCAAGCATTCTTAACTACTGAGCCATCTCTCTAGCTCCTTGGTTACAATTGAAAATATACTATTCTTTTTTTCCCCCTAGACAGTTTCTCTGTGTAGCCTTGTCTGTCCTGGAACTTGCTCTGTAGACTAGGTTGGCCTCAAAGTCATAGAGATTCACCTGCCTCTGCCTTCCCAAGCGCTGGGATTAAAGATGTGTGCCACCATTGCCCTGCTTTTAAATACAATATTCTTTTAAGGACACTCAAATACAGAATAAGTTCAGAAAGTTTGACAATGCAAAATACACAAAGTAAATTTAGCTTGCACCTGACACAAAGTAAAATCAGCCTGCACCCAAGGTACTGAATTTCCCTACAGTTCTCTCAGACTCCGGGTTTTCATGGCAGGAGGGCCTTCGAACCTCACCAGGATTCAGGAGCAGAGCCTCAGAACAGGAACAAAATGTCAAGCCTGGACTCAGATGTAGAGCCAACTACAGGTGTGACTGTATTACCACCACACATCACTCAGTGACCCCTGACTACTGTAAGCACTTTATATAGCATTTAACCTGATAAATTAGAAAATCAAAGCAGAAAGCTGAGACCGATGCCTAGAAACAGAACACTTAAGCCACAGTAAGCATCATCTAGAACAGAGAAACACCTTCATGTCTCTCAATAGCAAAGTAGCCAAATAAAACAAAGCATTATCCATTTTATAGAATATCATATAGCAGCCAAAAAGAATGATATACTACTTATTAACATGGGATACTGTCAAGGCCCATTCTGTTGTTTTAGTTTGTTTCTGTGACCTGGAGCTTGCTATGCAGATCAGACTGGTCTTGAACTCATAAAGATCCAGTTGCCTTTACCTCCCTGAGTGCTTGGATTAAAGATGTGCTCCAGCACAGTGGCTGAAGGCCCATTCTTGAGACAAAGAAGGAAATATCAGAATAATACATAGCATCTATGTCATTTGTGGAGATAAAATTTAAAGACATAATTTTTTTTCTGGGTTCACACATTCCAAGGATATATTCTCTCTAGGGAACAGAAATGGGAGAAGGAATCAAAGATTGTTTTTTTTTTAAATATTTATTTATTTGTTTATTATGTAGACAATATTCTGTCAGCATGTATGCCTGAAGGCCAGAAGAGGGCACCAGACCTCATTACAGATGGTTGTGAGCCACCATGTGGTTGCTGGGAATTGAACTCAGGACCTTTGGAAGAGCAGGCAATGCTCTTAACCGCTGAGCCATCTCTCCAGCCCCTCAAAGATTGTTATATTCCATGTAAATTACTAAATTTCAAGCATGCTGATGTTTGTGGTACTGGGGATAAAGTGCTCCATCACTGAACTGCACTGTATCCCCAAACAGAATGGGCAGGAGAGGAAGGCTACAAAGGACACCTGTGTCAAGTTCCTTCTACCCAACACAGCCTTCATGGTCACATGGCTTCATACTGCCCACATCTGGACATATTAACATAGCCTCCCAATGTCATATTCTCTTCTTGATCTTCTGGATCCAGAAGTCTTGGCTACCAATCCTCTACTGGGGCCACTGAATGTAGAGGACAAGGGAAGAAATGCAGAATCCAGAATAAGGAGCAGCTGGCATTGTTCCAACAGAAATCCCAAAGGGGACAAAGGTTCTGTGGATTAAAAGCAATTCTGTAGTACTAGGAAATGATGCAGGGGCAACCCAGTGAGGTCATGTGGTGACCCACTCTTACTAGGAAGAGTTAAATGAAGTGCTATGCTCTGGTGGGAGGTTTGTAGTAAAGGGCAGACAGTAGAGTAGCAGAGAGGGGCCAAGACTTGGAAAGGAAGGTGGTGAGGAGGTTATACAGATGAGACAAGAAGTAGAGATAAAAACTTTTGTAGCAGGCTGGAGAGATGGCTCAGAGGTTAAGAGCACTGACTGCTCTTCCAGAGGTCCTGAGTTCAATACCCAGCAACCACATGGTGGCTCACAACCATCTGTAATGAGACCTGGTGCCCTCAGAACACTGTATATGTAATAAATAAATAAATCTTAAAAAAAAAACTTTTGTTAGGATGACATGGTGGTGTACACCTGTCATCCTAACACTAAAGGCTGAAACAGGAGAATCAGGAGTTCAAGGCTAGTCTGGGCTAGCTACACAGAGAAATCTGGGGTGGAGCACTGAGGATAGAAGATATTCTTCTCTTCAGGAAAGCAAGGCTGAGGTTGTGCAGCCCTCTGGTGACTGCATTCTAAACTTTCAGTTTCCTGAGCATCAAACAAAGTATTTGGTTGTGTTTTCCTGGTTACCCAAGGAAATGACACTGCCCAGATCTCACCTACAGCTGACTCATCACCTCTCTAACCACAAGCTCACATACCAGCTGGCTCTAGAAAAAACAAGCTGGTGAAAGCTGTCAAAGTCCTCTTGGGCCTGACCTCGCCCTGTAGAGCAGGTTTCATTTCAAAACTGAAAGAACTGAAGGACTGGGGAAATCCAAAGCTCAACAAACCAGGAACAGGTGGTTCCCATCAGAAGAGTCCCAGGCTGGAACTCAAACAGAAACCAGACCGCTGATAAGACACGGTTTATAGTGTCTGTCTCCAGCTTTGGCAGCTGATTAGGTTGTCCAGTATTTACAACAGGGCATGATCACACTTATCCAGCTCCAGGCTACTCAAAAACCTCTATTCTCCATAGCTTAAGCAACTTTCTGGTTTTATTGAATTTGAGAATTATGAGGTGGATCCATTAACTGGAATACCAGGGCATAGGGATCCTCCATTTTTCACATTGGCCTCATGTTGAGTATAAAGAGTTTTGTTACCTCTTCTTGATTCCTCACGAACTGCTGACAAAATTCCTGTCTCAGTAAACACTTTTCAATTTATTCCTAATGACCCCTTGCTGTGGAGTGACTAGAGCACTGGAGCACAGCTCAGCAGGAGTTATGTGCCTAAGGTGGCTATCAGTGACTCAAGGCACATCACTTTTCTGGATTCAGTTTCAGTCTCCTTACCCGTAACATAAGAAGACTGGAAAGCACCTGCACCAAGAAAAGGCTTAAAAGTTCTTAAATCGGGGTTACTTTTAAAGGCACACCTCAGCACTCTGACAAAATTCAAATCGTAAATAAAATCCACAAGCTCCAGTGGTAACATATTACTGCTTACAAAGAACTGAGGAAGGGGTAACAGATTACTGCTTACAAAGAACTGCGGAAGGGGCTGGAGAGATGGCTCAGTGGTTAAGAGCACTGGCTGCTCTTCCAGCAACCACGTGGTGGCTCACAACCATCTGTAATGAGATCTGGCGCCCTCTTCTGGCATAAGAGCATATATGCAAGCAGAATGTTGTATACATAACTAACTAAATAATAATCATTTAAAACAAACAAACAAACAAAGAACTGAGGAAGAACCAGCACTGGCTGCTGGCACATGCTGCTCACACTGGATACATTTCTAGAAACCCAAAATGCCAGAAAGCTGCTGACTGTGATCAGCAGTCAAGACACCATTCATACAGGGCCAAGTATAGTAAGACATGCAGATAGTCCCAACACTCGGGAAGATCTGAGGCCAGACTGCATTAAGTGAGACCCTGTCAATAACAAAAGTTAAACACAAAAAGAAATCAAGGACTGGAGAGGTTAAGAGCCCTGGCTGCTCTTCCAGAGGTCCTGAGTTCAATTCCTAGCAACCACAGGATGGTTCACAACCATGTACGATGAGATCTGCTGCCCTCTTCTGGCATGCAGGCAGGCATACATGCAGGCAGAACACTAAATACATAATAAATCTTTTTTTTTTTTTTGCTTTATTTTTACGTGGTCCAAGACTTGAGAGGGGCTCCAAGGCATTGCAAAGTTGCCTAGTGGCTTTTTGAGAGGTTCGGGTGAAGGTCCTGAGGCTGGCTGGTGCAGAGCAGAGGTAGGAGCCCCTTGGAAGGAGAGGCCTCCTAATCATGCTCGAAAGTGAGCTACTCAAAGAGTTACTCGCCCAGAGATGCCTGGGGCCCAGCAGTCAACCTGTGGAGGTAGGTCAGGTGGTTGCCCATCTTCTTGATGACCTTCACCTCCTCATCCAGGAAGTGGTTTTCGAGGAAGTCACATAGATGGGGATCTGTGCCAGCAGAACCCAGGGAATGAAGATCTAAGAGGGCCTGGTTCAAGTTCTTCTCCAAGGCCAAGGCAGCTTCCATGGCCTCCTGGGTTTTATCCTTTACCCCACTCATCTTGAGATGGCTTCTGCATATCCTGAAAAAGTGCACAGCCTCCGTGATGGTTCTGCAACTTGAGGAGACATTCGGCACCCTCGCGCTTCTCCTTGGCCAATTCGCGGAAGAAGTGACCTACACTCTCCAGAGCCACGTCATCCCGATCAAAATAGTAGCCCAGAGAGAAGTAGGTGTAGGAGGCCCACAGGTGCAGGCTGATCAGGCGGTTGACCAGGCGGTTCATGGCAGCCTCCATTTAGGTGAAATAATTCTGACAAACCTGGGAGGTCATGGCTGAGACACAGTCTGGAACTACCCACAAAGAGACGGTGCTGGCTGGTCCTAGGAGCTAAAGGCAACAAGAAAATGGTCCCAGAGGCTGCAACTGGAAAGGATGAGGAGCGGTGGAAGCTAACAAAGGGAGAACCCGGGTCTGTTCTGTCCAAACACTGTTGAAGCAAGACACAGCTCCACAGGATCTCCAAGGGCTGCTCCATAATAAATCTTAAAGATATTAATACCCCTGTGTTCACTACAGCACTATTGACAATAACTACATAATACAAGCTAGGGATCTCTGGTAGAATGCTGACCTACCATTCATGAGGACCTGAGTACCATACTCAGCTCAAAGAGAAACAAAATTTTAAAAAGTAAAAAAAAAAAAAAAGGGGGGGGGAGTAGGACAGTGACAGTGAGAAGAAGGGAAAAGGAAAAAAATGTAAATCATACCATAGAATCCTATTCAGCCAATAAAAGTAAATTTTTTATAAGTCTGTCATTTGCAACAACATGAACTGAAGCAGGGGAAAATCATGTTAAATGATTCAAACTAGGCACAAAAGCAAGCACTGTACAATCTCTTCATACATGGAAATAAGGAACGATGACCTCATGACAGCCAAAAATGAAATGGTGATCAGAGGCTGGAGAGAGAAGGAATGGGAGATGGAGAGGTTACAATTAGGATATGTAGTTTGGTCATCCTATACCAAGGAGGAAGACTACAGACAGTGATAAAGTGTCATATATTCCAGAGGCTAAAAGATAGAGCTTGAATTTTTTTTTTTTTTGTTTTTTGCTTGCTTGTTTTTTTTTTTCCACAAAGAAGTGATTAATGGGGGGCTGGAGAGATGGCTTAGTGGTTAAGAGCACTGGCTGCTCTTCCAGAAGTCCTGAGTTCAATTCCCAGCAACTACATGATGGCTCACAACCATCTGTAATGAGATCTGGCGCCCTCTTCTGGTGTGCAGGCATACATGGAGCAGAATGTTGTATACATAATAAATAAATAAATCTTAAAAAATTCATTAAAAAAAAGAAGTGATTAATGTTTAAGCAGATAGGTGCTGTTTAACCTAACTTAAACACTGTATAACATACATACATGTGAAAACATCACACTGCCCCCCAAGAAATACATTTGCTTTCTGTTTTTCAGTTTAAAAATTAATTTAAATTTTAAAATTTATTATTTATGGGGGGGTGCTAAGTCATGTGTATGAGGGTCAAAGTACAGCCTATGGGAGCTGGTATTCCTGCCACCATGAGTTCCTGGGATCCCATTCTGAGCCACTTGCTGCCCTCCATTTAAATTGTTAAGTCACATTCCCCTCTTCTAAGAAAACCACTCCAAGAACTTTTTCACACTAGTATTTAAAACTAGAACAATGCCAAGAAAGACAAAGCATTTGAGAAACAACATCTCTTCTCAGCACCTAAAATACCTTACCGTGAGGTTACCTGTGTCTTCAGACAGCCCAGGTCTGTGAGTTGCTCAACACCTAGTGGTCTAGTGAGGTTAATGCAGCTTGCCTAGAGCCCAAATAAATTCCAGCCATTTTGTGGTTTTTCTCAAAACGCACAGGAGAGCCCTCAATACACTTCCCCAGCTTCTGTGGAACGAAGACTCCACCTCCATACATTCTCCAAGCTTGGAAGGACTGCATATATCCCCGATTTATTCTCCATGGTGAAAAAGGCTGTGGACCTTGGAGTAAATATGACAAAAAGTGATACACATCTGCTGGGCTGCATCTGCCAAGTGCTTGGAGGTAAGAGGGCTTTTGTGCATGCTGACCCAAGTGAAAGAAAAAAAGAAAAGGCTATGGGAAGACGACGAGTGTGCCTGGAGACAAGCTAAGGCTGCTTGTGGAAGATGGACTACTCCTGTGGGGTTCCAAGTTAGCCTAAACTTAATGAGACGTCTCAAATTTCAACTCAAAACAAAAAATAAAGCCTGGCATCACGGCAACCCCACGTACTCAGGAGGCAAGACTATAAAGGCTAGGCAGCAGAATCAATCATGTCTCAAAAAAAAAGAAAAAGAGAGAAATAATATTTTGTTAATGAGAACTATTTAACAATAGTATCAGTAAGTAAATCAGACATTGATCGTGATATATGCCTATATTCCTAGGACTAGGGAGGCTGAGGCAGGAAAATTAAGAATTTCAGACCAGTCTGAACTACACAGCAAAACCATCTCAAAAAAATATTAAAAAATATTTTAAAAATTAGGGAAGTAGTAAAGTTATGCCTTTGCTCATCAGTGAAGGCACTGGAACAGAATGAGGGTAGGTGTCTGTCAGGGGAGAGTAGAAAGTATGCCTGTAGCAGACAGCAGATCAGAGACAAGAGACTATGTTAAACACTTCAAAGGTTCTTCCGAGTTCTGAACTATCATCATCCTGAACTAAAAAGTCACTGACAACACTAAAGACTCTCTCTCCCCCAGGCAATATAACCCAGTGGCTAGAGGCACAGACCTGACACTACAATCTGAACAAGTGTAAGCAAGTGTGAACACATTACTGAACTATTTTCCTCAGCTCTGTTTTCTGTAAATTTTGTTTAGCAGTCACTACTCTCATAAGATTACTATGAAGATAAGTTATAGGGTATAGTTAGGTACTTACAACAGCACTACACACATGAAAAGGTACAAAATCAACATTTTGAAAAGACAAGGAAAGGAAAGGTGGGGGTGGGGAATGGCCTGCTTGCTTTAGCTAACCTTACCTATGCCTCAACCAAAGTGGCCCTGGCTGTTGCTGACTAGAGGCTGAGTTTCCTTGGTAACCAGCCTCAAGAAAGCTAGAGCTGCTGTGTTCATGGAGTGCCCATCCCTTGCCCTGAAAGTTGGCATCTTCTGTGTGTTGAGACAGGCCCCCTTTGACTTAACAAGTGCCTCACTCCAAAGTTAGGAGCTGAGTAGTGCTACCCTCCTTTTTATGATCAGTCAGCATTCAAAAGGACTGCAGAGACCCTCTAGACCCACACTTTGCTTAATACATGAGGGTAAGAGGGATGAAAGTAAATGAAGTCCTAGAAAAGGACCTGCTGAGCCATCTCTCCAGCCCTTTATTTTCTCTTAAATCACACAATAATACAACTTACTTTTTGAATTTTGTATTTTTTTTTTTGGACTAGGGGATGTTCAACTGTGGGGAGGGGAGAAGAAAAAAGGAGGAGGAGGAGGAGAAAGGAAAACCTTGCAAATATTAAAAAAAAAATCAGTAAATCAAAAATAATTTTTACTCCTTAGTATTTAGATATGGGGTGTTCAACTGGCACAACACACTTTTCATGGAGGCAGAAGGGTGCAGGGATCTAGAGCCAGAACACTTGGCTCAACTCCCAGCTCTACCACTACTAACAGTAGGCTCTAAGTGAGCTCCCTAGCCCTCTTCAAACAATATAAAACAAGCATGAAAGTCAGGCAGTGGCAGCGCATGTCTTTAATCCCAGCACTCAGGAGGCAGAAGCAGGAGGAGCTCTGTGAGTTCAAGGCCAGCCTAGTCTACAAGAGCTAGTTCCAGGATAGCTAGAGCTGTTACACAGAGAAACCCTGTCTTGAAAAACAAACAAAAAAGCATGCCTATTCATAAGGTTTAAGGAATAAAGGAGATAATTCCAAGTAAAGCCCACAGTAGAGTTCTCAGGGTGAACACTGGCTGCTCTGCTTCTCATCATTACTAATTGCTTGTAGATAGACAGGAGCTGGAGAGACAGCTCTCAGTGGTTAAGGGGACTTGCTACTCTTGCAAAGAACCCAAATTCAGTTTCTAGCATCAACATCAGGTGGCTCACAACTGCCTATAACTTCATCTCCAGAAGGACCCAACACCCTCTTCTGGTCTCCTTATGCACCCACACACATGCGCCTAACATACACACAAATCAAAAGAACAACCACAACAATAGTAAATATAACAAGAGACAAGATCTTACTTCTAGTCCAAAGAATACTACAACACTAAGGCATACATCTTTATTTAGCTCTTATTTCTGGCCAAGGAAACACCCAGCCCTTCAACAACCAAGGACTCTTTCATTTCTATGCATATGGGGAATAACCAATTCAGAACAGAGGCACAGGCAGTAAGATGCTTAAAATCACAAAGGAAGGTCAGGACAGAGCCCAAGCACACCCAAAAAAAACTAAAACTCACCTCAAGTTCATCAAGACACACCTCTCGTCCAGTCTCTCTCACCGTCAAAAGTGATGTAGCAGAATGGTTAGCAGAAAAGCTTTGAAGTTCAACTGCCTAAGACAAACTCTAGTCCAATCCTCCCACACTGTGTGACAAATGCAAATGAATTAGCTTTTCTCTGGGCTATACTTCATTATCTGTGAGAATTACACTGGAATTATGAGACATTTGAGAAGTACATCCTATTTACTTAATACTATGCCAAGCACCATACTTGGTCATGCACTTTGCCACAACAACCTTAGGAGGGAGGTACTATTACCATCATTCTACAGAAGTGCTCAAGGCCACACAGTTACTGGTAAAATTGAAACGTCTGTGTAAGAGGCCTGATACCAGAGCCTACGTTCCCAAGTAGTCTTCAACTATTCTGCTTCTCCAAGTTCCAACAGTAAGTGGCCATGTACTGAAACAAAAGCAACTCCATAAAGTGCTCAGCACAGGGCCTGGTCAGCCTTGCTGTGATAGCAGCTAGCATTACCCCTGCAGGAGTTCTGATCACACCTTCACAAAGGAAAGGGATAGTTTGATCTTCTGTTGCTGTGAGACCAAACACTCTGACCAAAAACATTAGAAAGAAAGAGTTTATTTAGCTTCTACTTCTAGATCACACTCCATCATTGAGGGAAGTCAGGGCAGGCACTCAAGCAGGAGCTACAGAAACTACCGGAATGTGCTTGCTTATTCACTTGCTCATACTCAGCTAGTTTTCTTATACATCTCAGGCCCACCTGCCCAGGGGTAGTACCTCTTCCATTAACAAGACGCACTCTTAAAGACACAGGCCAATCTGATTGAAGCAATTCTTCAACTGAGGTACTCTCATCCCCGACAATTCTAGTTTGTGTCAAACTGAAAATAAGTAACTAGGACACCCACCTAGGTATTTGGTTCCATTCCTTCATTCCTTCATGAACTATACAAGGGCCTTTAGTCCCAGCACTCAGGAGGCAAAGGCAAGTGGATTTCTGTGAGTTTGAAATCAGCCTGACCTACAGAGTGAGTCTCAGCCCCCCGCCCCCGTCTCTGAATAGAAAGAAACAAGACAGAATTGCTTGCCTAGAAAAATATCTCTACTCCAAGACTGGAGAAATGGTTCGGTGGTTCAGAGTTACTGTGTAAGCATAAGAGTTTAGATTCCAGTCCCTATGTAACAAGTTTGGCCTGGTGCAGACCTGTAAACCCAGTAATTTGCAGGGAAAAGACAGAATGAAGATTACTGGTGCTAGCTGGCTACTATTGTAGCCAGCCAAAATGAGCTCTGGGCTCAGGAAGAGACCTTGTCTCAAAGAAATAAAGCAGAGAATGATAGAGGACAATCAAAGCCCTTCTCTGGCCTGTATAAACATGTGCACAGGAACACATACTCCATACACACATGCACAAACATCACACATACCACATGTGCATATACCCCTCCCACCTCAAGGGTATGCACGTGTGTGTGCACGCACACACATGCATGTACGCACGCACACATGCACAAAATTCTCTACTCCATAAAAAGTGGTATACTAGAATCTATTTTTTTAATTCAAATAAAATCTTTATTATTGTTATCTAGGCAGGCATTTTTTTTTTTTTGGTTTTTTTCAAGACAGGGTTTCTCTGTGGCTTTGGAGCCTGTGCTGGAACTAGCTCTTGTAGACCAGGCTGGTCTCGAACTCACAGAGATCCGCCTGCCTCTGCCTCCCGAGTGCTGGGATTAAAGGCGTGCTCCACCACCGCCCGGCACTAGGCAGGCATGTTAAAGCACATATAATCCTAGCAACTTAGAAAGCTAAGGCAAAAAGATGGAGCCTTCAAGGCAGCCCAGGTTATACAACACCCTATTTTAAAAGACATAGGCCACTGAGACAGTTCAGCAGGTACTGGAACTTGCTGCTAAGGCCGAAAAAAAACCTGAGTTTGATCACTAGGACCCACATGGTTGATGGACATAATTGATTCCCACAAGTTGTGCTCTGACTCCACATGTATTGTGGCACCAGGTGAACTATGGCATAAGTGCATGCACACATATGCAAAATAAAAGTTAAAAAGTTTTAAAACAAAGCATAGTAAACTGGGCATAGAGGAACAAGCCACTCAGAAGGCTGATGCAGAAGGATCAGGAATTCATAGTCATTTTTAGCTATCTAGCTAGTTCATTGCCAATCTAGGCTATATGAGATCCAGTTTGTCTCAAAACAAAACCTTTTATTACTCTCCTAAGAAAATAAACACTCTTACAATTTTTTTCAAAACAAGGCAGATACATATTTTCTAAAATTAACATATTTCTACCCTCTTCCTCTCATATTCTCCTGTTCTCAAAACTGATATATTCATCATTTAATCTTCACAAGAAGAAAGATGGGTCTCATTTGTCATAGTCTCTATTTACAAGACATAGAAACTGGCATTTGGAGAGACTCAAGACTACAACAGCAAGTATGTGAGTGCCCATTACTAGGGAATATTATTTTAAGATGTGTGACTTTTGTTTATGCTGCATTTGTTTAACTCTATAAAGCTATGGTTCTCTGACTATCTAAAACACCTGATAGTCCTAATAAAGAGCTGAATGTCCAATAGCAAGGCAGTAGCAAAGACAGGTGGAGCCAGCAGGCAAAGAGTATAAATAGAAGGAGAAATCTGGGCAGAGAGAGAAAGAAGAACAACAACAGAACAAGGAGAGAGGGTGTCAGGGGGCAGTTACCCAGCTAGCCACAGAGTAAGACTAAAAGTGAGATACACAGAAGAAAGATAAAAGCCCAGAGGCAAAAGGTAGATGGACTAATTTAAGTTATGAAAAGCTGGCTAGAAACAAGACAAGCTAAGGTCAGGCATTCATAAGAATAAGCCTCTGTTGTGATTTATTTGGGAGCTGGGTGGTGGCCTCCTCAAAAAAACCAAAAGAACAAAAACACAATAGGCCACAACTACTAGATAAAAATGTCTAGAGCTAAGAAGAGGCCAAGATGGAGGAGATGGCAGTGTCGGAAGGAGGCCAAATTGAGCTAGGCATGTTGGCACACAACTGTACTCTAGCTACATTCAAGGCTGAGATAGGAAGATCACTTTACACTCCTCAGTTTGAGATCCACCCTGGCAATGGAGTAAGACCCTGAATCCAGAAAACAGAGGGTGGCCGAGTGTGGTAGAGCATGCCTTTAATGCCAGCACTTGGGAGGGAGGAACAGGTGGATCTCTTGAGTTCAAGGCCAGCCTGGTCTACAGAGTAAGTACCACCACAGTCAGGACTGTGTAGTACATTTAATAAAAACCCAGAGACAGATATTGGGGTTCAACCTGAAGATCAGAAAAGCAAAACGGCCAGTCAATGGCTCTTACCTCTACCGCAGTCCAAAATGGTAATCCTGCCTCCAGAAATCCTCAGAATGAGACTGAGAGCTGTCTCCTCCCATCTTATATTCCTCTCTAGTGCTGAGATTAAAAGCATGCACCACTACCACCAGGTTTCTATGGCAACTAGTGTGGTTACTAGGATTAAAGGTGTGTATCACCACTACCTGGACTGTAAGGCTGACCAGGGCAGTTGTTTTACTTTCTGGTCTTCAGGCAAGCTTTATCTATTAAAATACAAATGAAATATCCCTACAGACCTTGTCAAAAAATAAAGAAGAAGAAAGAAAAAAGAAAAGGGAAGGATGAGAAGAAGAGCAGACCAACAGCAGGCACAATGAAAGTGGAATTTCTTTTCCACACTGGAAATAGAATCCAGGGACCTGGCACCTAATAACAGGAGTGTGGATATTTGAATGTGTAAGTGCCCTTGAATGTGGAGGCCAGAGGGTAACATCAAGCATCTTCTTCAACAAGCACGGTGGTATACACCTTTAATTCCAGCACTCCAGAGACAGAGGTACAAATGTCTTGTGAGTTGGAAGCCAGTCTGGTCTACAGATCGAGTTCCAAGCTACACAGTAGTAAAATCGTGTCTCAGGAAAAAAACAAAAACAAAACAAAAAAACTTTCTCATTTCTCACTCATTATTTACTTGAACAGGGTTTCTTACTGTCACCAATTTAGCTAGTCTATCTAGCCAGCGTGCCCAAGGGATCCCATCTCTAACTCCCTTGCCCTTGGATTACAGAAAGGGCACCATAATCATTTCCTCTGGGGTTTATGTGGTTCTAAGGCTCCAAATCGCAGGTCTCTGCTTACTGAGTTGTGTCCTCAGTCCTAATAATAGGATGGGGGGGATATTTGGTATTTTAAGACAGGGTTTCTTTGTGTAGCCCAGGCTATTCTGGAACTTATTCTGTAGAGCAGGCTAGCCTCTAGCTCACAGAGATCTGCCTGTCTCTGACTCTGCCTCCCAAATGCTAGGATTAAAGGCATGCACCACTGACTGGCCTAATAATCAGATTTTAAAGAAACTCTTAAAAAGGTCATAATGGGGGAACAGGAGAGGATAACAGAATGTAAGTGACATGAAAGGAGACAAAGACTACTTAGGAAGTCCTGGGATAAGGTACAGAATAGGGCTGGGCGATAGAAAAACATTTTTTAAAGGTTGTAACCAGTACTAGGAAAGCAGAATCAAAAAGATCCAGTTTAAGGCCAGCCTGATCTACATATACCTGTCTCAGAATATACCCATTCTCAGAATAAGAGAATGAATGAATAAGAAGAAGGAACGAGCCAGGCAGTGGTGATGCACACCTTTAATCCTAGCATTTAGGAGGTAAAGACAAGCAGATCTCAGTAAGTTCAAGGCCAGTTTGGCCTACAAAGCGAGTTACAGGACAACCAGAACTGTTACACAGAGAAACCCTGTAACCCTGTCTAGAAAAAAGACAAGACAAGACAAGGAATAAACATGATTAATAAAGGAATTGGAAAATCAGGCAGTGGCAGCACATACCTTTAATCCCAGCACTCAGGAGGCAGAGGCAGGTGGATCTTTGTGAGCTTGAGGCCAGTCTGGTCTACAAGAGCTAGTTCCAGGACAGGCACCAAAGCTACAGAGAAACCTTGGCTCGAAAAAAAGAAAAAGAAAAATGAAAAATGTCCTTCAAAGCTTCATGTACAGTATATAATAAATACAAACCTCACATTCAGACTGGGGTTCCACTCCATACAGCTCACTGCGTGTTTATCAATATTCTGAAAACAAAGCACTTCTGCTCCACAGCATGCTGGAAACTCAACCTGTAATTTCTTACCAGCCTTTCCTTGTATCCTCACCGCACAGAGGAGACACCCCTTTCACTGCTGATGGTCTATGAAATTCTTCTTACATTTATTTTACTTTCTTACTATATGAGTGTTTTGCCTGCACGTTTATCTACACACCACACTTATGCAATGCCAGTAGAAGCCAGAGAAGGGCTTCAGAGCTCCTGGAACTGGACTTACCGACCATTAGTTGTCATGTGGGTGCTGGGAATCGAACTCAAGTCCTCTGGGTAAACAGCCAGTGCCCTTAACTGATAAGCCATCTCTCTAACCCTGGAGACAAAGATTTTAATAATCAATAATGGTGAACAAATGCTTTGTCTAGTTGAAGTAACTGTCTCTGAAAACAAAAGTCTCTGACAGCATCTCACTTGTGTGCTCAGAGAAATGATCTAGCAAAATAAATTTGTTATTCTGAATAAAGTAGCAATTTCTCTTGAATTCTTTCCCTCCTAACTCAACTATACAAAGTCCTAAGTTTACACATATATTCCTCCCTAAAAACAAACCCTGACAGATGACTCAGTGGTTAGCAGCTCCTGCTCTTGCAAAGGACTCTGGCTCAAACCCATATGGGTGGCTTTAGAATGACTGTGCTCTTGGCCACTGTGCTCTAACCAGGATCTCCTCCCCTACCACCGACTTTACCTGTGAGACTCCGAACATCATCCTCACCCTTCTCAGACTCGTTCCAAAGCTAAAGGCCCTCTGCATCATCACTGTACCCTCTGCTATTTCATATCCTAAGACTTAACATATATCCTGGATTGCTTGTCTGTCTCCTTCCCTGAACCATAAATATTTTGAAAAGCAAAGACAAAAATCTCTTTTGGGGGTGGGGGGAATGACAGAGAGAGGGTAGGGAGTGGTTGGTTTAAGAAAAAGTCTTACAGTAGCAATCCACGTCTCAGTTTCCCACTAAAATTATAGGGATGTACCACCACCTGGCTTCATTCCTTCTTAGATCCCAGTGTGTGGCATATATCAAGCAATTAGTTATTATTTACTAGCTGGATATAATGACTTTTGTGCAAGTATCTTGTGATTTTTTTCCCTTGTTTTTCTGAGGCAGGATTTCATACTATCTCCTAGACTAGTCTCAAACTCATTATCCTCCTGACTCAGTCTCCCAAGTGCTGGGAATAAGAGGTATGTACCCCATTTCCCGTTCCCTTCTGTGACTTTTGTAATACATTTTCCCTGATGAACCAACTGAATTTAGGCTAGTTTTAAAATTATTGGCATGGAAACCTATCTCCAGCTGATAGCAAAAAAAAAAAAAAAAAATCCTCACTTGTTAAAAGGAATAGAGAGTTGAGAGGTGGCTCGGTGGTTAGGAGTACTAGCAGCTCTTCTAGAGGACCCAGGTTCCCAGCATCTACATGGTAGCTCACAACTATCAGTAACTGCAATCCCAGGTGACTGGTGCCCTCTTCTGGCCTCCTCAGTGGTTAACAGTATATGTACATGTATATGTACATGTATATGTGTTAACAGAAAATAATCACATATTTTCTTCTGCCTTATTCTTTCAGCATTTTCCTTCCCTTCCTTATTTCCTATCTTTTATATCTGCATTGTGTCCTCTTCTTTCCCTTTAAATTCTCTCCACACAACCATCCACATGCCTTACCATTTGGGTATCTGTGAGCACCATTTTATCCAATAGGGAGAACTTGAAGGGCCCAGCATATATTTCCTGCTAACTTATGCATGGCACTAACATATTTCTTTTATCTATCAGGGAATCAGCAAATGACATCCTAACAGAAAACAGGGATACCAGGACAAACTGCAAAGTAGGTAGGAAATGTTTCTAAGCTGTACTTTCTCAATTTACATTTTATTTGGGGGTTAGGGGGAACAGTTGAAAGGATCAAACCCAAAGCCATGACACACCAGGCAAGGACTCCACCACTGAGCTACATGCCCCAGCTCTACTATCTATAACTGTTTTATTCATGTTTATGTGTATGTACAAATACCACATGTATACGGGTGCCCACAGTTGCCTAAGGAGGCCAGAAATGTGTGTCAGATGCCCTAGAGGTGGAATTTTAGGCAGCTGTAAGATACCCGTGGGTGATAGGGTAGTCAGTAGGCACAATTAACTGCTGAGTCATCTCTCCAGACCTTATTAATTTTTTTTTTTTTTGGTCAGATGTGATAGCACACATCTTTAATTCCATCACTCCAGAGGCAGAGGTAGGCAGACCTCTGAGTTCAAGGACAGCCTGGTCTACACAGTGAGACTCTATCTGAAAAAATACAAAAAAGAAGCTAGAGAAAAGGTTCAGGTGTTAAGAGCACTTTCTGCTCTTACAGAGGACCCGTGTTCAGTTCCCAGCACCCACAATAGGCAGCTGTAACTCCAGTTCCAGGAAGCCCAACACCTTCTTCTGGCTTCTGCAGGCCTGCACACATGTACATTCAGACAAGCGGCCATTCATAGACACACAAAGAATTTTAAGTCTTCTAGGGATGGCCCAGTGGTTAACAGTGTAAATTACTCTTCCGGAGCACCTAAGCTCAAGCCCAGCACCCGAATCAGTCAGTACATAATTGCCTAGAACTTCAGCCTCTGGAGATACAATAGCTTATTCTGGACTCTATGGGCACTGCACTCGTGTGTACAAGCCCACACAGACACATGTATATACACATAATCAAAATAAAGGTTTCTTTTTAAAGAGTAATTTTATTTTAACTGTGTGTGGGCATGTATGTATACATGAATGTTATTTTAAATAAACATGAAATAGGGGATAGAGAAATGACTCAGTGGTTAAAAACACTTTTGTGTTTAAAAAGATAAAAACGAATGTGATGTACTAGCACAATCTTTTAATCCCAACATTCTGGAGGCAGATGTAAGTAGATCTCTATGAACTCAAGGCCAGCCTGGTCTACAGATTAAGTTCTAGCCCAGCCAGGGCTACACAGCAATGCTCTGTTCCTGTTTCAAAAATAAATAAGAAATAAATAAGGAGTCAGTTTGGTGAGATTCTTAGCACTGAAGAGCGTAAGGTAGGAAAATTACAAACTTGAGCCAGGCAGTGGTGACACACACCTTTAATCCCAGCACTTGGGAGGCAGAGGCAGGCCAGTGTGATATACAAAGCGAGTTCCAGGACAGCTACAACTGTTATATGTAGAAACCCTGTCTCAAAACAATCAAAGAAAAAAGAAAAGAAAAGAAAAAAAGTACAAATTTGAGCCAGCCTGGAGTGTATAGTGAGACACAACAACACAACAGGGCCTGGAAAGATGGTTCATTGTTCTTCCAGAGGATCTAGGTTCAATTCCCAGCATCCACATGGTAGCTCACAACTGTCTGTAATTCCACTTTCAGGGGACCCAACACCCATGGCAAACAATGGTGCTGTGGAATGCCCAGCTAGCTAACAAGCAACAAGAGAAAATATTTCAATAAAAGACCATCTAAAGTTAAACCTCTTGATTCCATCTTTTTCTTTTTGTTTTTTGTTTTTTCAAGACAGGGTTTCTCAGCTGGGTGGTGGTGGCGCACGCCTTTAATCCCAGCACTCGGGAGGTAGAGGCAGGTGGATCTTTGTGAGTTCAAGACCAGCCTGGTCTACAAGAGTTAG
>JAQHUG010000047.1:2263973-2309161 GCA_028555095.1 Dicrostonyx torquatus | reverse complement strand
TGAGACAGGGTTTCTCTGTAGCCTTTGGAACCAGTTGAGGAACTAGCTCTTGTAGACCAGGCTGGCCTCGAACTCACTCCCTCCTTCTTCCCCTCCCCAGCTTCCCTCACTTTCAGCCCTGAGCCTGCTATTTCTGCAAACACTCATCTACTTCCTGTATCTAGGTATTTGCCGAATGGACGTTTCTCACCTGCAGTATTGCAGACAGTGTACTTGGCGGTTGTTGTCTGGCCCCTGTCGTTAATGTATAATTTCAAGGCTTAGCCGCAGTGTAGAAGGAACCAGGCCTCCTTACCTTTTTGTGATACATAGATCCAGATGCAGTCTGGCTGCACGGCATACAGGTCATGGGGCCCTTACTCCACGGAGCCCAGGCTGGCCTCAAACTTAACAATCCTCCTGCTTCACTAGCCTCAGATTCACTAGATAGCCTTGGTCCCCTGATCCTTCCTTCTCCATGCTGGATTTACAAGTATGCCTAACTAGACCCAACCGCAAAGGTCTAAATTTGGTTTACCTTGTCGCTGCTCGCAACATCTTCAAAAGTATTAACTCATTCAAGATGGAGAACGTTTGTTTCTTAGGAGGTTTATAGTGTGAGGCTGGGAAGATGATTCAATCAGCAAATCCCTCGCTGTGCAGGCATGAAGACCTGACTTTGGATCTCCAAAAACCCACCTAAAAGCTGGGTGTGGCAATGCTTGTCTGTGACTACAGTGCTCAGGAACCAGGGGACAGATGTCTCCCGAGAGTTCACTGGTCAGCCAGTCTAGTCGGCCGTAAGCTGCAGTGAAGGGACCCCATTTCAAAAAATAATGCTGAGGGCCTGTGCCCTCTCCCAACAAAGTTTGGCCTCAGGGTTAGGGACATCAGTTAGGGGTTGATCATAACTGGTGTGGGGTTGAAGGAGGTCACAGAGGCCATCTTTGTTTCTCACATTCATTTACTTTATATTTATCTTTGTGTGTATATGTAGCGGGAGGGGCCTCACGTGCACCATAGCACGCATGTGGAGGTCAGAGAACATCTTTTTTGGGCGTCAGCTCCCTCCTTCCAATGTGTGAATCCCAGGAATTGAACTCATCCTCAGGCTGGATGGTAAGCAACTTCAGCTGCTGTGCTGTCCCCCAGTCTATGTTTGTTTTATTGATTTGGACAGGGTCTCCTGAAGCCCAGGCTGGCCATGAGCTATTTATGTAGCAGCACCTTGAACGTCTGCTCTCCTCTGCCTGCCCAGTGCTGGTGTCACAGGCCTGGCTTCCACCATGCCTAGTCTATGCTGTGTGCTACCACCGGCTATTTTTTTTTTTTTTAATGTGCATTGGTGTTTTACTTGCGTGTATGTCGGTGTGATGGTGTTAGGGCCCCTAGAACTGGAATTGCAGAAAATTGTGAGCTGCCATGTGTCTGCTAGGAATTGAACCTGGGTCCTCTGGAAGAACAGTCAGTGCTCTTAACTGTCAAGTCATTTCTCCAGAGCCTGGTATTTTACATCTTCATGCAGATGACATTTCAAGTCTTCAGTAGCCACATGGGCAAGTAGCTACAATGCTGGCTGTTCGTGGTTGTCCAGGTGTTCAGCATGACCTTCCTCAGATATGAGTTCCCAGGGATCAGTGTGCTCCTGTGGCTGGGCGTGGTGGTGTGTGCCTGTAATCCCACCACTCTGGAAACTGCAGGAGGAGGAAGTCAAGGCCAGCTTGAGCCACATACCAAAACTTTGTGTTCATAAAAAATACTTATGTTTTTGCTGGTGTAATGAGTCTCTCCTGCATTTAATCCTCTCACTCAGGAGGCAGAGGCAGGCAAATCTCTGTGAATTTCAAGGCCAGCATGGTCCACAAAGTGAATGCCAGGAGAGTCAGAGATACACAGAGAAACCCTGTCTCTAAAAATCAATATATGGTAATACAACCCCAGCACTATTGGCATATGTGTGTGTATATACATGTATATGCATATATAGCTATATACATATACATATACATATATATATACACATATATATAATTTTTTTTTTTTTTGGTTTTTCGAGACAGGGTTTCTCTGTGGCTTTGGAGCCTGTCCTGGAACTAGCTCTTGTAGACCAGGCTTGGTCTCGAACTCACAAAGATCCGCCTGCCTCTGCCTCCCGAGTGGTGGGATTAAAGGCGTGCGCCACCACCACCCGGCTTATACATATTTTTTTAAAGTGCAGTGTTTGTTGGGCTGGTTCTCTCTCCTGGCCCCTCCTCACAGCCTCACCTGAGTTTTGCTCAGCTCCAATCTCACCCCAGCCTGAGGCTATTTTTTAAAAAGTCACTGTTGACACACCCAGCCACATACAGATATACAGAAAAATGCAATTGTGTGGTGGCCTTGGCAGCGTGGGTTCTAAAGCTTGAACCACACAGAGACGAACACAGTGCCTGCTCAAGAGAATCCGTGAAGTTTTCATATCTTCTATAAGCTGGGGAAAAAAAGGAAGAAAGAAGAAAAGAAAAGTGAAACTGTATAGTGAACGTTTATTGTTGCTGTTGTTTTTGGCAGGGGTGGGGGGTGGGGGTAGGGGGTAGGGGGTGGGGGTGGGGGGTGGGGGTGAGGAAGATGGGGGTGTGTTAGAGCTTCTCTGTGGAGCCCTGGCTGTTCTGTAACTCCGTTTGTGGACCAGATTGACCTGGAACTCACAGAGATCCATCTGCCTCTATCTCCAAGTGTTGAAATTAAAGGTGTGCACTATCACATAAAAAATACTTATGTTTTTGCTGGTGTAATGACTCTCGTGTGCATTTAATCCTCTCACTCATGAGGCAGAGGCAGGCAAATCTCTGTGAGTTCAAGGCCAGCATGGTCTACAAAGTGAATGCCAGGACAGTCAGAGATACACAGAGAAACCCTGTCTCTAAAAATCAATATATGGCAATAATAAGCCTGGCCACGACTGTATTTTTAAAAGGCCACATGTCATGTTGGAGAAATGGCTCAGTGGTTAAGACAGTTTGCTTGTCTACCAGAGGACCTAGGTTCAGCTTTTAACTGAGGTTCACAACAATGCCTGTAACTCCAGCTCCAAGGGACCATTGCCCTCTTCTGGCTTCCAAAGGTACCTAAGTACACACACACACAACACATATACACATACATGTACTATAATATTTTTTATACTCACATGCTTAGCCTGTACTGTTTAGTTCAAGATTGGACTCCCTATGTAGCAGATAATGCCCTTGAACGCTTGATCTTCCTGTTCCCACCTCCACAGTGCTAGAATTGTGTGTACCACCATACCAGGCTTTTTTTTTTAAGATTTATTTATTTATTGTGTATACAATATTCTGCCTCCATGTATGCCCACACGCCAGAGGAGGGCGCCAGATCTCATTACAGATGGTTGTGAGCCACCATGTGTTTGCTGGGAATTGAACTCAGGACCTCTGGAAGAGCAGTCAATGCCCTTAACCACTGAGCCATCTCTCCAGCCCCAGGGTTTTTTTTTATTTTTTATTTTATGTGCATTTGTGTTCTGCCAGCATGTATATCTGTGTGAGGATGTCAGATCTCAGAGTCACAGACAGTTGTGAGCTGCCATGTGGGTGCCAAGAACTGAACTCAGGTCCTCTGGAAGGTCAGTCAGTGCTCTTAACTGCTGAGTCATCTCTCCAGCCCTGCTTCTTCTTCTTTTAATTGTCCCAGTAAAGAAAAATTATATTTTCTGTTTTAATTTTCTGAAAGTATTTGGTTGATCCAAAAGGAGTCTGGCCCTGGGGCAGGAGGGGAAATTTGGGACAGATCTTCACATCTCTAACTCTTCACTGGGCCCCGCCTTCTGGGAGGGCGGGTGCTGCCACCCCATGGCCCTGGCCCTCCCAGCCCAGCAGTGTGAGTCATATTGGCCCTTGTTAAAGCTCAGTTCCACACTCAGGGCTACTTTAGTTCAGTAGGCAACACATCTGCATTTGTGTACACACACAGACACATACATATACACACACAGACTTCTATACCACATACACAAACACACACACAGACTTATACACCACATATACAGACAGACACACACACATATACACACACACTTATATACCACATACACACAGACACACACACATACACACAGAGACTTATATACCACATACACACAGACACACAAAGAGAGAGAATTATATACCACATACACACACCATACACACACATATAGACATACATACCACAGACATATATTACATGCTACATACAGACACCACAAACATACATATATATACCACATACACAGAATTACACTCCACACACAATATATACTTATATACCACACAAACATATACATACACCACATATACACACAGAGAGAAGCTCACATACCTATACATACAGAGACTCACAAACCACACCACACCACATACCCACGAAATCTGCCTGCCTCTGCCTCCTCAGTGCATGGAGGAAAGGCAGAGGTCTGCATCATGCCAAGCCCCACCCTGTCATTCTTGTGGAATAGCTCTGTCTCCACACTCTGGAGAGCGTCTCAGGGGGACAGGGCTCTCTAAGCACTCAGACATTCTGTCCCAGAGAAAAACTTCAGCACGTGAGTACACACACACACACACCACTTCAGTTCCAGAAATAAATCTTAAAAACAATAACCATAAAAATTCTTACAAAGAAAACCTTGCAGGTGTGGAGGCACACATCTGTAATCTCAGCTACATAATGAATTCCAGGCAGCCTGGGTCACGTTCATACTAATCCCAGAACAAAAAGAGAAAGAGAGAGCCAGGCAGCAATACAATGGAAGGTTAGCATGGAGCTTCGTTCTTAGTATAGTGGTTCTGGGGTTGAATACAGGGCAAGCATTTGCAGTTCCTCAATAAGGCAAAACCAACAATAAAAAAAATTAAAATAATGGATTAGGAGCCAGCAAGATGGCTTTGCAAGCAAAGATGTTTGCCACAGCCTGATGACCCAAGGTGGATTCCTGGAACCGCGTGCTAGAAGAGAACCAACTTCTACAGGCTGCCGTCTGACCTCCACACTCACAATGTGGCATCCAGAGTGCACACACCAATATAAATAAATCAAATATCCTCAGTGGCATAGGCCGTTTGTTGCATTCTCAATACAAATGGCTAAGGTATGTGTAATTTCTGCTTACCCTTCCACGAATCAAGTGAGAGGTCATATGATGACCTGTGATTGGTTTGTTTGTCTGTTTTAACCTGCCAACCTAGCAGAGAAAAATCTCCAGTGTGGTTAAGAATGTGAAAAATGAGTCAGGGCTACATAGAAAGACCTTGTCTCAAAAACAAACAAACAAAAAGAATGTGGGAAACAAATCTAAAATGGAGAAAATGTCCCTGTAAAGAGGCCTAGTCACCTTACATGAAAAGCCACCATCTAAGCCGGGCGGTGGTGGGGCACACCTTTAATCCCAGCACTCGGGAGGCAGAGGCAGGTGGATCTTTGTGAGTTCGAGACTAGCCTGGTCTACAAGAGCTAGTTCCAGGACAGGCTCCAAAGCTACAGAGAGACCCTGTCTCAAAAAAAAAAGAAAAAAAGAAAAGCCACCATCTGGGTGTGATGTGTGCGTGTTGGTATGCATGTAAAGATCAGAGGACTGCTTTTGGGAGTCAGTTCTCTGCCTTGTCTAGACAGTTTTGCCACTGTGCCTTGTCCTCCTGGCTAGCTGGCCTGTGAGCTTCCAGGGGAGTTTCCTATCTCTGTTCCCTTCTCAAGCAGGAGTGCTGGGATAAAAGCAGTCCAGTACCACTCCTGAAATTTTATATAGGCACCAGAGGTTCGAACTCAAGTCCTCAGGCTTGCACAACAAGCACCTTCACCTGACTGCCCATCTTACCCGATTCTGTTATTTTGTGTTTGATAGAGGGTCTACTGTAGCCCAAACTAGCTTCCGACTTGCTGTATCTGAGGGTGGCCTTCAACTCCCAACCCTCCTGCTTCATCCTCCCAGGTACTAAGATAACAGGCATAGGTTGGGCTACCGTGAACTCTGGGCCACACCGTCCCAAGCTCATGAGTGCTGGAATTACAGACATGAGACTCCAAACCTGGCTGTTTGTTTTTGAGAAGGTCTTCCTCTCAGCACTGGCTGGCCTGGAACTCGTTATGTAGCTCAAACTGGCTGTGGACTCTGAGCAATCCACCTGCCTCTGCCTCCCAAGTGCTGAGATTGCGGGTTAGAACCATCAAGACCTTCGAAGGGTCCTGAAAGGATGGTAGTCAAGCGATAATTCTGTACGGTTGTGGTTAGCAAGAACATCCTGTCACACTGTCAACTCCCACTTTCTTTTTCTAAGACCATCTCTCATCTACAGAAATAGGCCATAGGATCAGGCTCTCTGTAACAAAGCTTCAGTTTCTTAGATTTCTGAATCCCTTGTTGAAACTTTGGACATAAGCTGCTCTCACACCAATGTACAGAAAGCGACTGTGTCCTTTCGGGCTCCAGTTTGTTAGCCTAAAACCAGGAGACCCTCCCCCCCCATTGAGCCGGCCAAGCTTCCAGCCTCCTGATGTGGTGAGACCACCTTACACTCCCGTCACACACTAACACCAAACACCACCTTTGTCTCCTTGTTCAATGGGAGCCCGTGTTTTTTCCCCAAGGACATGGGAGGTGTCATCAAAAATCACCTGTGTAATCCAGGCCTGGAGGGACACATCTGTAAACCTAGGATTCAGGAGGTGGAGGCAGGAGGATGGCAGAAAGGTCAAGGCAAGAATGGTCAACATCATAATGAGTTGTGGGCAGGGATTACTGAATGAAACCCTGTTCCAAACAACAATCACACATCTACAGGAGTCATCTTCAAAGATGGACTCAATGCTGTGCAGGCCTGTAATCCCAGTTCTCAGAGATGGAGGCAACAGGGTAAGATCCTGCTTCAGAAAACAACGACAAAATCTCCTTAAGTCATGACTGTACCTCGATGGCAGAGCACATGCTAGACACGTGGAAGGAAGGCCCTAGGTTCAATCCCAGCCATTTCATAAAAGCTCAAAGTGATCTCACCTTTTTTTCTTCTCTTTTTTCTGTTTCTTTTCTTTTCTTTGTTTTATTTTGTTTTTGTTTTGTTTGTTTGTTTTTGAAACAGGGTTTCTCTGTGTAGACCTGGCTGTCCTTGAACTCACTCTGTAGACCAGGCTGGCCTCGAACTCACAGAGATCTGCCTGCCTCTGTCTCCTGAGTGCTGGGATTAAAGGCATGCACCACTGCCACCTGGCTGTGATTTCACTTTTAATTGTGTACTAGCCAAAGCCCTAGTTGTGTTGGCCATCTCTCTAATCCCAGCACTCGGGGTTGAAGCAGGATGTCCTCAGCAAATAGCAAGTCAGAGGCCAGCTTGGTTTGTGGAGATCCTGTCTCAAAAGTGAACAAATAAATGTGGTGGTGAATGCCTTTAACCCCAGACTTGGCAGACAGATCTCTGTGAGTTTCAGGTCAACCTGGTCTACATAGAGAGACCCTGCCTCAAAAACAAACAACACAAGTTGAACAAAGGAGCAAACACACACATGGCGGGCACTCTGCTTAGTGGTGCCACACTTACCTAACACCTTGAGGCCACAGCAGCATCAAACTACAAAAAGATAAAATAAGAAAAAAAAAAAAGAAAGAAAGAAACAGCTCAAATAATGCCTGGGAGGCTCAGTGTGGTAGCAAGTGATTTTTTTTTTTTTTTTGAGACAGGGTTTCTCTGTAGCTTTGAGACTAGGCTAGTCTCGAACTCACAGAGATCTGCCTGCCTCTGCCTCCCGAATGTTAGGATTAAAGGCGTGCGCCACCGCAAGTGATTTTAATACCCGGTCTTGGGAGGCAGGCGCAGGAAGATTTCTCTAAGTTTGAAGCCAGCTTTTTTTTCATTTTGAGATAGGTCTTGCTAAATTGGCCAGTTTGACTTTGAACTCCTGGACAAGGCCAGGCAGCCAGGGTTGGTGAGCTTGGGCTGTGGACCTAGCATGTGTATCTTCTGAGCATTGGGGAAGACCTCCACCTGACCAGAAAACTGGTGGTCACCTGTCTTAGTTCAGTACAGTCCTCTCCCTTCCCCTAAACACCTGTCAAGGTTTCTGGGAGGAAGGAGGAAGTGAAAGGTTAGGGGTCAGGGAGAACTCACACTTGGTAAAGGGAGTTAAAGAGCCCATGCTTCAGGGAGAAGTGTGTGATCCTCTCTTCCAGGAGACCCAAGTTTGGTGTGATGGCTCACAACCACCTGTAATTCCACTTGCAGCTGCTCTGAGCCTCTCCCTTGGAGAGGGCTTACCTCAGTCTCTTGACTTCCGGAATGACAAGCCTGTCCTTCATGCCTTGACACGGTCTCCTTATTGATGTTTCTGTTGTGGAGAGCAGAGGTCTCACTATATAGCCCTGGTTGGCCTGGAACTCAGGGAGACCTGATTGGTTCTGCCTCCTTCAATGGGATTAAAGATATGCACCACCTCTGGGCAGTGGTGGTGCATGGCTTTAATCCCAACATTCCAGATCTTTATGAGTTCGAAGCCAGCCTGGGCTACAGAGTGAGTTCCAGGACATACTCCAAAGCTATAGAAAAACAGGTCAAAACAAAACAAAACAAAAAGGCATGCATCACCATGCCCAGCTCTTTCTTTTCTTTTTACCTTTATTTTTAAAATGTGTGGGTCTGGCATGTTTGCCTGCATATGTATATATGCACCACGTGTGTGCCTGGTATGTAAGGAGACCAGAAGAGGGCATGGGACCCCTAGAACTGGAGTTAAGAATAGCTGTGAATGTTCTGCCCATGCTGGGAACCAAACCCAGTTCCTCTTCAAGAACAAGTGTTCTTGATTGCTGAGATGTCTCTCCAGTCCCATGGGCTATTTCTGAATTGGTGCCTTTTTAAAACTGCAGGTACTTGAGGGTCATTCAGTCCCACTTTCCTGTTCCCTTGAAGTGTTCTTGTTTATAAACACACGCCCACAACCTCTCAGTGGACAGCACAGTCTCTCGGTCTCCGATTCACACAACAGAGCTCTGACCACGCGGATCCTTCCGGTTTGGACACTGTAGGATTTAGATGGAGGCGGGACTGATCTTGGACTTGCTCTGACCCTGCAGAAGATAAGAATGAACTTCTGTGCTAGCACAGAGCCTTGGCTGCTAGCAGGGATGAGGATGGAGACCTCAGCCTCTGAAGCGGGAACTTTGATCTCCTTATCTGGAAGGCAGGAAGGTAAGCCTGTGGAGCCTGAGGGGAGTGAACTCATGCTCAGGAATGCTTCACACTTTTCTAGCAGTTTCCCGGCTGCTGTTTTCTAAGTGGGACCTTCCCCACAGGAAGGCTGGAGGGAAATGGCAAGAGCAGGGACGTGAGGAGGGAGAGGTCTTTGGAAGGGACTGGCATGACAGAGTTTGGAAAAATCTACTCTAGAGAAACCCTGACATGGGCCAGGCACTTACCCCTTACCCTGTGAGTAGAAAAGACCCTTAGGGCTGGGTATGCAGCTAGTTAGAAGCCTGGGTTCATCCTCAGACCCACACTCCCAGTGCTGAGGAGTTAAGAGGCAGGAAGATCAGAAGCTCAAGGTCACCCTGGGTTACAGATTTCACAGTCAGTTTGGGATACATGAAACTGACAAAAACCAAAATTTTTTGTTTGTTTTTTGAGACAGGGTTTCTCTGTGTAGCCTTGTCTGTCCTGGAACTGGCTTGTAGACCAGGCTGGCCTCAAACTCAAGAGATCTACCTCCTTTGCTTCCCAAGTGCTGAGATTAAAGGCCTGTGCCACTACTGCCCGATCCAAACTTTTCCCAATGTGTATAAGATTTTGCTGGCCTGTATGTGCGCTCCCAGAGGAGATCCCTTGGGACTGGAGCTAAAGACTTGTGAGCAGCCATGAGGTTGCTGAGAACTGAACCAAGGTCCTCAAGAAGATGACCAAGTGTTCTCTGTCTTGTTTTCTGTTTGTTTGCTTTGTTTGTTTGTTTTTTGAGACAGGAGTTTGTTGTCATTTTTGGCTAAATAGTCAGTCCCAGCCTGGGCTACATGAGTTCCTGTCAGAAAGGAGAGGGAGAAGAGAGTGCGCCCCTGAGATGGATGAGTGCAATACCTGCACTCACTCATGAGCCTGGAGCCAGCAAGCCATGGCAAACACTACTTCGGGTATGAAAAGAGTTAAAACAAAGCCACAAGCCCGAAGTTCCTTCTCCCTCCACACTAGGCCTTCCAGGCGCGCTTTGTTTGTGGCTTGGTGTTTTAATTTTCAGGGCTGGAAAGCGACACTGCCCACCAAGATCAAGTGCAACTTATTGGAACGACACTCGGGTGGCACAGAGGACGGAAGGAAGCGCTAGTGCGGCAGACAGGCAGAAACCAGGGCAGCCTGGACCTTCTTTCTACAACACCGTGGCTTGGATGCTGCTGTTGCTGCGCTGGCCGCTAGGCCCCGTCCTCACGTTCAGGTTTCAAATTCCCAAGAGAATATGAGTTGTGCGCCTGGATCAGGTGTCTGCAACCCTGTCTCTCCTTGGTCCCCCACCTCCTCTCTTCTGTCCTCTCTCCTCTCCTCTTTTTTCTCTCCCCTCCCTCCTTCCACCTTGCCATTCTTGTATTCCAGGCTGGCCTCAAGCTCCCTTAAGTAGCATAGAATGACCTTGAACTTGTGATCCTCCTGCAGCTGCCTCCCTGGAGCTGAGGTGGCAGGCATGCCCACCAAGCCCAGTTTCTCTGTGTGTAACTAAGCAAGCCAGGCAGGCCAGGCAAGCACTGTACCACTGAGCTGCACGCCCCGCCCAGATCTCTGCTCTCCTGAGACTTTGAAAGGAAGTCGTTTGTGGACGGAAGCAATCCCTCCAGTATTTCTGGCAGAAGTAAGGAAAAGTCGTCAGGAGTGTCCTGTCACTCAGGAGGGCCCGTGGAAGTGTCACGATCATAAATTCAGCCTGGTGTTCAGGATGTTCCGCTCAGTTTCATCACAGTTAGCAGTTACCAAGAGGCGGCCAATCTGCAATGCCAATCATATTGGGTCCCTCAGGAATTAAAACCCTAGTAGTCCAGTGGCGAGGGTCTGCTCAGGGCCAGGCTACACCACTCTCCAGGAACCCTGAGGGCTCTCCATGAAGGAAATTAAAGACCACACACCAGGGACCAATGAGATGGCTTAGGGAGTAAAGGTGCTGGCCAAAAACTTGAGGGGCCTCAGATCCATCCCTGGGACTCAGGCAGTGCAAGAGAATCAACTCCTGCAACTTAATGCTCACCCTCCATTCCCCATACACACAGACAAATGGATACAATTCCACCAGAACAAGGCTGCAGGTCCCATGGAGCAGAGTGTGTCTCACATCTCACTGCACACTCATGTAGACAGTTCTAATTATCTTTTGAAAAGCAGAGGTACTGGCCGATGCTCTGAAGTCCCTTTAAGACTCTCAGAATTTTCTTTAAGAGTCTATGCAGACTTAAACCACAGGCACACAGCACTGTCCGAATTCACTGGCCAGCTGCTCAACAGCCTTTCAAAGTCAGGAAGGCCACTATTCAAGCTGGCAAAGACAGCCCCGTGCTACTAGTGCTTGAGTTTCAACCACTTTTTCTTCTTTATATTTGGGGAGGATGTGAGCAGGATGGAGGGAATTTTTGGTTTTTCTTGAAACAGGGTCTCATATACCCTGAAGTGGCCTTGAACTTGCTATGATGTAGCTGACATGACTATGACCAGGTTGTGTGGTGCTGGGGTTGTAACTGAGGGCTTCATGCTGGGCAAGCACCCTGCCAGCTGAGTTACGGTCCCCACCCAACTCAAGTAGACCCCAAGCCTTTCCTATGTCTTGTGAGCTCTATGTACGTTCCCTGTCGTTTTATTTTGTTCATTGGGGAAGTTTGCTACTGTTTATTCTTGACACTAGATTTTGTGTAGCCAGGTCTGAGTTTGAGCTCAGTGGGGTAGCCAAGGAGACCTTGAACTCTTGATCCTCCTGCTTGTGGGTTCTGGGACGACAAGTGTATGCCTCCACACCTGTTTTCTTCATTATTTCTTTTTATTTTAAATTATTTGCGTGTGCGTGTGTGTGTGTGCGTAACATTTGTCCGATTACTGCCCAGGGCCAGAAGAGGGCATTGGTTCCCCTGAGTGGAGTTAACAGGGTTGTGAGTTGCCTGCCATGGATGCTGGGAACTGAAGTCCAGTCCTCTGGAACAGCAATAAACATTCTTAGCCCCGCAGTGGTCTCTCCAGCCCATCATCATTTCCTTTGTCATTGTGTTCAGTGAGTGAAGAAAGTCCCATGAAGAGTCTCCAGTCTCAGGCTGTGACCATCTGTCCTTCCATCTCCAGCCACCTTGTATGTAGCTCCAGGTTAGTCTCTCTGGCCAGAGAAATAATGTCCCCTTTAACTGAGCTCTGACTGCAAGAATAGCCAAGTCGTAGCCCATTCTGCCGAAGATCTGTGGTCGACTCCCAGCTCTGTCAAGACTGGGGGCTGTTAAGGACCCCTGCCTCCTTACATGGAACCTCAGGATTGAAACCACTGCTTGTGCTCTGGCCTGTTAGCTGTCAATCAAAGATTGGTTAAGCCCAAGTGCCCCCCACTCCTTCCTCTACAGATCTGAGCTCTTCCAACCTCTCTGTTTTACCTTTACCATTTTAAAGGCCTGAAAAAAAAAAGACAGGAAGCAGGAAGATTTCAAGAGCATCCCCCTCTTTACAGAGGGTGTGATGTGTGTGTGTGTGTGTGTATGGGGGGCCGGTTATGGCTCTAAGCTAAAGTTTTTTTTTTTTGGTTTTCGAGACAGGGTTTCTCTGTGGCTTTGGAGCCTGCGCTGGAACAAACTCTTGTAGACCAGGCTGGTCTCGAACTCACAAAGATCCGCCTGCCTCTGCCTCCCGAGTGCTGGGATTAAAGGCGTGAGCCACCACCGCCCGGTTAAAGTTTTTTTTATATGGATCGTTAAATCTGTTGTTGACTGGGTCAAGATCCACACTTGATTTTGTTTCGTTTGTTTAGTACTTTAGTTTGGTTTCTGCAGTTGTGATAAAAACCATGACCAAAGCTGCCATGTTGGTGCTGGGAATTGAACCCAGGTCCTCTGGAAGAGCAGTTAAGTGCTCTTAAGTGCTGAGCCTTTTTCATAGCACCAGAAACAGATTAATCTAGGCCGGGCGGTGGTGGCACATGCCTTTAATCCCAGCACTTGGGAGGCAGAGGCAGGTGGATCTCTGTGAGTTCGAGGTCAGCCTGGTCTACAAGAGCTAGTTCCAGGACAGGCTCCGAAGCTACAGAGAAACCCTGTCTCCAAAACAAAACAAAGAACCATGACCAAAAAAAAAAAAAAAAAAAAAAAAAAAAAACCAACCTTATTTGCTGGCTACTCTTGAAGAAGAACCTGGTTTGATTCCCAGAACCTATATGGTGGCTCACAACTGTCTGTAACTCAGTTCCAAAGGATCTAAGGCCCTCTTCTGGCTTCTGAGGGCACTTCATACACATGATACACATACAAGCAAAACAGCAACATACATTATTTATATGACTTGTGGGAGGAGGAGATTGAAACAGGGTTTCTCTGTAGCTTTAGAGCCTGTCCTGGAACTAGCTCTTATAGACCAGGCTGACCTCAGACTCACAGAGATACATCTGCCTCTGCCTCCTGAGTGCTGGGATTAAAGGTATGCACCAATACCGCCTGGTTTATGGTTTTGTGTTTTAAGACAGGGTCTCACTATATATGTCCTGGAACTCTTTGAACCAAGCTGGCCTTGAACTCAGAAATCTGTTTCTGTCTCCCAAATGCTGGGATTAAAAGTGTGCAACAGTACTGCCAGGCAGAATTCTTTTTTTTTTTTTTTTTTGGTTTTTCGAGACAGGGTTTCTCTGTAGCTTTGGAGCCTGTCCTGGAACTACTAGCTCTTGTAGACCAGGCTGGCCTCGAACTCACAAAGATCCACCTGCCTCTGCCTCCCGAGTGCTGGGATTAAAGGCGTGCGCCACCACTGCCCGGCTCAGGCAGAATTCTTTAATTTAAACAAACAAATAAACAAATAGATAAAAGATCCAGACCGGGGTGGTGTGTGCCTTTAATCCCAGCGCTCTGGAGGCAGAGGTAGGTGGATCTCTATGAGTTAGAGGTCAGCCTAGTCTAAGGAGCAAGCTCCAGGATAACCAAAGCAACAGAGAGAAAAACCAAAACTAATAATAACTAAGAGGAAAAGTTTAACATCTTAAAAGTGAAGGAGCAGACATCACTGAGATAATAAAAAGTTCTATCCTGTCCTGACAGCAAAAACAAATACAATTCATTCTCTCAATGTATTTTAATCCCCGTTGTCACACAGTGCAGTTGGTTTGAGTCTAATTAGGTGAACTGGGGGAGAGGTGGCTGTGTCCAAGTCAGTCCTTCCTCGTTATCTCAAGGAAACAATCAGAGGCGTGTCCAAGGTTGTCCACAACCGTGAAAACACAGAAACCCCCTTACTGTCCTTTGGTCGGCACGCTAGGATTTCCTGTGTGCAAAAAGGAAAGTCTGTGAGATGGCTGGCAAAGCCAGGCCTGGGATTTAGGTGTGGTCCCTCCTCCCCAGTCCCTGAGCTGACTGACAGGTGAAGGCTGCAGAGGGAGACGGGGACTCCAGACTGCTGAGTCTCAGTGGGAAAGACACTGGAGACTGAAGCACACTCTGTGAGGTTCTCAGTCTGGGAGCCTCAGCTTTAAGTAGATGACTGGCTGCCAAGATCGCTCAGCTGATAAAGGCACTTGCTGGCAAGCCTGGCCACCTGAGTTACACACAAACACACACACCACATATACATAAACAATCCGGCCTTGGTGGTGCACACCCTTAATCCCAGCACTTTAGAGGCAGAGGCAGGCAGATCTCTGTGTTCAAGGTTAGCCTGATCTAGAATGAGTTCCAGGACAACCAGGGCTACACAGAGAAATTCTGTCTTGAAAAACCAAAATAAATAAATAGACAAATAGATAAATAAAAGACATGTACCTGTAAGAAAAGCACAGCAGGAACCACAGCATGGGGATGCAGCTTAGAAGAACTCTGGGGCTACCAAGTGTTACTGAGGGGTGCTGGGGAAGGCACCCCTAAGGAATCCAGATTATTCAGGTACCTGAAGGAAAGAAGAGAAATCTAAAGCCTGGCAAGATAGCAAGGTTACTGGCTCATGCCTGTAATCCTTGCACTCTGGCAAGAGCATTGCTGCAAGTGGAGTGCAGCCTGGGCTACAAGTGTGTTTGATGCCACCGAGACATCAGAATAGGACCCTATCTCAGAAAAGCAATGGAGGGACGGAAAAGGTAGAAAACTAGAAGGGACAGGGAGGAGAAAGGAAAGGGGGAAGGGAGGAAGAGGAAAAAAGGAAGGGATGGGAAAGGCAGAGGAGGCAGAGGGGAAGGAAGGCCCAGCAGATGCAAAGGCTCTGAAGCAGCAATATTGCATTGCTGAGTGCTGAGATTACAGATTTGCGGCCATCCCTGGTGTTTGCTAGACCGGGGACAGAGTCCAGCATTTCTTACTTCTCTCTTCCCACTGAGCTCCAGCCCCCATTCACCACCTTTCTTGGAGGTTCCACAGGAGGGCCTGATGTGTAGCCAGGCTGCAGATGGGGAGGCTAAAGGACACCCTAATCCTTATCTTTTGTTTTGAGACTGGGTTTCTCTGTATCCCTGACAGAAATCTGCCTGCCTCTTCAGGCCTCTTAACTGTTGGGATTAAAGGCACGGGCCACCACAACCAACTCATTTTTCTTTTCTTTTCTTTTTTTAAATTATTTATTTGTAGTGCATTGGTGTTTTGCCCACATGTATGTCTGTGTGAGGGTGCTGGATCCCCTGGAACTAGAATTGCAGATAGCTGTGAGTTACAATGTGGGTGCTAGGAATTGAACTCAGGTCCTCTGGTAGAACAGTCAGTGCTCTTAACCATTGAGCCATCTCTCCAGCCCCACATTTTTCTTTTTGTTTGGGGACAGGGTCTCACTTTGGAGCCCATGCTGGTCTTCAGCTCTCAGCTCTTCTGCCCGCAACCTCAGAATGCTGGGACCACAGGTGTGAGTTATTACACTTGGCTAGACCTTGGATTTTTGTCGTTAATATTTGTGTCTTTGTTCTTTTGGGACAGGGTCTCTTTTAAAAACCCAGACTAGCCTGGAATTCACAGTAATCCTCTCACCTCAGCATCCTGAGGTGTGTTCCATCAGGCCAGGCTTGACTAGAAGTTTTAATAAGGGAAAACGGGATGCAGAGCTGCCACAGATGTTAACAGTACTGAGTACAGACAGAGAGCAGAGGATCTGAGGTCGGTGCCAGCACCCAGGTCAGCAGCTCTAACTGCCTAGGACTCCTGCTTCAGAGGATCCAATGCCTCTGGCCTCTCTGGACACCTGAACTCATGCACACATACCCCACACACATCCAGATAACTAAAAATAATGAATTTTAAAACAGCTGAAAGTATTAACAAAACATCACAGGACCAGCAAGATGGCTCAGTGGGTAAGCAGAGCAAGCCTGGAGAGCTGAAGCCCATTCCCAGAACCCAAGTAAAGGTGGAAGAACCACTTCCACAAATTATCCTCTGATTGCCATACGTGTTGGTACCCACAATTGTAATCCTAAATTTACCTGTTCTAACTGCCCACTCTGTATCCAGGCAGCTGCTTCCAAATTACCACACGCAGGCTTAATATTGTTTGTACAGGCTTGGCCAATAGTTCAGGCTTATTACTAACTAACTCTCACATTTAAATTAACTCATTTCTGTTAATCTATGTATTGCCACATAGCTTGTGACTTTGCCTGTCCTCTAGCATGTCTTGATTCCCAGGAAAATGGCTGGGATCTCTCCCCACTCCACCCTCCTTCTCCCCATCATTCTCATTTTGGTTTTCCTACTTAACTTCCTGTCCAGCTACCAGCCTGTCAGCTTTTAATTAGCCAAAGAGAATAATGCATATTCATAGTATAGAAAAGGATTGTTCCATAGCATTTATCACTAATTATGTCTAATTAAAAGGAGGGTATTAACTTTAATATAGTAAAACTATATACAACAAAACAGTTATTAAGCAAGAATTACAGTAACAGGGGCTGGAGAGATGGCTCAGAGGTTAAGAGCATTGAATTGTTCTTCCAGAGGTACTGAGTTCAATTCCCAGCAACCACATGGTGGCTCACAACCATCTGTAATGAAATCTGGTGCCTTCTTCTGGCCTGCAGGCATACATGCAGACAGAATACTGTAAAGTAAATAAATAAATCTAAAAAAAATTACAGTAACCAATCCATTTCCATTTGGCTAAGTTAGAGAAAATATTTATCCTATTTTGGTGAATCTAAACTTTTGCACCTAATTCACCTTTTGTCCTAACTTAAATTACCAACCAAAACTATCTTCTGTGTCTCTCAACCTTATACACTTTACACATTTTTTTTTTTAGTTTCTTTTCTGGATTTGCTAACAAGGAAAACTATAACTATCTAGTCTTCAACTCCATCAGAGACCTGAGGATATTATATTACCTGAGTAAGCAGGAAGTGCAGAGCAAACAACTTCCAAAACTAAGAAATGAAGGAAACAGCTGGATGCCTGGACAGTCACCCAAGGTTCCTTTGCAATGTTGTGGCATCCAGCTTCAGCCTACAGGCTTAGAATATCTGACAGACTTTTCTGTGAAGAAGGATTTTTGAAGGACTGTCCCACCTTGTCTTAGTAAAATTTGACAGTCACTAGTCACTTTTCTTTCTGTTATTTTTTTTGAGGGGGGGGTTTCAAGACAAAGTGGGTTTCTCTGTGTAACAGTCCTAGATGTTGTGAACTTAAAGACCAGGTTGGCCTTGAACTCACAGAGATCCACTTGCCTCTGCCTCCTGAGTGCTGGGATTAAAGGCTTGCACTACCATCACCAAGTGGCAGTTACTTTCTTTTGTGTCCTGCTTGTCCAATTGTCAGCAGTTGAGGCAAGGACAGTTTCTTTCTGAGTGGCTAACTTTTGCCACAAAGAAAGTAAACTCCATATGGAGTTTCTTTGATGCCCATCATCTCTGAAGTAGATTGTTGTTGCCAGGAGCAACTGTCATTAAAAAAAGAATAGGAACCTTATGTTATTAAAACATCTTAAATGTCGTATTCTGTAGGTCTTTGAAGTGTTAGAAGACCACCTGTCTATCTAAAATATATCTGTTTGACCTTGAAAACATACCTAACATGACTACAAGTTTGATTGTAATAAGTGACTATTAACCCACATTTCTTATTGTCCAAAATAGTCTGTAATAATAACTTCCAATGACTAGAAATTTACATTAGATTGTTAAATGAGCTGTATAAGTACAATACCTTGAGCAAGAATAGAACTGTGCTAGGTGGTGACAGCACACGCTTTTAATCCTGGTACTCAAGAGACAGAGACAGGTGAATCTCTGTGAGTTTGAGGCCAGTGTGGGTTACTGAGTGAGCTGAGACAGGCTCCAAAGCTACAGAGAAATCCTGTCTTGAAAAACCAAACCAAAACCATACAAAAAAGGGGGAGGGGTGAGTAGAAACCTATGTACAATAGGTTCTAACAAAAATAGCCTTAAATTTGTATCAACATACAAAATATCTTGAGTAGAAACATATATACCATATAACAAAAAATCCTCAAATTTGTATTAGTATACAAAAATCCATACCAATGTAAAATATTTAAGACTAGTAGTAGCTCTCTACATCCCCCTTTTTCTTTTCAGAACAAGATTCCTGAATCTAATCTCCTTTGTTCAGCCTTTTTCCTGATCATTACCAATGACAATTTGAAATCAACCCCCCCTAAATGATGACAAATATTCATAACCCACTGAATGACTAAAAACTGCCCACCCCACGACTTGGGGATGTGGGCACTGTGGGGTTTTTTGTTTGTTTGTTTGTTTGCTTGTTTTTGTTTTTGTTTTTGAGACAGGGTTTCTCTGTGAAACAGTCTTGGCTATCCTGGAACTCACTCTGTAGATCTTTCTATAACTGCTTATTCTGTAGGTTTGTGTGGTTTACCTGTAATATGCAAAAACTGTTTCATTTTCCCTTGTTCATCTGTGTTCATTAATCCAATATCAGCCTTTGTCACACCTTCAGCATACTCCAGAGGGCAGGGTCCTTCTTTCTTTGAATTATCTCTAGAAAAAAACATTGTTTCTAGGAATGCCTTGCCTACAATCCCTATTGAGATGACCTTGCTTGCCACAGCCAAGACATCTGACAGTTTGTCTTCTCTTAAAACCTTTAGAGATTATTTCTCCTATTAAAGTTGCATCATAACTATGAGATCCAATATCAGCTGTGTTTCTAATCCATTCATCCATTGATGCTGACCTTGCCTTTAGAGGCCTGATCACCTTTTTACATTCAGAATTAAAATTTTCAAAAGCCAAAGAGGGGCTGGAGAGATGGCTCAGCGGTTAAGAGCACTGACTGCTCTTCCAGAGGTCCTGAGTTCAATTTCCAGCAACCACATGGTGGCTCACAACCTGGTGCCCTCTTCTGGCCTATAGGCAGGATATTGTGTGTGTGTGTGTGTGTGTGTGTGTGTGTGTGTGTGTGTGTGTATATATATATATATATATATATATATATATACAGTCAAAGAGTAGATTAATATTTGTCTGACTTCTGGATCTGACAGTATTCTGTTTACAGCTGGGGTCAGTCTCTGCCAAAAAAAAAAAAATCAGTGAAGGCTTCTTTTGGGCCTTTTATAATTTTAGTAAATGACTCAGAACTCTTTTTCTGGTTCTTCAACCTTGTCCCAAGCATTTGAGGTGGCTGACATAGTACGAAGGTGTGGTCATCAAAGTCAGATTGCCTTTACAATCCAGCATACTGGCCTTCACCTAGCCATTGATCTTGGGGAATTTCATAACCTCTAGCCCTATTTTGTTCCTCTATGGCCCTAGCTTTCTCTTCCCACCGTATTTGCCATTGTGAGGATCAGCTTCCAATGTTACTGATGCCAAATCTTTCCAGTCTTGAGGGGTAAATCTGTTCTGAGTGGCCCATGAGTGAAGGGTGGATGCATACCACATGAAACAACGTCCTTAAGTCTCCTCAAATCAAATATTTCAAAAATTACATTGAATTTCTCCATAAAATAAGGTTGGTTTCCTAATAACTTTGTGTCACCCCTCTCTAATTTTATAATGTAATGGTGTGGTTGGTTCTCCTTTAAATTCCTCTGTCTTTATCTGATTATCTCTATTATCTGTTTTAATAAGCTTTTCTAAGGCTTGTACTTTATCAGTCAAAATTGCATTTAGTAATCTTTCCTAAGACCTATATCTTGGCACTCATATCAACCAACTTTTTTAGGGATAAAACAAGAATTACCAAATTAATAATATTTATAATTGACATTATGTAAATCTCAGCTAAGATAATTATCCATTCATTTAATTGTTCCACTTTAAAACCATCCATTGCAGAATCATACAGAGACCTAACTCTGTCTATTGTAATACTGTTTCCTATTTTAAACACGGGGAGGGGGACTCTTTTCTCTCTTTTCTATTTTTTTCTTTTGGTTTTTTTCAAAATAGGGTTTCTCTGTGGCTTTGGAGCCTGTCCTGGAACTGACTCTTGTAGACCAGCCTGGCCTCGAGCTCACAAGGGTCTACTTGTCTCTGCCACCCAAATGCTGGGATTAAAGGCATGCACCACCACCCGCTTCTCTTCTCTCTCTCTCTCTCTCTCTCTCTCTCTCTCTCTCTCTCTCTCTCTCTCTCTCTCTCTCTCATTTTTAATCTATTCCCCCTTTTAAGAATTTCAAGTTGTCTCACCAAATCTACTGACAACGATAGTGGAATGTAAGGCTGGCTGTCACCATGTAGCATGTCCTTGCAGAGAAAACAGGCCATCAGGCCTTGCACAGTTTGGCTGAGGACAGCTGCCACTAATGGCGCATCAATAGCCTGAGGAGGGGGATCCAGGAAAAGCCCACAACCCGTGGGGAAAAGGAGCAGAAAAGGAGCCAATGAGCCAGCCGTCTGAAAGGCATACACGGGAATGTGTGAGAGCACAGAGCTGCCTGAAGGCAGAGCTGGCCGGTGCTGAGGGTCCAACTCAGAAGGTTCGGGCCCAGGTGCCTATGGAGTTTGGGGCTTGTAGAGATTGTTGTAGAGTGGCTGCAACAGGAAAATCCCAGAGTCGCTCAGAGGGCTTGGGGGAAAGGAAGGAAAAGCCAGCTGTCAGCGTGCAGCCCCCAGCAGGTGCAGTTCCTGTATGCAGCTCCAGTGGGTGCCAGTGGTTGCAAAGCCACGGGTGAGCAGCTATTTTGTCAATTCGTGCCCCCACAGTTGAGTGCCAGATGAAGCATTAATCTAGTTAATGTTAGCTGGGTGGTGGTGGCACATGTCTTTAATCCCAGCACTCAGGAGGCAGAGGCAGGCGGATCTCTGTGAGTTCGAGACCAGCCTGGTCTACAAAGCTAGTTCCAGGACAGGCTCCAAAGCTTCAGAGAAACCCTGTCTCGAAAAAAAGCCACAAAAAAAGAAGAAGAAGAAGAAGAAGAAGAAGAAGAAGAAGAAGAAGAAGAAGAAGAAGAAGAAGAAGAAGAAGAAGAAAAAGAAGAACGAAAGAAAAGAAAAATAGGATGAAAATCATCTAATGCCGGGTGGTGGTGGTGGTGCATGCCTTTAATCCCAGCACTCGGGAGGCAGAGGCAGGCGGATCTCTGTGAGTTTGAGGCCAGCCTGGTCTACAAGAGCTAGTTCCAGGACATGCTCTAAAACTACAGCGAAACCCTGTCTCAAAAAACCAAAATAAATAAATAAATAAGATAGTGAAATATTGGGGATATTGGGGTAAACACCAGAAAAATCAGAGAACCAACGGGGATCAACTGCCAGTTGCTTCCTACCTCTTCCATTCCTCCTTCCAAAAGGGCCAGATCGTCTCTCAGTCCCATTTTACTACTTCCTGTCTCCTTTCTGTCTATAGTCCTCCAAACCTCTATGGTCAATTTTGGTCAGCTCTCCCCTCTGACTCTGAGCAAGCTTTATTTGCCAGAACACAATCAAAATATCACACAACACACAATAATATCAATTTTTATTATTTTATTTATATTTAACAATAACTTTTATTATTTTATTTATCTATTAGGTTTTATTGAGACAGGGTTTCTCTGTGTAATACTGACTGTCCTGGAATTCACTCTGTAGACCAGGCTGGCCTTGAACTCACAGAGATCTGCCTGCTTCTCACTCCCCAGTGCTGAAACTAAAGGCGTACACCCAACTTAAAATATAATTAGAAACAAACAAACAAAAAAATCAAACAAAAAACCCACAGAGGATGAAAAAAGGGAAACAAAACAAAATAGAAAAAAACAAACAGTGGAGCAAGGTTCAGATCCTGTCCTAGGGCCCCAGTCCCTGGGTCAGAGCAATAGACCAAGTCCATCTCCTGAAATCCAGGGGCCCCTCCCTGGAATGTCTATGCTATTTGGGGACTGACTCAACCACCCCTGGTGTGATAAGGGGTCGATAGGATCTTGCAAAGGGCCAAAGGGCTCTCAGGATGCTGCTGTGACCTGGCAAGGTGACAATGAGTCCCTAAAGGATCTCTTAGTCAAGGTAGCTTGGCAGCAGAGCCTGCAGAGGACAACCAGAGGGAGCAGGTGCCACTGAGAAGCTGTAGCCAAGCCAAGCATGCTGTAGCTCTCTTCTGCTGCTGTCCCTGGGGAAGGCGGCCAGTGGTGAGCAGACAGGACTCCTGGCTTTCCCTTTATATGGACACGCAGTAACCAAGCAGTTACAAAGGGCTGTCAAGCTGTGCAGCAGATGGAAGAAAAGCCCAGGGAGCTTTTCTCCTGGCAGGACACCTTCTCAGGATGAAATTGGAAGCGTGAGGGAAGGGCTCAGTTAATCAGGGTCCTGCAAGAACTGGGGTTTGAGCCCCAGGAGGTCAGCAAGTGGTCCAGGCTGATGATGAATGAGGTCAGAGTCTGCCAGAGAGCCTGTCTGGCCAAGTACCACTACGGGGTACTAGCAGGTTGGAGGCAGGCATCGTGCAGGCTTGTGATACAAGACCAGGAAACAAAGGGATTGGGACATCAGGGGCCTCCTGTGGAAACAAAGGGATTGGGACATCAGGGGCCTCATGTGCTCACTAGGGCTGCTTGGTAAGACCTAAGAGCAGAAGGCAGGGGGCAGAGTGCCCGCCTGAGGGTGAAAACTAAAGCAAACACCAGGTGTTCGTGATATGTGTGTGCGTGGTGCATGAGACTGGGTGGCATGTTAGCTTTATGTGTTGTGTGGTTAGCGTCTGTACACGTGTTTCTGTGTGTACTGTGTCGTGTGGCCACGGCCACGTGGAGGCCGCGCAGACACTGCGTGTTTGCTGTGAGGCCCCCTGCGTATTCACAGAGAGACAGTGGAAGCTGAGGAAGAGGCCGTGGGATCCTCAACGCTTTCGGAGTAAATAGGGTGGTACAAAGTCAGACCTGCCTGTTCTGCGCAGTACCGGACCCAGCAACTCCGCTGTGTGCAGACAAAGACGCTTGCGCCTGCGCTGTGCCCTGCCGGTTCCGCCCCAAGCCTTGAGCCCCTCCTCTCCTCTGTAGCCATTTGTTGCCCACTTTCTTTGCTCTTGCGTCTACCATTAGGAATTCTGCCATAGTGTTTTAGTAGGAGCTTGCAATACTTGACCTTGCTCAGGCTCATCTTACTTAGTCCAATGTTTTATCTATGTTGTAACATTTGATGAAATCATTCCTTAAAAAAGAAAATATATATACATATACACTTTCATACATACATACAATGGCAAACCTGTTGTGGACACAGGCCTGGAATCCCAGCATTTGGGAGGTGGAGGCAGGCAGATCTGGAATAAGACCGTCTCAAAGGGCAAACAAAAAAGTAAAAAGAAGGCTGAATAATAAGAGCAGAGAATCCTAGGTTTAATTCCCAGGATGGAAAATAAGTAAATAATGTAAAAAACAAACAAACGAACAAAAAAACCACAAAAAAACAAAGTTAAACTCTCTTCCCTAGGGCTAGCAAAGTGCTCAGTAGGTAAAGGTGCTTGCTGAACCACAGGCTGAGAACTTTAGTTCAGTCCCAGGAGTTCAGGGAAAGAGAAAGGCGAGAACCAACTCAAGCTCACGAACACCGCAGCTCTCACACCCTCACCCACACACCATAATGACAATAGTAAAATAAATAGCGCTAGCCTGACAGTGTGCTTTGGAGGTGGCAGATCTCTGTGAATTCAAGGCCAGTCTGGTCTAAATAGCCAGTTCCAGGATACCCAGGGCTACAAGAGAAAACCCCATCTCTAAAAACAAAACTAGCTAAATAATTTTGAAAATATTTTCCTCGATGAACCAAAACTTATTTCAACACACAGTTAATTTAAGCACAAATAGGACATGGCATGCAGTTTTTTTTTGTATTTGGCTCTATGAAATCAGGGTGGCCATATTTAGAGTGCTCAGCTGGGACACGTGGCAAGTGGACTGAACAGGGCTGGAGCCTAGGATGTGGACACTGGGCAGATCTGGATACCCGGCATACATTAGTCCCTTCCTAGGCTGTGTGATCCCCAAGGTACAACCTCTCCACTTTCTTTTTTCCTTTCTTTTGTTTAAGTCTTAATGTTTTAATGTTTAGGTTTAAAGACTAGCATGGTCTCATTCACTAGGTGAATGGTCTTGATTAATCCAGTCAAGAAAGTTGGCTTAGTCCAATTTAATGAAGCCTTTGTGGTTCTAGTACTGATGGAAACCCTGTCCACACATGCTTAGCACCTCGTGGTTTGAGCAGCCTTGATAGGAGTGAGAACTCTGGCCGAATTTCTGTGGGTGACTCCAGTAGAGCCGTCAGTGACCCATCTTGCCTTGACATGAAAAATCAACCAACCAACCAAACAAACAAACAAAAAAAGATGCTTGCCTGACATAACCATAGGTCTAGATTTATTTTTTTAATTATGTGCATGTGTGTAGGTATATGTACATATATGCACACATATATGAGTGCAAGTGCCTGCATCGGTCAAAGGCATTGAATCCCCTGGAGCTGGGGTCATCTGGCACAGGAACTGGTAACTGAACTTGGGTCCTCCGGAGAAGCAGCCAGTGCTCTCACACACTGAGTCTTCCCCCTGTCCTCCTTTTGCTTTTCTTGAAACAGTCTCATGGAACCTAGGCTGGCCTCAAGCAAGCTGAGGATGATGACCTTAAACTTCTATCTTCTACCTTCACCATTGTCAAGTTGGGAGCGCTCTCAACTTGACAACCATGTCGGGGTAGAAAGCCAACTATACTGAAGCTATAAATGTGCCCTCTCCTAGGCCAAACGTGGCTTCCAAACAGACCCATTTTCTCTCGCCTAGAGCCTGAGAGGGCAGCTCACAGAGAGCCTTGTCATATAGACCCCTGCCACAGACAGGTACAGGAACTAGCACAGTGATGCGGCAGCAGTGTGACTGGTGACTCATGCCACTGCAAGTCCCAGACACCAGGAGCTACAGAGTGAACAGCAGGGCGCTGTTGTCACAACTTGATTTCAGCCAGTGACATTGGCTTCAGCTTTGGGCCTCTAGAAAAGAACGGATAACTCTGTGCTGTTTAAGCTGTGGTCTGTGAAAATCAATTAAACACAGTTCATTTTTCCGTCCTAATTCCAGGTCTCTAGAACTTGATAATTTTTTCTTCTGAAAAAAAATCATGGGCTGGAGAGATGGCTCAGGGGTTAAGAGAACTGACTGCTGTTCCGGAGGTCCTGAGTTCAATTCCCAGCAACCACATGATGCCTCACACCCATCTATATGAGATCTGGTGCCCAGAACACTATATACATAAAAAAAATTTTTAAAAATAATTAAAAATATCATGCTGGCTTTGGTGAATTATGCCTATGATCCCAGCCAGTGGGGTCATTGTTAGGACTGCTGTGGATCTGACAATAGTCTAGGTTATAGATTGAGACTCTTTCTTTCTTTTCTTCCTTCCTTCCTTCTTTTTGAAAAGAACAAGCAGAGTAAGTGAGAGAGCTGCTCACCAGGTAAAAACAGTTGCTGTACATACTTGAAACTGAGTTTGAGCTGCACATCCCACAGCAGAAGGAGAATCAATTCCCCAGATTGTCCTCTGACCCCCACCCATGTGTGACTGCCACATAGTGACAAGCCAGTTCACAGATCATAATAAAACGTAAAAGAAAATCCCTATGTACATGGAGATAAAGACTGGGACTATGGTAAAGAAGGCACGTCAAGTTGGCAGGGTGGGTTTTGTTTTGCTTGGTTTTAGAGACAGAGTTCTTTTCATGGCTCTGGTTGTCCTGGAATTCACACTATGTAGACAAGGCTGGCCTCGAATTCAGATATACTTGCCTCTGCCTCCCAAGTGCTGGGACTACCGCCTAGCTGAGACTCTAGAAAGAAAGAAAGAAAGAGAGAGAGAGAGAGAGAGAGAGAGAGAGAGAGAGAGAGAGAAAGTAGGAAGAAAGAGAGAAGAACACCTTTAATTCCAGCACCAGGGAGATAGAGGCAGAGGCAGAGGCAGGAAGATCTCTGTGAGTTCCAGGCCAGCCTGTTCTATATTGTGAGTTCTAGGACAGCCTGAGCTACATAATAAACAAATAACAAAACCAGTAACAACAAAATCCTTGCTGGGCACATGCTTTTAACAATAGCACTCAGGAGCTAGGCAGATTTCTGTGTGTTTGAGGCCAGCCTGGTCTACACAGTAAGTTCCAAGCCGGCCAGGGCTACATAGTGAGGTATTGACTCAAAACAAACAACAAAAACAACAACAACAAAAATCTTTCCCATAACTATTTTTGAGAGAGTACATTTGTTATCTGTAATCATATATTTTGCCACTGCACACAGAGCTTCTTTGTACAACCACTCCTAAATGAAAATCTGGAAAAGGGGAGATATATACTAATTTGTCTGTTGTTTTTAAGTTTTGAGTCATGTGAGCAAATTACCTACTCAAAGAAGGAAATACATTTGAAAGAATTAGAGCAATATTTCATTTTGTTTAGACACACATTTTTGAGGGTGCTCTATGTCCCTTTTTATGCAGCCATCAGTGTATGGCCGTTCCGGGATAGCCAGCACTTAACAGGCCTGACTTGGGAAACCCCAGAGGCAGTTGGGCTGGGCAGCATTTCTGAAGTTGATGGTCAACCAGTTCTCTGCTTGCCCTTTTCTCTCCTTCTCATCCCTTTTTCCAGAGAAGCCTGGAAAGTGCGGGCTATGTTTTCCTCTCTTCTCTGCAGGTGTCATCCTCCTGCCAGGCAGCATCCAATCTTTCTACCAGCTCCACCGCTGGTCATCCGTCCCCAGAGAAAACAAATGACACAAAAGCCTCCGGTATTTTCAGACTCTACAAACCTCAGATCTGTCCAACTCCTAGCCTAGAATAGAGTGTCCCCTGTGCACAATTAAACAGGATAAATCAGTTTTAAGACACAGTTCTTTGGTTTTGTTTTGTAGACTCAATCAACCGAGAATGCTGGTCCTCATGAACTATCTGGCACTGTCGAGAGTCCCACGGGCAGGCCAGTTTGTGAGAGAGCCCCAGTAAATTTCCATCCAGTATATCAGAGACTGGATCTACAAGGAATATGCATTTGCAGCTGTCTGAGGTTAGAGTTGAGGACAGAAACATGAGACTCAATTCCTTCTCTGAGATCTATCTCTGTGAGGACTGTTAGGGCGCCTTCAGCTGGCTATCATTGTCTGGAGTACTTAGCTTTAAAAAAAAAAATCCATTTTCAATATACCATCAAGCTGCAGATATTTTCATAGTTAGCCACTTTGTGGTTACCACACAGTATGTGACAATATAATCTATGGTCATGGCTTTCTCCCCTCCCACCATTTCTTTCTAAGACAGGGTGTCACTATTTAGTTCCAGTTGGCCTGGAACTCACTATGTAGGTAGGGCTGGCCTAGAACTCACAGAAATCTGCTTGCTTCTGTTTCTCTGAACTTCTCCTTAGTGCTTTTGGGGAAACAGCTTTTACCCTGCAAAGATCACAGATAGTTGAAGGATAAACTCTTAAGTCCCGCAACCCTTGGTAACTCATTAAACCTCTCCGGTGTTAATTTTGCCCTGACAACCTCAGCTTGCAGCTTTTAGCTTTGCTTAGCTACAATTCTTCAGCTGGTGCTGTGGTCTGAGACCTCTGCCAAGTGTGCTCCATGGGTCTGATAGCAAGTTGCTTTCACAGATGCCAAGTGCAGCCAGACCTCAGACACTAGAGCAGTCCGTGCCCCCCCCCCCAGGATGCGTCTAGTGCTTCCTGCCCTCAGTGCTGTTAGAATACCAAGGACAAAGAGCAGAGGACCCTGGAGGCCATCCACTCCCCTGCACACATGCAGGGCCTCACAAGGCAGTCAGAAGCAGCAAGAAGCTTCCAAGGAAGTGACTTGTGCTCACCCACACAAAACCCAGGAACAGGAAAGAAAGAACCTGGTCTCGTTCGGGGTTTCCTGTCAGGACATCCTGGCTTGAGGCACTGAAAAAGTTAACTGAAAGGTGGGAAGATGCCAGAAGGTGGGCCTTGAGACACACCGAATTTGTCAAGTTAACAAAATATAGTTCAATAGCAGGTATCAACCCTCAGCCACCCCAGTCCCTTCTATTGGTACGGTGCCCAATGCCAGTAATTCCAGCACTGGGGAGGATGAGGCAGCAGGACTGTGAGTTCTGGGCCAGCCTGGGATACAGAATAAAATCATATCTACAAGCCAACCAACCAACCCAAAATCAAACAAATAAAAACTAAACAAACAACAATGAAACAAACAAACAAACCCACAAGGAAATTTTGTCTTTCATGAGGGCATAATCTAAAGCCAGGAACCCGGTTGAAGCATCTGTGTGTGATTAGGAGTAGATCTGATTCTGTGTCAGAATCCTGGACCACATTTGTCCTGAGGATGTCGGAAGCCTGGGTCCAAGCCTCCCACCTGGCAGAGAGCGGGGCTGGATTACTCACTATGCAAGGGTGAGCCTAGGGGTGCTGGGACCAAGGGTGATCCTCTTCGAGCTTGTCAGTCAAGTGCAGGAACGGAAAGGGCTCACCTACTCATTTACCCAGTCACAAGTCAGACCTTCAGCAGACCTCACGAACACACCGAGGTGTAGAGCACTGTGGGAAATGCAAAGGTGGAGTGAACCAGTTCACTGTCTTTCTTGTCTTTTTTCCTTTCTCTCTCTCTTCTTTCTTTCATGGGATCTCATTATATATCCTAGAACTCAGTATGTAGACCAGGCTGGCCTCAAATTCCCAGGGATCTGCCTGCCTCTGCCTCTTAAGTGCTGACAGTAAGGGAGCTTGGTGTGAGAGGGGAAGATGGATGGAGAACGAATGGAACAGTCTGCGGAGGCCCTGGTTTGTACTGCTGGGGTTCAAACCCTGGGCACCCTTACCTGTGAGCTGCATCCCATAGGAGCTGGATCTTACATTTATCACTTTAGAGTAACAGGAACAGGTACAGTTGTAGTAGAACCTGGCAGAGCATCTGAAAGGCTTATTCTTGTTTCTGAGGCAGTCTCCTGTCACTCAGACTGGCCTCAAACTAAGTAGTTAAGGATGACCTTGAACTTTTGATCCTTCTGCCTCCAGCTTCTGAGTTGGGGGGTGGGTGGATATGGATGAGACCCTGGGCTTCATGCATGCTGGGAGAGTATTTAAACTGCCCCGGCCCATTGAAGGGGTTTAAGCAAGGGAACACCGCGAACCTGAAACATGCATCTCATTAGTTAAATGTTTGTCTTAAAGATTCAAGACCGCCGGGCAGTGGTTGCGCACGCCTTTAATCCCAGCACTCGGAAGGCAAAGGCAGGCGGATCTCTGTGAGTTCGAGGCCAGCCTGGTCTACAAGAGCTAATTCCAGGACAGGCTCTAAAAACTACAGCCCTGTCTCGAAAAAACAAAAAAAAAAAAAAAAAAAAAAGATTCAAGACCACGGGTTCAAATCATAACACCCCAAATTTACAGCATAAACAGTTATGGTAAGGAAAGAATGGATACAGGAAGGCCAGCTAAGCAAGGATGCAGCAACTGAATTAAGGCAGTGCTAGTGGGAAGAAGTACATCATGGTGGTCATCAGGTCAGTAGAGTGTTACCAGTTTAGGTAAGTATGATTGCTTTGGTGGTCTCTCATGAGTGTTGTCCAGACATGTATTTAAAGCACTGGCCTCCCTGAAGTTGTGCCCTGGTTCTCAGACTACATGTTACTGTGGCTGGGGACAGGCACCTCACTTCCCAGTTCCCTACACATCTTCTTGTGGGATTCCCAGGGGGCTCTCTGTAGAGCGGAAGCAAGCAGGGAGAATCCTGTTTACATTAGGATATCATCAGCTAACTTATTAAGGGAAGGACCCAGCAGCTGCTCTTTATACAATTTCTGAGCCTGAAGGGTCAAGAAAGATGAGTTCAAGTCTTGTGCACAAGAGGAAGCCAGAACTTCATGGCAGAAGAGCTAGAAAAACTCAGAGGAATAGCCCAGTGGAGCTGGCTAGGACCCCACAGTCCAGCTCCCCTTCTGACAGGTCAGTGTGTTGCTCCACTTTTCAGGTGGGTAGGCGACACCAAGAAGGTGAGTTATCAGGTAGCGGGCACAGCAGACAGCCCTCCACATGTTCTCCCTTTTCATTCCCTACTCCCTCAGCTTCAAAGAGCATCTGGGACCACAGTTCAGACGACTTACAGGTTAGTGTAGACTTGAGATGCTGGGTAGGGCACCTCGTGGCTTAGTCACAGGATCTGTTGATGGTAAGATTTACATTATCCCATATTTGATCTTTCCTGATTTGTCCACAAACCTTTAAGTCCTCAATGGGTACAGACGAAGTAGGTGAGGTGAGACAGCCTTCCAGACACAGGCTGCCGAGATCCTGTGGAGGAAGCACTGGTTCCGTGGGCCCCACGGCCACCGTCTCAGTGGTGACCTCCTTCCTCCATATTCCCAGCCCCACACCCTGGGCAGGAACAGTAGCTGAGGACATGCTTCCTTTGCTCTTCTGCTCGCTTTGCCACAGCCCACAAGGTAACACTCATTCTTAAGGAGCTTGTGTTTACACAGAGCGTGAAATTCCGTTTTCCAGCCACCACACCTAGCTTTCAGAGAATGCGCTCCAGTTGGAGATCCTGGCTTATTTTTTCCTCAGTGAGTCATCCTTATAAATTTATCTCCAGAGACAATACGGTCAGCTCCCCACCACAAAAAGGCCATGGTGCTTCTTTGCTTCCAAAGTTACTCACACAAAATTCACCTAAAAGTTGACATAAAAATCACAGGAGCCGAGTGTGTGACAGTACCCTTCTGTCCTGCCCATGGACTGCAGCTTGTGGGGCTGCTGTATGTGGGAGCTGTCCTTTCTCAACGCCCGTTCACACCTCTGACTTCCTGATCCTTTGAAAAACTGCAAGATATGACCGATCATCACGCCCACCCATACCGAGTTGCAGAACCAGGAGCTTGGGCTGTGGTTGTATGTGTAGTGTGTGTGCAAGCTCCCCATCCTGGGCCAGGGCAGTAGCTGAGCGGTGGAGCATGTACAGAGTGTGCACAAGGCCCTGGGCTCCATATCTAGCATTGCAGAGAAAGGCAGAGGTTCCCTGCTGGCTAGAAGATCCATATTTCAAAGGAACAGGGTTCTAAATGTTGATAAATTTTCTTTAAGCTAGCCTTGAGATAATTACCAAGATGTCCTTGAACTTCTGATCCTTCTGCTTCTACCTTCTCCCTCCGCTGGAGAAAACAGGTGTGGGCCACTGGGTACAGTTTATGGGGTGCTGGGAGTCTAATGCAGGGTTTTGTGCATGCTAAGCAAACACTCTTACCAACTGAGCTACCGCCTTTGTCCACTACTGTTGCCTACACTGATCTCAAACTCAGGGTTCCTCCTGGCCAGCCTCCAGAGCACTGAGTTCAGTCACAAGCTGTCATGGCCAGCTTAATCAGAAAACACGGTGGCTGGAAAAGGGGTAGACTCAAACGTATCTCCAATCAGAGACTGAGGGCTTCCCCGGTGTTGCCTTTTGGTGCAGTCCTACCCACCAATAAGGCCCACATCCTGCTGTAAAATCAACAGAGAAGGAACTGACTCTACACTTCCTCCGGCTTCCCACATTGTTTGACTTTCTCGATAGCACTGTCACCCTCTGACACAATGCATCTTATTCTCATATTCTCTTCTGGCTTTCTCCTCACAAGGACGGAAACATTTTGGGAGCAGGGCTTTCTAGCCAAAACCCAGCCCAGGGCCTGAGTTAATAAAGGTAGTACAAATGGCTGAGTGAGGGCGCTGGTTCCTTGAGACTGCCACTTCCCTCTCCCGCTACAGCCCTTTTTCCATGCACTTTGCAGCCGAGAGCTCAGATGACCACAGGTCTGTATCAGTTCCCATGGCAGCTTTCCCAGTGTGGTGGCAACAGTTCCTTTTCACCTCTGATACTGTGTCCATCTGCAGTCACTCCCCCTTCCCCCATCAGCTCCCCTCCCTGACCCAGGAGCCAGCCTATGCCTTCATCTAGAGTTTCCTACTTTCTGCCTTGTACTGATATCACTTTCCTTGAAGTGTCTGCCAGAGGCTGACAGTAGACACTGGTTAGCTTGCTGTGGGAGGCATCTTTCTTCTCCTCTCTGCCCTTCCCCACAGCTCCCCAGCCTGTGCTGATTTGAAGGGCCCAGATGTGGCAGTGATACTTCATGCTGGTCCAAGGTGAGAAAGTATCTACTTAGCAAGTTCACAGAGTTGAGGGTGTGCAAACTAAACACTGCTGGCCGTTGACACACTGAGCACAATGGACTGGAGCTCCTCTTTCCTGCCACAGGAGCCACCGGGCCAAGGAAATGATCTTAGGTCCCTGTGGTAGAGCCCTGGTTGGTCCCATTAGCATGAGCTCTGGTAGCACTTCTATCCTTCTCAGGAAAATCCCCTTTGGTTCTTCATGATCCCTTATTTTAATATTTGAAAAAAAAATCTCATGTGGACAAGTGCTTTGCTTGCATTTATGTCTGTGCACAGGAGTGCGTAGTGCCACGAAGGTCAGAGGAGTCAGACTCCTGGAATTAAAGATGTAGATGGTTCTGAGTCATCATATGGATTCTGGGAACTGAATTCAGGTCCTCTGCAAGAGCAGCCAATGTTCTTACCTGCTGAGTCATCTTTCCAGCCCTTTTCATTATTTTTTTTTTTAAAGTAGGATTACTGATAGCCCAGGTTGGCCCTGAAATGCCTAAAAAGCTGGGGCAGATTTTGATCCTCCTGCCTCTACCTCCTGAATGCTGGGATTACAGGCATGAGACACCATACTTACTTAGATTATGTGGGGCTGGGGACTGACCCAAGGGTCTGCAAACGCTGGGCAAGCAATCCATCAACTGAGCTACCCCCCTAGCTCTCCGAGGCGGTTTGGACACAAATGAACAGACTCAGGTACATGCGGCTGCTCAAACCCTCTGGTTTGTTGCTGAGGGCCTGTGCCTGCAGGTCTCATGACGGCCAAGTCAGGATAGAACTGCTTCTCCAGCAAAGGCAGAGGGAAAGGTCTCTTTCCATCGCCACAGGCTCTAGCACCCAAGCTCAGAAAGCCTCTGGCCACCTCAAGAGGCCTTACAAGCTTGGGCTCCAAAGAAACACCCCCACCCAAACATCAAGGGGCTTCTATTTACAAAGCTCGGGCTCCAAAGAAACACCACCTCTACACACATACAGATGTCTGCCTTATCCTAGTCTGTTCTCTGCCACACACTTCTACCTAGTTCTCCATGAGGGGGAAGTCAGGCCTGAACACCTGTAATCCCAGCACTAGGAAGGCTCAGGCAGGATCCTGAGTTTGAGGCTACCTTGGGCTATACAGTGAGACCCTGTCCCCAAAACCAGACAGGTGGGGGGAACTGTGTGCCAATCCAACCTTCAGCCTGTAGTTTTCTCTTATCTCCAGCAAAGCCTATGCATAGCTGCTATTCTCAGAGCATGGAGCGAGTCCCTCACAGGCACTGTGGGTTTGCAGGAGGAGCAGGTGCAGAAAGGGGGACCCCTGCTAGACCCCGAGGAATAAAGGACTCTGACACAGGAGCTCTTCCATTAGCCACCCCTGCTGAAGGCCACAAGCGGGGAGGGCTGCCTTACCTCTGTTTTTTTTTAAACCTCAAGTGCTGTTTTTCATCTGAAACCCAAAGTGGTCTTGTACTAATCAACAGGACAGGAGTGGCCCAGAAAGGAGTGAAAGTCACAGCTACCTCACACCCCCAGGAGGTCCTGAGCACTCACCTCAGAGAAGACCCACCAACAGAGCTGGAGAAGTCTCCATAACCACAGCTCAACTACGCTCCTGCTGAGAGGAGAAGGAATCCCCCCTTTTTTTTTTTCTTCAGCTAAGAGGATGGTTCCCAGACCTCAGCTTCTCACCTTCTGACTTTCTGAAAGCCAGGGATTTGGGGGAGGGGTTGCCTCATAACACCTTCCAGGAGACAGTCCTGTGTGACCCTGCCTGCCAGCCCTTGCTCAGGCTACCCAGGCTTGGCTTGTCCCTAGTGGACAGGCCATCCTCTCACCAATGCCTTGGCACTGTCAAAGAAGGTGGGCACTCTGCGAGGGCAGGAAGGGTGTCCCATGGCACTTGGGTGTGCAATGCCCCTAAGGACAAGGTACTAGGCTGGTTGGTGGGATAAACTCTGGTACACACTTTAGAGTTCTGAGCAGGTTCCACGTTTTAACCTTTTCATCACCAGGTCGTCTTGGGGCGCACAGGAATGGGAGAAGCTTCTGCTAACAACGGGGGCGGGGTAACACAAAGCCTTCCTTCGGAGGCCGGAAGTGGCTGGCTGCACTGTCCAAAAGTCCACTGCAGGAAGGAGCCACAGACACCTTGGAGGCCTCAGGGCTGAGTTTGTGGAGTAAGACGGGGTGGGGGGTGGGGGAGCAGGGCTAAGAACCCGCCCACTCTCTCCCCCATCTTCCTCTCCCACGTTCAATCTCAGATCTTCCTCTTCCCTCCCGCCTCACCCTCTCCCCTTCAGTACTCTCCTTTCAACCTTTTATCCCCTTCCCCAACTCCTCCGCCCTCCCCCTTGCCTCCACGCTTCCTTCCTTCCCCACTCTCCCCTAGCCCCACTTTCGAGTTTCACCTCTCCTTTCCCGTCTCGAGCCCTCTCCCTCCTTTGACCCCTTCTACACGCTCCCCCTTACCACACAGTGTTTTCCACTCCCCTAAGCCCATCTCCCTTACCCACCCCCCGCGTCTCCTCCCCTTCAGCTCCGCCATCGCCACGTCCCCAGCCCCGCCTGCACTAGCTTCGCGGGGAACCCCGGAGACGTCACCACCCTCAGCGCCCTCCTTCCCGCGCTCTCCAGAAAGGACGCGAAGGTGGTGACGTGTCCTGAGCGCCAGCGCGGCTGCGCACAAGGAGGTGCGTGATTAACTTGCGGCGCCGCCTGGCGGAGGACAGCCGCGGTGAGGCTGGGGCGACGCGTGTCGGCGGCGCTGTGGCGTTATATCGCCGGGCCGCAGGACCGCGTGCTGCGCCGGCCTCCCCTGTGTCAGTGTGGGCGGAAGCGTGGCTTCATGCCCTGATTTACTTGGTCAGCTAAACAGCTTGACAACGTCGCGCTGCGAGTCATGGGAAGTTTGAGGACCAGGAAACATGAAGACAGGAGACTCATGCTCAGCCTTTGTCATCGACTGAAATCGTGTCTCAGGAACAGAAAGTACTATCTCTGGCAATATGAGCGGTCCTCTCCCATCCCCCGTCATGCTGTTTCTCTATGCAGACTCAGGAATTGGGACTCAGCGTTGATTTTTCACGAACTAGGCCATTTGTAGAGTCGCTCTCAGAAGCACAGGCCAGGCTGCAGCCATAGCTGCTGAAACCCTCCAAGTTGGAGCGGGGAAAGTCAGGAGACAGGTCCCGTGCCCGGTCAGGAATCGAATCGACTATGTCTTTTGAAGTGTAGTTTTCAGCTTAGCACTTCATGCAATGTCTGGGTGCCTCCTAGAAATGCGGATCCTGGAGCTTACTCAGATATACTTTGGGTTTCTGAGACAGGGCCTCACCTCGGCCGGTCTGGTACTCCAAGGTGTGCCCCATTATGACTGGTAACAATACTCATTCAGCTAAGATCCCTGAGTGAGCCCTATACACTCAGGTTTGACAGGCTGCAGCGCAGCAAGGCTTAAAATGGAAGCTGTAATGCTAGAGCCAAAGGCCTGCCCCAAGTTGAGCGTGAATGGAAATAGCCTGATGAACCTGGCTCAGGGCTCCTAAGGCCTGTTCACACCCCACATCAGCCTTATCTCCAGAGAAACAGTTCCTGTATTTTTTTTTCCTAAGCAGGCCGGAGCTGGGTTTCTGTCATATCAGGTCTACTTTTGGCTTCCAACTGATCAAAGACAATGAATTGTAATACATTCATATCAAGGGGCTGGAGACATGACTGGCTAAGAGCACTGGCTGCTCTTCAGAGGACCTGGATTCTCAGCACCTACATGATGGCTCACAACCATCTCTAATCCCGGTTGTAGGTGCTTCAACAACCTCTTCTGATTACCCAGGGCACTAACTAGGCACCCACGTGGTACTCATACATATATGTAGACAAAACATGAGAGAAAAAAACCTTCATTTCAAACCAATATATTTCAAGTAGAAAGCATACATCGAAGTAAACTAAATAAAATTTTAGTGCTGTGTAGAGCCAGATCTGTAGCTTCCGTGAGGCTCCTGAGGCAAGGAGTAATGCCTACACTCTAGAGAAAGATGAGACTCAGAATAACTGACGTGTTTTAAGTGTACACAGAAGTCATGGCAGGTGTGTAGGAAATGTTTCCTCCTCTTCTAGAAAGTCCCCACTGCCTGCACCATCTCTATTCTGTGATGAGTGAACTCAGAACTAGGTTTTGAATTTTATCAGCTGTTCTTTGTTTTTTTTTGAAACAGGTTCTCATTAGGTAGTCCTGGCTGTACTGGGGTTCACTAATATAGACCTCAAAATCACAGAGACTACCTCTGCCTCCTGGATGCTCAGCTGCTCAAAAATTTAAAAAAATTTAAAAAGTGAATTAAGTGTTGTTGATCCCTTGGCACTAGCCACTTTTCCCTGTTTGACTATAAAGTAAATTCACCCAAAGGTTTCTGATTGTAAAATCACAACAGCAATGGTACCATTTAGAAACATTAGTGACACTGTACTTTATTTGCCATCAGGATAGAGTATTGGAGCTCTCAGGCGGATCTCAGGCATTCTCTCTGCCCAGGGCATCATTACTTTTTCACACTGTTGGCTAAGGTCCAGTGCTGCTGACTTTTTAGAGAATTACCGAAAAATGAGCTGCAAGTGAATCCATGAGAAGGCCAATGACTTCACTGCTTTTAAAACTCTGGTCAGAAATAAGTGCTCAGTCTATAACGAAGACTGCACACAGCAGTGCCAACCCACAAAGACGTTCTGAGCAACTGCATCTTAGCTAAGTGCAGTTCATTAGCAGGGACCATATTAAGTGCTACTAGGATTTACAGTGGTGGGGGTGGGGATGTGCAAACTCCGCAAAGTTAACTCTTGATTTGCCTCAAGGGAAAGTGATAGTGGTCAGAGGGGCCAGCTCCAAAGGCTGGTCCAGGGGTGGCCTTGGATCTTGGTAGTCAGCCACATGTCCATTCCGGTGGTGACCATACTCAAACTTGATTCGAAGCTCACCAATCTTGGATTGCGGGAGGATGTCTGGGATCCACTCAATGATAAAGGGTGTTGGCTCCTTTTGATCGGGGGAAGTGTTCCCTACAAAGGGAAGAAAGGGAGGTTAATTAGTACGGGTCCACCTGACTTCCATTAAAACTATTCTTTTGTTTTTGGTTTGTTTTTGTGACAGGGTGTTACTGGAGCCCAGAATGTCCTCATACTCACTGTGGAGTATATAATAACTCTAGATCTGGACTGGTAAGATGGTTAGTGTAAAGGCACTTGGGGCATAAGCCTGGCAACTTGAGTCTAATCCTGAACCTATATAAAGTTGGATAAGTACCAGCTCCACACAGTTGTCCTCTGAGCTCCATATACAAGCTGTGGCACACAGACAACTCCTTCATCTTCATGCATGAGCATGCATGCACACACAGAGACATACTATAACAAGAAAATTAAGAAAAAAGAGTTGAATGGCCAATAGCGAGGCAGGAGCAAGGACAGGCAGGGTTAAGCAGGCAGAGAGTATAAATAGAAGGAGAAATCTAGGAGAGAGGTAAAGGAGCAAGAAAAGGAAAGAGGATCCTAGGGGCCAGCCACACAGCCGTCATAGAGTAAGAGTGAAAGTAAGATATACAGAAGTAACAAAAGGAAAAGCCCAGAGGCAAAAGGTAGAGGAGATAACTTAAGAAAGGCTGGCCAGAAACAAGACAAGGTAAGGCGGGCATTTATAAGTAAAAGTAAGCTTCAATGTGAGTGATTTATTTGGGAGCTGGGTGGCGGGTCCCCAAAAAAGTACTTTTAAAAGAGTAAAACTTCACACAACACCCCAACTTTTGGGAGATTGAGGCATGCGGATTGCAAGTTCAAGTCCACTCTGTAGAAGACAAATGAAACAGGAAGCCTTTCAGGAGAAAAAAAAAAGTTAAGAAACAAAAGCCCGGGGCGGTAGTGGCACACGCCTTTAATCCCAGCACTTGGGAGGCAGAGGCAGGTGGATCTCTGTGAGTTCGAGACCAGCCTGGTCTACAAGAGCTAGTTTCAGGACAGGCTCCAAAAGCTACAGAGCAACGTTGTCTCAAAAAACAAAAAAAAAAAAAAAAGGGGGGGGGCTGGAGAGATGGCTCAATGGTTAAGAGCACTGACTGTTATTCCAGAGGACCTGAGTTCAATTCCCAGCACCCACATGGTGGCTCACAACCACCTGTAATGAGATCTGGCGCCCTCTTCTGGCCAGCAGGCATAAATGGCGGCAGAATGTTGTATACAGAATGTTGTATACATAATAAATAAAATTAAAAAAAAAAAGCCAAGCCATGTAAGTAGGGGCTGGAGAGGTGGCTGTGATTCTTTGCTGCGTTTGCATAGGACCTGCTTCCTCACAGCCACATCGATTGGCTCTCAACCACCTTATAAATCCAGCTTCAAGGGAGCTTCTGATGGCAACCGAACACATAAACTTTTAAACATATGTAAATGTAAAAAAGTGAGAAAAACCAAAGACCCTAACAGTAATACGTATAGGTATACTTTTTCTCTCAGCATTATGGCTCCATAAGCTAATAACATTTTTGGACCTCACTCTTTATTTTATTCCAAAACAGACTTTCTGAGCCCCATCCTTCATTGTGTCAGCTGTTTTCCTTCTCACAATGGCCAAGAAGGAACCACTCCCATGAGAGTCAGGGACTTCTGCTATGGCTTCACTTAAATGTCATCAGAAGAGCACAAGTTGACTGGCGGCATCTGGGGGTGAGTATATGGCAGGTAGCACTGAATGGAGGTGGAGGGCACCCCACTGGGCTCTGCCATCAACACATCATTCACAAATGATGGCTGTGTGGGGAGACAGGAAGAAACCCTATCCCTCCCATTTGTGCCCAGGTGGAACTTGTACCAACCATAGAATAAACAACCCCAATCTCTATCTTTCTGAAAGTCCCACACACACCTGTACCCACCCATGTACTGACTGCAAAACATGATTAACACTGACTAGCAAATTCAGAGGAAGGAGCAGTCTGCATGAGGAGAGTAATATGGACAGGGTGAAAAGAGGAACCAGGAAACCCACATGCTGGGAGTCTGAGTTTTGTAACATGTTTTTCTTTCTTTCTTCTTTCTTCCTCCTCCTCCTTTTTTTCTTATTCTTCTTTTGGTTTTCAAGACAGGGTTTCTCTGTGTAGCCATCTGTCCTGGAGCTTGCTCTGGAGACCAGGCTGGCCTCAAATTCACAGAGATTTGTCTGCGTCTGCCTCCCCAATGCTGGTGGGGTGGCGTGTACCACCACTGCCCAGCAGATATCGTTTATTCTATTCAACTTTAAATAAGAAATTAGTGGTCGGGCTGGAGAGATGGCTCAGAGGTTAAGAGCACTGACTGCTCTTCCAGAGATCCTGAGTTCAATTCCCAGCAACCACATGGTGGCTCACAACCATCTGTAATGAGATCTGGTGCCCTCTTCTGGCCTGCAGGCATCCATGGAAGCTGAACACTGTGTACATAATAAATAAATAAATAAATCTTAAAAAAAAATAAAGAAATTAGTGGTCCAAGACTTTAATCCCAGCATTCTTTGGAGGTAGAGACAGGTGGATCTTGTTATGTCCAGATCCACGAAGTCCCCCAAAAACCAACATGGAGATAGAGTCCTGTATGTAAAAGCAAAGAGCTTTTATTCTACACAAATTTGCAAAACTTGGTCTCTTCGCATTTCAACGTATTGGGGTGATCGGAGAGCCCCGAGCTCAGTTAGAGTTGGGTTTTTATAATAGTAAAGGTGGGATGAAGGATTTCTATGGTTCAGGAGCCCTGATTGGCTGACATTTGTCTACGGGTGTCCTGGTGAATGTGTGCAAGCAGGTGATCCTATATACAATGGTTAGAATGTTAGGTATTTCCTTTGGATGGTTTGTGCCTGGGTAATCTCAGTTTGTGGGCCTTCCTGCAACCAGGTATTGCTTCAGGGTAAACTACTGAGACTCAGGCCTCTATTAAGCTTATCATGGCTGGGTCCTACCTACACTGGCAGGCGATAATGGTTGTAATGTTAAGAACTCCCTTTGGGTGGTCTGTTTCTATTAAGCTTATCATGGCTGGGTCCTACAGATCTTTGTGAGCTGGGGGCTAGGCTGGCCTACATATGCAAATTCCAGGACAGCAAGGGTTACATAATGAAACCCTGTCGCAACCAGAACAAACAGATAGAACAGGGCCAACAAGGTGTCTGTGGTTAAAGGGACTTTTCAGGGAGCCTGATTCAATCACCTAGGACCCACACGGTGCAAGCTGTCCTTTGTTCAGTAGTGCTCTCTACCCCACCCCTAAATATATTAAATGTAAAGAAAGTAACAAAAACAAAACAAAAACCCTTCATGGGGTTAAAGAAAGGAAAAGGAAAAAGAACTAGAAGAGAGGTCAGTGCTGCTGTAACTATTTAAAAATTTTTTAAGAACCAGCGAGGCTGCTCAGAGTGTCAAGGAGCTTGCCAACAAGCCTGATACTTGAATTCAAGCCTTGGAACCCTCATGGTAGAAGGAGAGAACCAACTCCCACAGTTTGCCCTCTGACCCCTCTCTATATGCCTCCTGTGACATACACACTCTTCTTCCCAAATAAGTAAATAAACATATAGCACACGAATGGCTCCCACCCCCCAGGCACACAAAATAAATTTAAATGCCGGGCGGTGGTGGCGCACGCCTTTAATCCCAGCACTCAGGAAGCAGAGGCAGGCGGATCTCTGTGAGTTCGAGACCAGCCTGGTCTACAAGAGCTAGTTTCAGGACAGGCTCCAAAGCCACAGAGAAACCTTGTCTCGAAAAAACCAAAAAAAAAGAAAAAAAAATTTAAAAGCCCACTGCTGGGTTTATGTCATAAAATAGAATAACTACAGTGACAGCAGAGCCAGACTGAGAAGAGAAACTAGCAAGAGAGCGCCAAGTTCAAAGACAGAATTAAATTTGCATGGTTCTACCATCTGGTCCAAACTGTCACTATGCCAAAGAATGTGGTATCGCATAAGTGTCTATACAGACCAATGGCATTTCCCACCAGTAATAAAAACACATGGAAGCATGTTTTTTTTTTTTGAGACAGGGTCTGTGTAACCTTGGCTGACCTGGAACTCACCGATTTGCCTGCCTCTGCCATATGAATGCCAGGATTAACAGTGAGCACCATCATACCTGGCCTAGTAAAAGTTTCTTTCTTGCCAGGCGGTAGTGGCACACACCTTTAATTCCAGCACTCGGGAGGCAGAGGCAGGCGGATCTCTGTGAGTTCGAGACCAGCCTGGTCTACAAGAGCTAGTTCCAGGATAGGCTCCAAAGCTACAGAGAAACCTTGTGTCGAAAAACCAAAAAAACAAAACAAAACAAAAAAAAACCAATAACCATCTGGAAGAAAATAGAAGATAGTTGGCATATTAATAACATATGCAAGAATAAACTCCTAAACTCCAGAGGATCAAACATTTACATGTGATAAAATATGTAATAATTTAAGCCGGGCGGTGGTGGCGCACGCCTTTAATCCCAGCACTCAGGAGGCAGAGGCAGGCGGATCTTTGTGAGTTCGAGACCAGCCTGGTCTACAAGAGCTAGTTCCAGGACAGGCTCCAAAAACCACAGAGAAACCCTGTCTCGAAAAAACAAAAAAAAAAAAAAAAAAAAAGTAATAATTTAATATTACGGGCAGGAGAGATGGGCTCCATAATTAGAGTCTACTGCTCTTTCAGAAGATCTGAGTTTAGTTCCCAGCACTCACACTGGGTGGATCCCAACCATCTGAAACTCCAGCTCAAAGGGAGTCTCTTCTGGCATTCATGGGTACTCAAACACGGAAAACACACATACACAAATATAAATACATACACATAATTTCTTTTTTGGAAGGGCCATAGAGATGACTTGGCAAGTAAAGGTATATTCCACTAAGCCAGATGACTTGAGTTCAATGCCCAGAACCTACTGGAGACAACTGATTCCTCCTATCTCCACATACATGCATGTAGCAGATATATACACATAAACACAGATGCATACATGTAAAGAAAAAACTGAAAACTAACATTGAGCATATACATGGAGAGTGGTGTAAGATCAAGGGGAAAAGCAGCTAAGGTATGAGTTCATGTTTCAGAAACTTTTAACATAAATAGTCTAGTAAGACATGGTATCATATATCTTTAATCTAGGCACTGGGAGGCAGAGGCAGGCAGGTCTTGAATTCAAAGCCAGCTTGGTCTATGTTAGGTCTCAAACCCAAGGAAAAATGGCTAAGGTGCCTATTTAACATATCAAACCGGACCAGCTGCCAGGTTCTCTCATCATCTCTCAGTTCCTACCTATTACAGGGCCGGTCTGGCATCCCCACCTCCTACCAGTCTCCAGTCCAGGGGCTAGGCTGCTCTTCCCTCAGTTGTCTTTCCCTATATAATCCAGCCATTTTGGTTAGCCAGCCCTTTCTTTACCCTTTACTCTCCTGGCTCCCCCAACGTGGCCCAACTAAAAGTCCAGTTCACTCTGGACTTTCCCCATGTCCTTGCCTCTGGCTATGCTCTCCCTTTTATTTATGATAAACCTACTCCTGCACCACACCTAGGGGTAATCATATCCTTCCTTTTTCATTTCCTTTTTTTCCATTCAGTCTACTTGTTGAGTTTCAGACCAAGCCTGGGCTACACAGTAAGACTCTGGAGAGGTTTACATGAAAGTAACTGTGATGCTGCTTTGAGTTGGGCAGGCTGCAGGGACTTCACTGTTTCTTTCATTATCTGCCCATGGTTCATGTATTCCAGTTGCTAGCAGTTCAGGAAGCACCAGCTAAGAGACAAGAGCCTTTTTGCAGGCTCTGACGAAGTGAGTGTATGAGCTTTGATTGAGGAGGAGATACAGAGCCTGTGCAGCACCAAGAAAGGGTGACCCTCAAGGGAGGGATGCTTCTAAAAGTCACTTACCAACTTTGAGGAAGGTTTTCAGCTCCAAAGGTCTCAGCACTGGTTGCTTCTCTATCCGACCATAGGTTTCCGCGATGCTCTCCACTTCCACTTTAGGGCATTTAAACAGCTCGTAAGTACCATCCCGGTTCTGGATAAAGCTCCGAGTGATTTCCAGGGGCATCTGGACACAGAGACGGGTAAGAAAGGGAGACAGACAACTTGAAATTCATGCATCTTGGGTGCCAATAAGTCTCTTATTTTTCTTTTTATCATTTAAAAATATCACTTTTAGCTGGGTGATGGCGGCACATGCCTTTAATTTCAGCACTCAGGAGGCAGAGGCAGGTGGATCTCTGTGAGTTCAAGGGCAGCATGGTCTACAAAGGGAGTTCCAGGACAGCCAGGACTGTTATACAGAGAAACATTGTCCCAAAAAAACAACAACAATAAAAAACTCCATGACCCCCCTACCACTCTTATTATTTATATATGTGTGTGTGAATGAAAATGAGGACATGACTGCTCCTAGGCATGGCTGAGGAGAAGAGTTTAGTGTAGATAGGGAAGAGAACAGCCAGAGATAGCTGTAAAGGTCCAGACTGAATCAGGTCCTGGAAAGAGGGGGTGGGAGCGAGAGAAGAAAAGAGCAGGTGGGGCAGGGCACAAGAGTACCAAGAGCACATGGAAACTAAGAGAACCAACACCAAGCGAGTGTAGCCAAAATGGCTGAATTATATAGGAAAGAGAGTGCCTGGGTTGGAGAGTTTGGGATAAGGCTGGGGTGAGAAGTGCTGGGAGGAGCCACGGGTCCAGCCTGAGACCTGTCACAGGTTTGTCTTGGATCTGGCAGTGTGTATGTATACCTCCCATGTATTGGATACCTGAAGAAGCCAGAAGGAAGAACACTGGATTCCCTGGAGCTGGAGGTACCATTACAATTACATGGTGTTTGTGAGTGGCTATGTGGGTACTGAGAACTAAACCTAGGTCCCCTAGAAGCACAATCAATACTTTTAACCTCCCAGCCATCTCTCAGACCTATGATATTCTTTTTAAGTGTAGGCAAATCAATAAACTTTCTTTTGTACATTCTTTTACAAATATTTATTATTTATTTATTTAAAGATTTATTTATTTATTATGTATACAACATTCCTTCCATGTATGCTTGCATGCCAGAAGAGGGCACCAGATCTCATTATAGATGGCTGTGAGCCACCATGTGGTTGCTGGGAATTGAACTCAGGACCTCTGGAAGAGCAGTCAGTGCTCTTAACCACTGAGCCATCTCTCCAGTCCCAAATATTTATTTTGTAATCCATGTATGTGTGTTTTTTAAAGATCTATTTATTTGTATGCGATGAGCACTCTATCTGCATGTATGCTTTTATGCCGAAAAGGGATCCCAGTACAGGTGGCTGTGAGCCACCGTGTAGGTGCTGGGAAATGAACTTAGGACCTCTGGAAGAGCAGGCAGTGGTTTTTTTTTTTTTTTTTTTTAAGTTTTTTGAGACAGGGTTTCTCTGCAGCTTTGGGACCTGTCCTGGATCTAGCTTTTTTTTTTTTTTTTTTTTTTGGTTTTTCGAGACAG
>JAQHUG010000047.1:2246906-2262871 GCA_028555095.1 Dicrostonyx torquatus | reverse complement strand
ACCTGAGCAAATCAGTTCCTTTTTTTTTTTTTTTTCTTTTTTTGAAAAACACAGTAGTATCAGTGCCAGGTGGATGGAGGATGGGCCAGACAGCAAAGGACACTCAGGAACAGGTGCCCAGGCAGAAGAGCTCTTGCCCCTCATGTAGCCTTGGGGTCTTTGTGCCTTCCTGAATGTCACTGCTTTAGGCTAGCAGCTGGATTTAACATTCTCCAAGTGCCTTCAGGGCTGCTCTAGGGCTGCTCTAAGGCTCACACCTAAACTGTGCAGCCATCAAAATCTTACTTCTGAGCACAATGATGCTTTCTTGTTAATCTAATCTTTTTGTGTTTGTTGTTTTTGAGACAGTCTCACTATGTAGCCCTGTAAGTATAGATTTTGAGCCTCTGCACTCCCCCCGAAGTGCCAGGATTTTAAGTGTGAGCTGCTAAGCCTGGCTAAATTAACCTGCATGTGTCAGAGTCACACTATGTAGGGGTTTCTGAAATAGTCAACTTCTGTCAGACGGGAAAAGGCTGTCAAAATTTCAGATCTACTTCAACAAACTGTTTTAAGATGCACAGTGTAGGGCCTGTGATATGGATGGCTGAGCTGGTAATGGTGCCTGGTAAGGCTGACAACTGAAGTCAACCCCAGGACTCACAGAGTGAAAAGAGGGCTGATTGTTACAAATTGTCTTCTGATCTCTACATGTGCGTATGCACACACACACACACACACACACACACACACACAGAGCAAATAAATAAATCGGAAAATACAGTAAAATATTCAGTGTGTCCCTGGTGGAAGACAACAATAGATAGAAGTCAAACTACCTCAAAGTTTGGGGAGGATAACTTACTTACACTGGACCCAGTGACTTCACTATTAATATCCTTTCTAGTGTCAATCAGTGAAGTTTAGGGTCTTCGTAGATACCAGGAAGTCATTAATTAATTCATAAGGAAAATCCTGCCTTTTCTTTTGTTTTTTTTGAGACAGGATCTTACTTGGTAGCTTGGACTGGTCTGGAACTCATCATGTAGACCAGGCTTGTTTCTGACTTGAGTACTTGGATTAAAGGCATTCACCACCATGCATGGCCCCAAATCCTGCTCTCTGACCCCAAAGGTGGTAGTTTCATGGGTTTTTTTTTTCTTTTTCTTTTTCTTTTTTTTTTTTAATACCATCTCATACAGCTGAGGCTGGCCACTAACTTGATACGTAGCTGAGAATGACTTTGGACTTTTGATTCTCCTGCCTCCATCTTAGTGTTGGGATTGAAAGGATTACCACCAGCCCATTTTATATCAAACTTTACCTGCTTAGTCATCTCACTGGCCTTTAAGACACTTCTGAAAGTATGAATCCCTACCAAAATTAGGCTCAGAACTATACAGACTATGTCTCAACAACCTTTCCATGAGAAAATAAATTTCAAGAGCTGGGGAGATGGCCTGATCAGTAAAGTGCTTAGCATGCACCAAGGAGGACCTGAATTTCAGTTCTGTCTCTAGAAAGCCACGTGTGCTGGGACCTGTTTGTAATTTCAGTGCTGAAGACACACACGTGGAACCTGAGTTCACAGGATAGCCAGCCTAACTTGGTGAACTCAAGGTCAAAGAAAGACAGATTCAAAAAACAAGGTGGGGAAGAAGAGATAGCTGGATCCCTGGGGCTTTTTGGGCAGCTAGACTGAATTGGTTGAGTTTCGATCAATGAAAGACCATGTCTTGCCAGGCAGTAGTGGTACACAACTTTACTCCCAGCACAGAGAAACCCTGCCTTAAAAAACCGATAAAGATAAAAAAGAAAAGAAGAAGGAAAAAAAGAAAGAAAGAAAAAGAAAGACATTTAGCTGGGCAATGGGGGTGCACACCTTTAATCCCAGCACTTGGGAGGCAGAGGCAGGCAGATCTCTGTAAATTCAAGATCTGGTCTATAGAGTGAATTCCAGGACAGGCAGGACTGTTACACAGAGAAATCCTGTCTTGAACCTTCCCTGCCAAAAAAAACAAAACAAAACAAAACTAATATGTCCCAGGACAGACCAGCTACACAAGAAACCCTGTCTCGAAAAAAAAAAAAACCAACCCACACACTTAATGTGAACCTCTAGCCTCACCCACAAATGTGCATATGTATGTACCTATGTACTTGCATTGTGCGCGCGCATGCGCGCGCGCACACACACACACACACACACACACACACACACACAACACACGGCTCCTGCGGAATCAACTCTTACCTCTGGGGTGTCTAAAATTTGTTTAACTTGCAGAATATTTGTGATATGCCAGGTGTACTTGGAAAAGGTCCCCAGTGGCAAGGCATCTTTTCGAACGAAAGCTGCAGTGAGAAAGAAGGAACAAACTTCAATACCAGACAGCGACATCCTCTCAGGGTGCCTGTCACCCAGTGTCTCTCACGGCAGTGCACCGTTCTCCTCACAGGCCTGAAATTCTACTTGTTCTGCAAGTGGGTAACAGTCTGGCAGATACTGACCAACCAAATGATAAGGAGCTCCACGACAGAAGTCTCCGTGGGTTCTTCTGCATGCTCACTAGACCTTAGAAACTTGTTTACGTTTCTTTTCTGTAGTGCTAGGATGTACCAGGCCCCTGAGCTATGTGCAGGGTACTCTATTCTGAAAACCTCTTACAACATGAGATCTAATGTGTCAAATCAGTCCTTTAAAGGATGACTGCCTGCCCACCACCTGCATGTGGATTAAAGCCGCTCTGTCAGAGGGCCCATGGCACAGCTGGGGATTAACATTACTGTGTGTGAAGCCTTTAATTTCAGAACATCAAAACCAGAGAGATAAGCTATGAGGATGAAGGTTTCTGGGTCTCAGAGTACCGTGAACTCACTGCTTGCGCTGTCCAAGAGTGGACTCACTACATGACAACTTACTGAAGTTGCTTTCCAGTTGTAACCACTTTTGTCTACTGACCACCTGGTGACTCTCTCTCCACCCATTTTTCCCTTTATTTCTAAAAAGTTATTCTAAAAATAAAATCTCCCTTACACAAAGTATACGGGTGTTTAAGAAAAAAATGTGATGGTTAATCTTTTTGTTTGCTGGTGTTTTGAGATACGGTTTCCGTATGTATCCTTGACTAGCCTGGTTATGTTTAGGAGGCTGGCCTCACACTCCTGGAGCTCTACCTGCCTCTGCCACTTGAATGCTGAGATTAAAAGCATGTGCCTGACATAATGGTTAATTTTGAAGGCCAACTTCTTTGGATTTAGAATCAACAACAGAACACAAATCTCTTGGCAGTTGTATAAGGCAGTTTCTAAATTATGCCGAGGGGGGAAGATTCACCCTAACTGTGGGTGGCTTCACTCCATGGGTTGGTACATGTGGTACATGTAATTGGCCCCCATAAGCTCATAGGGAATTGCCCTATTAGGAGGTGTGACCTTGTTGGAGAAAATGTCACTGTAGGTGCAGACTTGGAGGTCTCTTATGCTCAAGCTACACCCAGTGTTGACTCTTTTTGCTGCCTGTAGTTCAAAATGTAGAACTCTCAACTCCTTCCCCAGCACCATGTCTGCCTGCATATTATCATGTCCCATTATGGTGATAATGATGTACCTCTAAAATTGTAAGCTACCCAATTAAGTGTTTTTATTATAAGAGCTGCAGTGGTCATGGTGTCTCTTCACAGCAACAGAAACCCTAACTAAGACAGGGTCCCAAACTGAATAGAAAGGAGGATGCAAACTAAGCACCAGGATTAACCTGTTTCCTAGCTGCAATCAGTGTGACCTGCTGCCTCATTTTCCTGGTGCCATGTCTTCTCTACCATACTGACTGCAACCCTTCAAATGGGAAACAAAAATAAACCCCTTTTCCTTTTTTTTTGGGGGGGGGGAGTTGTTTTTCAAGGTAGAGTTTCCCTGAGTGTCACTGGCTGATCTGCTCTGTAGACCAGGCTGGTCTCAAAGAGATCCGCCCACTACCGCCTTGCCTAAAATCATTTTTTAAAAAATTTGTTTATTATGTATATGGTGTTCTATCCTGTCTGCATGTATGCCTGTAGGCCATAAGAGGGCTCCAGATCTCTTTACAGATGGTTGTGAGCGACCATGTGGTTGCTCGGAATTGAACTCAGGACCTCTGGAAAGGAGCCAGTGCTCCTAAAACCACTGAGCCATCTTTCTGGCCCCAAACCTTCCTTTCTTTTTTTTTTTTTAATATTTATTTATTATGTATACAATATTCCTTCTGTGTGTATGCCTGAAGGCCAGAAGAGGGCACCAAACCTCCTTACAGATGGCTGTGAGCCACCATGTGGTCGCTGGGAATTGAACTCAGGACCTTTGGAAGAGCAGGCAATGCTCTTAACCACTGAGCCATCTCTCCAGCCCCACCTTTCTTAAATTACTTCCTGTCAGAGTATAATCACAGCAATAAGTAACTAATACAGAAATATTAAAAATCAAGGCTGTTGATTTGATAAACCTATGTGGTCCATGGGCCTCTGGAATTGGTTTATTGGAGGAAAATGGAAGAATTTGGCTCTGTGAACTAGAGAAGTCCTAGAGTTCTGTAAGCAGGGCTTGATGGGCCATTCTGGTGAGGACTGTGGAAGTCCAGAGAACCAAGCGAGGCCTGGATCATGTGCTTTCAGAGAGGAAAGAGGACTCTACAGGAACTGGGCCAGTTAGGCATTTGTGTTATATATCAAGCAAAGAAACTGGCTACATTTTGCCTGTGTCCTGTGAGCTTGATGAGACTGGATTCAAAAGGAATGGACTACTAGTTATCTCAAGACAGAATGGCGTTCAGGTCCCCAGGTAGAAAGTACAAAAAAGGAGCCGAAAATATATGAAAAATGTGCATTTTGTCCATGAAAAAGAGCATGAGCAAGTTTAACATTAGAGATAATGCAGGATTGAAAGCAGCTGTAACTTGGGTTAGAGCCATTAAAAACAAACATGACACTGCACTGGGACAACAGGAAAGGGGTCTTAAGACCACAAATAACAGTCTCCACCTCATGAAACTCACTAGAAAGAATAGTCTAAACTGAGGATGCCATAGAAAGGGTTCCCTCTCAAAACGACTGCCTAGGAAGTGTTCCCCAGAGTCAGCACCCATAGCCACTGCAACCGAGGAAGGAGGCCAGGCCCATCGTAAGTTGGCAGCACTGTCCGCAGGTATTGGTTTTGCAGGAATTAAAATGAAAGACAGAAGAAGCCATTGAGTATTGTGCCATGGTTCCAGAGAGCCACCGAAGGCAAAGTTGGCATGGGTGGTGTTCCTGAGAGGCTACTGGGGTACAGGTATGAAGGTAGAGCCCAAGTTGCAATGGAGAACCCAGGCTGTTGATGAGAGCAGGACCATGAAACATTTCTGGTGGAAAGTTGCAGACATGGAATGGAGCTGTCTCAAGAGGGAGGCAATAGAGCTGGTGGGGGTGGGGCTCCCCAGGCCCTTTGTACCTCCAGATACCCAACATGAAAGTTTGTTTTTGGTGTTGCCCTGGTGGGGTTTGGTCCTGCTTTTATCCAATTATTCCTTGCTATGCACCAATTTTCTCATTTTGGGGTGTGCCCCAAATGGGTATGCCCCATTCCACAGGGATTCTATGCTACTACATAATAGATATAACTTGGTTCCCATTAATAGCTAGTCACAAGACTGACGAGTCTTAGATGAGACCCATTGGAAATGTTAGAGTCTATGTGAACTTAGGACATTGAACTGGATGTATTCTGTATAAGATGGCCATGTACCTATGGCAACCAGAGGTGAATGTCAAGGTTTATAGTGATGTGCTTTGGTGTCAAGTTACCAACAGGTGGTCTTATGATTGTAAATACTGTCAACTTGATGGGATTTAAAATCAACACAGAAACAGCCTCTGAGTGTGTTTTTCAGGGAGTTATAGATTAACTGAGGTGGGAAGACTATATCTAAATATGGATGGTACCATTCTGTGGGTTAGGGTCCTAAACAGAGTAAGAAGGAGAGAGCAAGCTGAGCATCAGCGTTCATTTCTCCCTGCTTCCTGTGGATGCCATGTGGCCAGCTGCTTCCCTTCTGCTGCCATCAATTCCTCATCACGAGCCAAAATAAACCTTTCTCTAAGTTGCATTCTTGGGATATTTTGACACAGCAACCAGAACAGTAACTAACACAAGTTTTTAGTTGCTGTTGTTTTCCTACAGCAACTTTCTGAAGTTCTAATCTTACTGGTGGAGGCTCATTCTAACAGTATTTGCTAAGGAATTATATTCTATTTTTTATTTATTTATTGAGACAGAGTTTCCAGTAGCCCTGGCTGTCCTAGAACTTGCTCTGCACAGCATGCTAGCCTCGAACTCAAGAGATCGGCCTGCCTCTGCCTCCTGAGTGCTGTGAAGAAAGGTGTCAGGTTGGAATTATATTAGTTATTATTTTATTCTATAATTTTTTGAGACAGGGTTTCTCTGTGTAAAATAGCCTAGGCTGTTCTGGAACTCATCTTATAGACCAGGCTGGCCTCAAACTCACAGAGATCTACCTGTCTCTGTCTCCTGAGTGCTGGGATTAAAGGTGTGCGCCACCACCACCTGGCAGAATTATATTCTTAATGTTCTACTGGAACTATTTCCGCCAGACCAGGTTTTGGAAAGCTCCCCTCTGGACTTCTGTCAGTTTGACACAAATGCTCTCAAAGATGCTGGTAAGCAATCATGTTTGGGAGAGTGGAACCTCAGTTCCATTTGCATACTGATGACATATTTATTAATGTTCCTTTAGGTTTCTGGCCACTGGGCCTTCAATGTTTTTGTGGAAACTGCAGCACACCTAGAAGTATCAAATAGTCTTTGCTGGTCATTTATGAGGTTTACATTTCCTGAATGTTTCCGTTTTACCTTTTTTTTTGGTTTTTTGAGACAGGGTTTCTCTGTGGCTTTGGAGCCTGCACTGGAACTAGCTCTTGTAGACCAGGCTGGTCTCGAACTCACAGAGATCCGCCTGCCTCTGCCTCCCGAGTGCTGGGATTAAAGGCGTGCGCCACCACCGCCCGGCTTCCTGAATGTTTCCATTCACACTTACTGGGAAAAGTATCTGCTTTTGGATGGTTGGCCACTGTTCTAAGAGCAGGTTTCATGCTCCAGTGACACACCCAGACGTGCTAACCCTGAAAATCCCATGTAGATTTTCCACACAATTGTTACTGCTCTTCCTAGGGAGACTCCGCACCTGTGGTGGAGTTGGGGAGCCGCTTTTTTGCACTTCCTATGGATATTCTCTGTTGCAAGGCATCAAAAAAGGACTGAGGAATGTGGAACACCAGGGGTTCTGGTTTACCTGCAGAAAAAGGAAGGATGTTATTAAAGGAAACTTGGTTGTTTTCTTAGTGTGCAAGGAGGGAAAAGGAAAGGAATGAATGGGGCAGTAATCAAAAGTACCTGCTGTGGGCTGGGGAGACAGTTCAATGTGTAAGGGTATCTGCCACTAAGCCTGATAATCTGAGTTCAATTCATGAAACCCACATGGTGGAAAGGGAGAACCAACTCCTTCAAGTTGTCTTCTGACTGACATACATTGGCCATGACATAAATTTGCCCTTCTCCCAATAAAATAAGATGTAATAATAATAATAATAATAATAATAACAATAGTAGTAGTAGTAGTAATACCTGAGGTTTCTTTATTTAAAGGCAAAAAGGCTGATGGGATTTCATGAGTCAAGGACTACATCAGCCTTGCCCTTCATAACACACCTATTCTCCACCAAGAATGACCTGTTACACAACAATTGCTAGTTGTGTAACCACCACCAGAGTAGGGCATATGAATTGAGAACACTGAAGTAGAGCTGAGGAGCCTCTGAAGGGCTTGTCCATTTGATTAACTCATGCCTTCCGTGCCCAGACACTTGCCAGCTGCATTCATGTTTAAGCAAAGCAGGAGGCTGCTCTCACTTGCATGGTCAGAACCGTGAGTGCTAAAGGTTACAAGGTTTGAGTGTGGCATGTACAGTCAGTATCATCTGTGACTCTCCGGCACATTAAATGTGGGAAAACATCCTAACCTCTTAATATGGATGAAGAAAAAGTCAACAGAGTTGACTGTAGAGGGGTGCATGAGCTCATAGTTTTTCTTAATCCTAGCAGAAGGAAACATCTAGAGCTCCATGGATAAGCACAGAGCTGTGGCTCACTTGAGAGAAAGACTCTGTTTTGTTTTGTTTGAAACAGTATTTCTCTTTGTAGCCCTGGCTATCCTGAAACAGGCTGGCTACAAACTCACAGAGATCCACCTGCTTCTGCCTCCCCAGTGCTGGGATTAAAAGAATGTGCCACCACACCTGCCTAAGAAAGACATTTTTTAGACATGATCTTTTTCTATAGCACAGGCTGGTTTGAATTTAACTCACTATGTAGATCAGGCTGACCTTAAACCTGTCATGATCCTCCTTCCTCTGTCCCATGAGTGCTAGAATTACAGAGTGTGCCACCATGCATGGCTCTGAGAAAAAGACTCTAGTTGACTTGAAGATTTGTTCAACAGTTAAGAGCACTTGTTGCTCTTGCAGAAGACCCATGTTTGGTTCCTAGAACCCACATGGTGCCTCACAACCATCCATAACTCCAGTTTCAGGAGGATTACCTCTTCTGACCTTCACAGATACCAGGCATGCGTGTGGTACACATACACACATGCGGGCAAATTACCCATTCAAATAAATCTAAATTTTTTGTTGTTGTTATTTTGTTTTTTCGAGACAGGGTTTCCCTGTGTAACAGTCCTAGCTGTCCCGGAACTAGCTCTCGTAGACCAGGCTGGCCTCGAACTCACAGCGATTCACCTACCTCTGCCTCCTGAGTGCTGGGATTAAAGGCGTGCGCCACCACGGCCCGGCCCTAAATATTTTTCTAATGTTAAAGAATGCGTTAAAATCAGTTAGGCATGGTGGGACACTCTATAATCTCAGCATTTTTAGAGGCTGAGGCAGGATTGTGAGTTTGTGGTCACTCTGGGCTACATAGCTCTCAAACACACAAAAAAACAAAAACATAAATTAGGGGGTTGGAGAAATGGCTCAACACTTGCTGCTCCGGAGGATCGGAGCATTGGTACCCAGCACCAATGTCAAGTGGCTCACAACCATCTGCAACTCCCGATCTGGAGAGCCTGACACTGTCTTCTGGCCTCTGTGGCAACTGCACTAATGTGGGGGCACACACACAGTGTCACACATGTACACATAAAAGTCAAAACACAGAAACTCCAAACAAGTAAATAAAAGTGAAAAGATGAATTAGAATAGAAATACTTTTACTCTGTACTCAATTTTTTTGTTTTGTTTTTCAAGACAGGGTTTCCCTGGCTGTTTTGGAACTCACAGAGATACACCTGCCTCCTCCTCCGAGTACTGGGATTAAAAGGATGCACTATCACCTCCTGGCTTGCCTACTTGTACTGACTGTAGAATGCCAATGTCAAAACTTAGTTAGTACTTGGTGTGTAAAGATGTATGTGTGCACATATGTGGGCAGGTGCATGTGTACTTGTCTGCAGGTGTGTGGATGTCAGAGGTGACTTTGAAGGTTTTTTTAGGACTATGTTCCTGTCTTTGTTGTCTGTATGGTTTTGCTTATTAACACATTTTCTTAAAATTCATCTATTTTAAAAAATTTTTAAGGATTTATTTTATGTATATAGTGTTTTGTTTGCATGTTTGTGTATGTACTATGTATGTACCTGAGGAAAGTAGGAGGTATCAGATCCCCTGGAATTGGGGATCTGGAGCCAACACATGGGTGCTGGGAACTGAATTCATATCCATTGTAAGATATGAATTCAATGCTCTTAACTGCTAAGCCATCACTCTAGTCCTGATTTGTTTTAAGAGAGAAAGAGATAGAAAGAGAGGAGAGAGGGAGAGAGAGTACACATGTGTAGGTGTACGTGTGTCAGAAGTTAATCTGCAGCAGTCACTTCTCCCTGTCTACCTTGGATGAGTCCAGGCGTTAAACTCTGGTCATGAAGCTTGGTGGTAGGTGCCTTTACATGCTGAGCTATCTCACTGTTCTTGTCTCCCCTCCTCCATAACTGATTTTTGAGACAGGGTCTCTCATCAAGACCTGAGGCTTGTCAATTAGGCTAGAATGTTTGGCCACCTTCTTATCATTGTGATTAAAAGTTCAGACCATCTAACTCAGTTTTTAGGTGGATTCTGAGGGTCAATTAGTTCAAACGCCTCAAAAAGAATGGAGCTCTTCATCACCTGACCAATCTGGGAAACCTGTATTAGGAACTCTGCTGGAACAACCGCCAACAAAAGCAGCTTAGGAAGAAAGGGCTTGTTTGGGCTCACAGGTTCATCATGGTGGGGAAGTCAGGGTGGCAACAGAGATTCTAGCTACGGACAGCAGGAATGTGAGGTAGCTGGCCCCATCACAACCAAAGTCAGAAAGCAGAGAGATGAGCTGGGCCGTGGTTGTACACACCTTTAATCCCAGCACTCAGGAGGCAGAGGCAGGCAGATCTGTGAGTTCTAGGTCAGCCTGGTCTACATTGTGAGTTTCAGGATAGCCAGGGCTACACAGAGAAACCTTGTCTCAAACAAAACAAAAACAACAACAAAAAAGAAAGACAAGAGATGCCTTGGTTGCTGCACTTCTTGTTTTCATCCCAACTCATGGGATTGCATTACCCACTCAGTCAAAAATCTATCCTCTTCCTCATCACACACTCAGTGGTGTGTTTCTGGATGAACCCAAATCTAGTCAAGTAGACAAAGAAGATGAACTCCCATCCCATCCACCTAGAATGTGCTCAGCAGTGGGCATGCACTAATGATCGCCTCTGCTCTGATCCACCCTGTGTGCCCCACCCTTCTTCAGCTCTGCACCAGATACAACTGTTAGTTTTCACAGGTTTAGGCTTTGCTTGAGCCTTCCCCTCCCTGCTTTGATTTACAATCATATAAGACTTTGACATCTGTCCCACAAGACACAAATGCAAAGACAAAGACCTAGGCTGGCAACAGTTTTTATCTGCTGTTCTTTTTACTTCTATCTCTAAAGTCACTTTGTAGGTTCTGTACTCCAGTAATAATAATTATTTAATAATGATTCTTTAGTTCTTTCTACCTTGATGTCTACTTTTTCCTTCTTTTGCTTGTTTGTTGTTTTTATATTCATTTATTTATTTATGGGGGAGGAGAGGATGTGTTGCCACATAGAGGTCAGAGGACAACTTGTGGGAGTTGGTTCTCTCCTTCTACCACCTGGGTTCTGGGAATCAAACTCAGGTTGTCAGGCCTGGCAACAAGTGCCTTTACTGGCGAGCCATCTGGGTAGCTTATTTTTTTTTCTTAGTATAGGGGGATTGAACCCAGAGACTTGTGTATGCACAGCACATGCTCTAACATTAAGCTATACCTTTATTTATTTCACTCTTCTTTAAAACAACAAAGCAGGTCTCACTCTGTAACTCGGCGCAATCCCCCAGCCTCAGCACTGCCACACCTGGCCTGACTTTTACTTTCTTGTGGTTCTGTGTTTATGGAACGCGAGTTCACTTACTGTTTCCATGAATCAGAGCAGAACTATTGCGTATCCCTTTGATGCTTCCTACTTCCAGCATACTTACCATCAAACTGATAGTGCATGGTTTGATGGATGCGCTCGGTGACACTGGCCAGCCAGTCTTGGAAGGACAAAGTCACTTGTGCCTCATCTAACAGCTGACCACAGACTAGGAAAAGGAAAAAAGACTTTTTTCATTAACTTTACTTTTCTTTCAAAATAAACAATTAACTGAAGCTTGAAATAGTCAAGTAGTTTAGAGAAAAAAAAAAAAGACCATAAAAATTAAGTACAGAGAAAATAAAGTGAAATAGGTTCCAGGACTTTTTCTATTTAATTGACATATAACAATTATACATTTTTATGGTGTGCAGTGTGATAACAGACTTCTTTTTTATAAAGATTCATTTATTTATTTAATGTATATGAGTGCTCTATCAATTTTATGTCAGAAGAGGGCATTAGATCCTACTCTAGATGGTTTGAGTCACCATGTGGTTGCTGGAAATTGAACTCAAGACCTCTGGAAGAGTAGCCAGTTTACCTCTGAGCCATTTCTCCAGCCCCCAAACTTTTTTTTTAAATAATCATTTTTATTTATGTGTATACATGGATACCTACATATATGTATATGCACCATGTGCATGTAGTGCCCTCTGAGGCCAGCGAGGCCATTGAATCCCCTGAAGCTGGAGTTATAGGTGCTCATGAGCTACCCCATATGAATTCTGGGACCTGAACTTGGGTCTTCTCTAAGAGTAGCAAGTGCTCCTAACTGCTGAGCCATCTCTCCAGTCCCATAAAAGCTTAAAAAAAAATCCATTTATACTGGGCCTGATGGTGTATCCCTGTAATCCCAGCACTTGGGAGGTACAGGTAGGAAAATGGTAAGTTCCAGACATACCTGGGCCACATTGTAAGTTTCAGGCTAGTCTAGGTCACATGATACCCTGTCTCAAAAGGACAAAAGCAAATTAATTTGCAAAATGAATGAAAGCCCTCAAGACCAATAGGTTTAAGACTATTACCCCAGGCTAGAAAGATGTTAGCAGCTGAAAACACGTACTGATCTTCCAGAGCACTGTAATCCTGATCCTCACAACCACCTGTAATTCCAATTCCTAGGGATTCTATACCCTCTTATAGAAATTACTTCCAATTCTGAGTATGGATTTGCATATGCAAATTCTCTCAGTACTGAAGCTATTTGTTTCCTACTAAGACTGGCATGCCTGGAGTGGTGATGTATGCTTATGGGATGTAGAGGGAGGAGAAACATGAGTTCAGGGCTACCTGTGTCTACATAGCAAGTTTTGAGAAAAATAGACTGGTCAGGTGTAGTGGTCCATGCCTTTAATCCTAGCACTCAGGAGGCAGAAGCAAGTGGATCTCTGTGAGTTCAAGGTCAGCCTGGTCTACATATCAAGTTCTAGAACAGCTAAGGGCTACATAGTAAGACTGTCTCAAAACCAAACCAAGCCAAACCAGGGTCTGGAGAGATAGCTCAGAGGTTAAGAACACTGGCTGCTCTTGAAGACCTGGATTTGATTCCCAGGATCCACAAGGCATCTTACAATTGTCTATAATTCCATTTCTAAGGAGATCAAATGCCCCTTCTGGCTGCTGCAGGTATTCATCATTCATATATTACAAAGGCATACACACAGGCAAAACACCTATCCACATTAAATAAAACTAGTAATAAAAAATAAGAATGTTGTGGAATAATCCTCTTGTACACTATAAAGATTTTTCACTCAAATTGGTTTAATAAAATGCTGATTGGTCAGTAGACAGGCAGGAATATTTTGCAGGGTAACAAACTAAGGATGATTGGAAGGGTGGAGTCAGGAGTAGCCAGAAGGCATTGAGGCAGCAGGAGATAAACATGCCATGCTAATAAAAGCGCTGCTGTGTGGGAGAGTGTAAATAAGGAATATGGGTTAACTTAAAATGTAAGCGCTAGTTAGTAATAAGCCTGAGCAATTGACTGAGCATTTACAATTAGTATAAGCCTCAGAGTGGTTATTTAGGAACAGGTGGTCAGGTCACGAAATTTCTATTTATATATGGTGTTCCTGGGTACGGCCAAAATTTTTTCACATAAAACCTGTCAAGGCTTAAGGAAGGATTCTAGACACACAAGAACACAGTCAAGCATGGTTTATTGGTAGCTGCTTTTTCTCCAGTGGGCTGTTTGCGGGCATTGAGCTGAGACATATCTCTTTTAAGAGATAACTTTCTGGCTCAGTGCCAGCAGCAAAAAACAGGTGACTCTTTTAAGAGGTCCTACTACCAAACACTTACATGGTGTTTATGAGCAGCCGATAGTATGTTACTTGGTGGCAGCAAGGATCTAGAAACTTCCCAAAGTTGGGGTAGTAAACATGGCTTTCAGAGCTGGTGTAAATGTGCCTCTGCCATGAGACTACACTCTCAGAGAACAGATGGGGAGGAGCCAGACCAGCAGGTCATGATCTAAGTTACACAGCAGTTGTTTTTGTTTTTTTCTCACGCAGACAGAAAAGGTTACAGATGGTCAGTAAAGAGATATTCAGACAAGCAACAACAACAAAAACCTCTAAATGGACTACAGTGTGTTTAAAAATATATGTAGTCTTGGGAAAGAAAAGAAAAAGGGTAGAGAAGTCTTTAAAAAAGAAACAGAGTGCCCCGCAGTGATGGCGCATGCCTTTAATCCCAGCACTCGGGAGACAGAGGTAGGCGGATCTTTGTGAGTTCGAGACCAGCCTGGTCTACAAGGGCTAGTTCCAGCGCAGGCTCCAAAGCCACAGAGAAACCCTGTCTCGGAAAAAAAAAAAAAAGGAACAGAATAATTTAAAAAAATAGCCACATAAGAATGGACAATACACAGAAAGTCTAGATTATATTTTTGTGTTGTCTTTAAAATTTTTGACTGCTAAGAGACCTTGAATTGTGAAGACTGCCATATTAAACCAAACTACACATTTTTAAATTATCTTGACCTCATAATTTAAGTCAAAAGATATAGCTGGGTGGTGGTGGTACACATCTTTAACCCCAGTACTCAGGAGGCAGAAGCAGGAGGATCTCTGTGAATTCAAGGCCAACCTGGTCTACAAGAGCTAGTTCTAGGACAGGCTCCAAAACTACAGAGAAACCCTGTCTCGAAAAACCAACCCCCCCCCACAAAAATCAAAAGATATATTACTTTGGGGAGAGGTTATGCTTTTGTTTCCACAGGAAATGGGAGTCTCTGCTTATTCTAGGTTAAGAAAAATCAGGTCTGATAGAGGAAGATCCCCTGAAAAATCTGGCTACAAACACAAAGAAATGAACCTAAAAGAACTACAAGACATATGATGTATATTTTACCTGTTCAAACATAAAACAAAAATCACCTTTGGCTGACTTGTGCCCAATGAACAATCTATACTTGTGTTAAGACAGGTATGTATGTTACCTTTAAAAACGTTTATATATTTTTAGAGCAAGGGGGAGAGACAGAAATAAAAACTATGGCCCAGGTGAGCCAACATCCAGACAGCTTCCAGGCTGCTGACTGAGATGATCCAGCCTCGCATAATACTATAGCCAAGAATTAACAATTATCCTAAATTTTCTTAGGGTCCAAGGATTACCAGCATCCACAATCAACAGGAAGTAGTCTAAAGAACTATGTCGACATTCTCACAAATGGGTTATGGATATTTATTATTATTTAAAGGGTGAGGTTGTTTACAAATTGTTATTGGTCATAGTCAAAATAAGGTTAAAAAAATAGTTAAATCCAGAGATCTCTTTCTAAAAAGGGGGGGGATGTGATATAGAAATGATAGGATAAAAGGGTGGATTACTGAATCTACATTATCCAAAAACAACTATTAATCTTTTTTTTCTTTATTGATATTTATTGAGCTATACATTTTTTCTCTGCTCCCCACCCTGCCTCTCCCCTCCCCCCATGTCCCTATGCTCCCAATTTACTCAGGAGACATTGTCTTTTTATATTTTCCCATGTATATTAGGTCTATGTAAGTCTCTCTTTGTGTCCGTATTGTTGTCTAAGTTCTCTGTGATTAGGGTTTGTTGGCTGGCTTCCTTTGTTTTATGTTTAAAAACCACCTATGAGTAAGTACATGTGACAATTGTCTTTCTGTGTCTGGGTTACCTCATTCAAAATAATGTTTTCTAGTTCCATCCATTTTCCTGTAAAATTCAAGCTGTCGTTATTTTTTTCTGCTGTGTAATACTCCATTGTGTAAATGTACCATATTTTCTTTATCCATTCTTTGGTCGAGGGGCATTTAGGTTGTTTCCAGGTTCTGGCTATGACAAACAAAGCTGCTATGAACATAGTTGAGCACATGTCCTTGTGGCACGATTGAGCATCCTTTGGATATATACCTAAAAGTGATATTATTGGTTTGTTTGTTTATTTGTTTTTTTTT
>JAQHUG010000047.1:2206112-2216323 GCA_028555095.1 Dicrostonyx torquatus | reverse complement strand
GTACAATGCATATCAAAGTACTTGTACTGCTCGTTCATTTCATCTGCTCATAGGGAACAAAGTTCAGGGCCATGTGGACATAGCCAAGGCTGCACTGGCAAACAACAGAAACACCAGAGGCTGGGTTAATGCCAGAGTTCTACATCTTCATAGGATCAACTTTGACAAATGTCACCCATGAGACATTGGTTACCTTGGGTATGAAGAACCAAACCTGATGCCCAAATGTCCTTGATAAACTGTGAAACCTGATTGGGGGCAGAGACAAGTAACAATGGCAAAAAGACTGAGGCTAATAGCCTACGTGGTACAAGTGAGGGACCACAGAGTTTGGGGAAAGGAAAGCTCCGAGAGCAAACTTTCATCTCAGAGGCCAAATTCTTTGCCAGAGGAACAGACACACAGAGAGAATGGAGAGTCTTTTTAATAGCTGGAACCCACATAAAGGGAGAGTCTTTTTCTCTGGGTTAACAATGTATATCCAGGGGCTGCAAAAGTTGGCTCAGGAGTTAAGAGCACTTGTTACTCTTGCAAAGGACCCAGACTCAATTCCTAGTACCCACACGGTGGCTCACAACCATCCATACTCCAGTTCTAAGTAATTCAATGTCCTCTTCTAACCACTGCAGACACCAGGGTGATATACAAACATATACGCAGCCAAGAGACTTGCAGACATAAAACATATCCTTAAAAACATCTATTGAAGAACAGATTAGGAGGCTAGTGAGATGGCTTAGTGGTTAAGAATACTGGCTGCTCTTTCCAGAGGACCTGGTTCAATTTCCAGCACCCATAGGGAAGCCTAAGTTCTAGGGAATTCAACATACTCATATAGATACACATGCAGGTTTGCATAAAATAAAAATAAATTTTAAAAAAGCATAGGTAAGGAGCTACAGTCACATGAAAAGCTTAGAAACTATCAAGTACTTTTCATTAGAAGGTTGATTTATTTGGGTGTGTTGTTGGAACCCAGTAATTGGGAATTAGAAGCAAGGGAAGTAAGAGTTCAAAGTCATCATCAGTTTTATATCAAGTTCAAGGCTAGCATGGGCTTTATAAGATCATGCCGCAGAAAACAAACAAACAAAAAAGAATTGGGATTGGTAAGATGGTTCACTGAGTCAAGGTGTTTGCCACTAAGCTGAAACCTGAGCTAGATCACCATGACTCATATGGTAGAAGGAAAGAACTCCTTCGACACCATGAGTATCAAGTGGTATGTGTGTCAGACAAATAAACAAAATGTAATTTTAAAAAGTTGATTATTATTAAACATTACTAAAATTTATACTGTTGTAATCACATTTCAAAGAAAAATATTTCTAGGCAAAATTTTATCTTATTTTGTTTGCATGTGTATGGAGAGAGAGAAAGAGGGAGAGAGCACACATTCCCGATAGAGCATGTGGAGGTAATTTGTGAACCTTGGGTAAAATCCTTCAAGGCTATCATAGTTTCTTTCTGATATTTTCCAAGGTTACAAAAGACAAAGAACAAAAGTGCTTACTTGAATCCCTGCTGGCTCCATGGCTGGCCATACATTCCATAGGCAGGTACTTGCCAACCATTAGGCACATACTGGCCAATCTGTTGTGCATTTCCATACCACTGGCCCCACTGGCCATAAGCTGGTGGATATCCAATTTGATTTTGCTGCTATCAAATAAAATTACAACAGATAATTTAGTATTACTTGAAGTCATTTGTACATACAGTCTTAATACACCACACAGCCAAAGCACAGGACCATCCACAACTGAAATAATAGGACTGGACTGGTAGAATGAATGCGTACTGAATCTATGTGATGCCTGGATTATATCCCCAGCATTACACATACACACAGAAAGATTACTGAAAAAAGTGCCATTATACTACTGAAACTATGTGGTGCTCTAAATGGCAGTCCTTGGAAGGCTCAGGCAATGGACTAAGGATAAAGACTTAACTTGCTGTTCATAACTGTCTATAAGTATTTCCTCTAGATTGGGACTGTATGAAGTATAGATGTGGTTTAGGGTTTCTCACTAGCACATCTATGCTCCATTTACAACTCCTTCACAGAAATCTCTGTGGTGCTGAGTCTGGACCACTACAGTTGCCTAGAAAAAGAAAAGGCAGCAATACTAGAACCTACATATATTTATAGCTTTATATTTTGTTCAGTTGGGCCAAGCATGCTTGTGAGTTCTCCAAATCATTGTGAATAAATCTACCAAGTATTAAGAAAAGATTTAATACCCTGTTAGGTTTGACGGAGCATTTTAAAGTCCACTGTGTGAGCATGAGTCAACTGAGGCGGTTACACTCATCATGTCACCACTGCAATCCATGACACACCACTCCGGAACTATAATACATGTAGGAAGAGCCCTTATATACTATGAAGTGAGCTAGAAACTCATTAACAAGGATTATCAACAAGCTTCATTTTAAAGCAACCTCATTACTAGCCCAGCAAGTCCATCCCAAAGTCAAGGACCCTCTCACCTGTTGCACGGGATTTATCATATCAAGAGTCTCTTTGCCCCAATAGCATTTCACCACATGCCCTTCAATGGTAGTACCATTAACAGAAACAATCGCATGTGCTGCACTTTCATGGGAATTGAACCTATTGGAAACAATATTAAGAATCACCAATATAAACTTTTTAAAGTATTTATGAACACAAACTATTCTTAAAAATCATGAAAAATAAATTTGACAACCATTTGGGGGAGAAAAGCAAAGCAACCATGAAAAAAAACTGAGGATGCTGAAATGATCCCTACCTACCCACGAAAAAAGTGCCACATTTCCTTTGCTATTTTTTTTTTTTAAAGATCTCACAGTTGTAGAGATTCTCCACCTCTCAAGTGCTATGATTACAGAAATGGACTACCACACCTGGCATAGGAAATTTGATTTAATGAATGGTATGCTTTATTGGCCTTGAGTTGGAAAGAGGGAGTCATAAAATATACCATTAAGTAGTTTTTTTTTAAAGATTTATTTATTTATTATGTATACAACATTCTGTCTCTATATATGCCCGCACGCCAGAAGAGGGCACCAGACCTCATTACAGATGGTTGTGAGCCACCATGTGGTTGCTGGGAATTGAACTCAGGACCTCTGGAAGAGCAGTCAGTGCTCTTAACCTCTGAGCCATCTCTCCAGCCCCTCATTAAGTAGTTTTTAATCCCAGCACTTGAAAGGCAGGGGCAGGTGGAGCTCTGAGAGTTCGAGGCCAGCCAGGGAAGAACAGTGAGACCTTGTCAATTAAAAAAAAAGGTTAATAAAAACATGAGCACACAGCTATACACTAAAGAAGTTTCTCTTTCAGGTTTCAGTGTTGTCCAGGTGAATGCACTTGAACTGGAGTTTAAGCAGATAAGCCAAGACAAATTCTTAAGAAAACCACTATACCAAATGCTCAAAATCATTTCTGAAGAAAACAAGTTTTGAAAGAAACTACCCCTACCGAACAAATGAATATCCTTTATCTGGGAAGACTCGAATTTCCATTATTTGTCCAAATGGAGAAAAAGTCTGACGCATTAGTTGTTCTGTTAGAAAACAAAAACAACACACAAAAAAGAATTCATAGTATTAAAAAAAAAAATGAAGCTTTTCAGTTTAAGCTAGTTTCAAGGTGCCACACAGGCAAACTCCCATACCTGTCAGTCCTGATGTCACTCCTCCACAGTACACAGTGCAGTTGCTGGGGCTAGACTGACTTACAACCTCATCATATGACAGCTGTTTGGTGTTCGCTGGGAAGAGAAAACATTTTCTATCTTCAAATCATTACCCATATTTGGAAGGATTAATTCATGAACTACCCTACTATAAGAGCAGTTTTCCTCAATCAAAATGTCTATAAAACACACACTAATTTTAGTTTAGAATGAAGCCTCCCCCAAGAATGCATAAACACTATCCCATATGCTCTATTTAACAGGAGACTTGAAATTAGAGATAAGATAATTATTTAAATCACAAAAATAAAAACTAAGTACATTTTGAACAGTAGTCTTGATCTGCTTCTCATCTATTTCTGCAATAAGTCTCCGGGAACAGCTCTAACATTTAAAATCTAGTGAATTTTCTCTCCACAATTCCACATTGCTTCTCTTCTCCAAAGCACCTACACTCATATGTACTCTTTGGAGCTGGAGGCTTTCGGGTTGCCCAGTTAGTTCTGATTTGTCTTCCACCAAGCCACTGGCCACCCATCTGCTGAATAGCATTTTCTGCATCCTGTTCCACACATTAGAGACAATAAAGAAGCTGTAATTAGTTGATATTACAAATAACTTATAACAATAAAGAAAATATGATGCTTTGTACAGATTTTTAAAAAAGGAAAATGCCTCATGAAACACAATACCAATAGCTTTCCAAAAGTGCAATGTTGTCTTTAAATTCCATTTGCCAGGTAATGGGTTTAGGGAATGCTCAACAGGGGTAAGGCAGCAGTATATATCTCTCACAGTCTTTGGGATAACAGAGCAATTACAAATCATTGAAAGTACCTTCACAAAACATTTTGGGCTTGTTTTTTCAGTTGTAAGCATTTTTACTTTGCATTGTTTGAAACACAGTATCAGTATTTTGCCCGTGTCAGGAGCTAAATGACTAAATAAACAATAAAAGAGCTGCTTTCTAGTGAAGGTGCTAATTATCAGTGAACTAAATACACAGTAGACAAAAAGATTAAAGCAACCTGAGTGTTTCTGTCCCACTCTACAGCACTGTGCATGCACTTCTGATTGTGCTCACCCATTTGTTGAAAAAGGAGACAAAGCCATATCCCTTGGACTTCCCCGTAGCCATGTCTTTTACCACGCGGGCATCTCTGAAACAGAAGCCACCGGAAATTGAGTTTTGTAAACTGTCCTGGCATAAAATAAGAGTCATATACAATTCATTTTTACATTTCACTTTCACTAGCAGTAAACCACTAATAAAAATTTACCTTTTATTCTATAAAATGTAATTTATTGACCAATGAGGGTTAATTTTATAGACATGCAAATCAATGTCTTAAACTTAAATATAAGTCTATATTATAAAGAATGTTTCCCACTTTAAGATGTTTTATGAACATCTAGATATTAAGCATGGTGAAAGCAAATGTTCCCATTAATCACTTAGTAATTACAAGGTTCTCAGGTATAATATAATGTCTTTCTTTAACCATGCAATTTCAAATTTGCTATTTGGCATCATATTCTACCTAATCATTCAAAAAATTAAAATACAAAACTAAAAACAAAAAGATCAAAAAACTATATATCCCTTAAGCTAATTACCTCATTTTCTCAGATGAATATATACCCCATTTCAGGCTAGGGTAAATTTTGAGAACATGACATTTTCAGAAATGCTAAATCATTGAAGAATACTACAAACACATTTTACTTTTAAACTATTTAAGAAAAGATTTTGTACTGAATTTCATAACAGCATTCATATTAAAATTGATTGGAAACTATAAGATATGAAACAAAGTTTTAAAAAGTCAGAAAGTAAAAAAGCACGCCAACATTTATCCACTGTGAACCGTAGCTTGTAGTTAGCCAGGGCAATTCTGTCCATTCTTCAGAGACACTCTGCAAAATAACCAGAGCCCTATTATTTGAGATTGAGTAAAACCCAGCCACGACAGCTAAAACTCCATACCTCAAAAACTGGACTCAAACTGTGCTTCACAGGCAATCTATTTTAAATTAGCCAAATATGTCACAATGCTTGTTCTCTCAAGACACATGAAAAAAAATATGCACGCTTACAACAAGAACCCAAGTTAGAAAGCCATGCAATTGTAAGTATACACAAGCATATTTTAGATCAGTTTAGAAGTGACTTAGTAAGTCCAATCAAAATGACGGAGATTCTGATGATTAAACTAATATAAGTCACTTCTCAGTAACTATTATTTACATGACACAGATGCATTTAATTTGGTAGTTGATTTATTTCTATAACAAAATTTGCTATATGACCCTAAACTCAAGTAACAGAAAGGGTTTAAGCTATATAAATTAGGGAATTATTTGCATAGTAAATATTTAATAGACCACCATCTTCCCCACACCTTCTAATCAAGCAGTGTAAACTGCCTACAGAGACATCTATTATAGAAACCCTCCAATATTCCTACCAGCCTGTCACCTTAAGACAAGAAACAACACAAACAAAAATAGAAATGTATACTTTCAATTGCCAAATAGTTCTTATAAATTTAAGAAAGCTAACTTCCTATATAAGTTAACATTTAAAAACACATATTACCACAACAAAAAGGCCTTACCAAGAAAAAAAATTAATAAATTAACAATTGTAGGCCCCTAAGAAAATCCAAATACTGGGGCTGGGGAAATAGCTCAGCAGATAATGTGCTGTCATTCAAATGAAAGGACCTGAGTTCAGATCTCCAGCACATACATGTCAGGTCAGTGTGGCCGCTCACCTTTAACTCCCGTGCTTGGGAGGCAGAGACAGGGCATACTCAGGGTATTCTGGCTAGATAGTAGAACTGGTGAGCTCTAGGTGCTAGTGAGAAATTCTGCCTCAGTGTATTAGGAGGACAGTGATGGAGGAAGGCACTAGATGTCAACCTGTAGCCTACATACATATGCACACACATATGTATTCACACACATAAAAATAAATACACAAAAAAATCCAGACTTGGGCTGGAGAGATGGCTCAGCGGTTAAGAGCACTGACTGCTCTTCCAGAGGTCCTGAGTTCAATTCCCAGCAACCACATGGTGGCTCACAACCACCCATAATTATATCTGGTGCCTTCTTCTGGCCTACAGGCAGGATACTGTATGTATAAATAAATAAATAAATCTTTAAAAAAAAATCCAGACTAAAAATATGATGTAGTCACATTTAACAAAAAGATAGATTAGTTTATAACTACAAAGTTATGAAAATGTTAAATTTGAAGGTCATTTAACTTTACAGTTTTTTTAAACATTTAGTGTGTGTGTGTGTGTGTGTGTGTGTGTGTGTGTGTGTGTGTGTGTGTGCATAATGAAAGTCAGAGAACCATTTTCAGGAGTTACCACCTTTCTCCTTCCACCATGTGGAGTTTTAGGTCAACAGGCCTGGTAGCCAGCAACCTTACCTGCTGAACCATTTTATCAGCCCTTCAATAATTATTAAACAATCTTTATCTCAAACTCTAAATAAAATTCTCATAGAAAAGATAATTCAACCAAAATTAAAAATCCACCAGAATAGCTACTCCCCTTGTTACATAAGAAAAGGTTTTATTCTTTCTTGTGTCTCACAAGTACCAGCCCTAAAATATACTTGACCCTTCCTTCCTTCTACAATGACTTGGATAGGAAGAAGCAAGAATCAGAATGGAACTCTTAAGCCTTCTGTCGCCTTATGACTACTCTGAGGATGAAACTTACCAAGATTCTCTACACCAAACTGAAAATGCCCAAGATTCTGCAGGAAGGGACTTTAGAGCTTAACAGAACAAAGTTAAAGTAAGACCTGCCTAGTCTAGACATTTGAAAACAAATCAACCACTACTGAAATCCTAACGAAGTTTATAAAAAACAACCAAGAAATGAAAACCTCATTATTTTCTTAACCAGCTTTCACAAAAGAAACTGTCAAGGGACAGAAGAGTCCACTTATAGCCCCAGTCCTTTCCTACCCTCAGGGTCACGCTCACCAACCAACTGCAATGCTTACTGAAAACTCACCACAATGCTATGGGCATCTACTTTCCAGGCTCCTCACCTCGATCTGCTTTCTCTTCAATCCAGTCACAGCTACAACAGAGTCAGAAAGCCTACAACATTTTCCCTGAACTCCACAACTTCTTCTGAATAAATACTGAAACTGCTTGTTATTCTTACTGTAATATGGCATGTTTTTCAGACTTCTAAAGTTCTTCTGTAATGAATAAATATTAACAAAGAGCCTAAAATACATGGCTATTATCAAACGTAAGGAAGTCAGTGTTTCCCAAAACAGTACAAAGCACTATTGCTAAGTTTTAAAGGGGGGAGGAATTAAATGTCAAGGAAGTAATAGTCACCAACTGCTTTTTCAATCAAAACTGTTGAGCTGTTGAGGTTTTATTCTATTAAATTAACATAAATTGCATGTAATCATACACATGCCTTGAATAACTCCTCCAATTACAGCACAACACCTTCAGGAGGTTTGAATGTCTATGACAGCATCCTAAGGAAGTGCTGCTAACTAAGTAAGGGTCTAAGATGACCCAAGATCAAGTACTCATTAGTGGGAACACAACCTGTTGTTAAGACTTTTAGATGATAGCTAAGCAATGGAATATGCTATATTTAAAGGGTTAAAATTAAGGTTCACAGTCACAACAAAGTTATATAGTTATTATTACATAAAATCTCTTCTAGTGAAAAGTGTTTTATTTATCTTTTGTTACTTACGAAATTCTCCCAAACGGTGCGAAAGCTGCTTTGATGTCTTCAGTCGTGATTTCTGGGCTGAGGTCACCAACAAACACATGGAAGTGATCTTACAAAGGAAGGAGGGAGTGAAGAGAAAAACAAAACTTCAGAACTTAAACACTACAACGGATACGAATAAAGAATTCTTAAAATAATGCACAGACTATATATACAATCAAGTATAAAATACTGTCCTCACTATAAAATCCTATCAGTCTTAAACATAACAACTCAAAGTAACAACACAGGAAAGAGTCTTCTAAAAAGACCAATAGCTCCCAGAAGCTGCCAGGCACTGTCTACTTAAAGTCAATCATTACAAGGGTCTAGGAAACAAACTAATAACATATAAAAACTTTCAGTTCTGCAAAAAAAGTAAGACTTAGTTATCATTCTAATAATAATTATTTACTGTTATTCATTTTATTACTATATCTATGCTTTATAAATTACAATTAAGTAGTGGTAATGCGAGTTATGAAGACTAGATTTGTCTTATTAAGGCAGTTTACTGAAGCTAACTACATGAAATACTTGGTTTAGCCACTATTTTGTGAAGAACAATCAAAGAAATACCTTGCATTGCAACAGTTTGATGTTAAAGTATTTGACAGTTTTCTCAAAAGCCAACAGTTTTGGTTGCCCAGACATTACACCATTCAGTTTATGTGAGTCCATGTGCAAGTGAACTAAGACTGAAGGCAACAGAATGAAAACAATAATCCCTTCACTTTATATCAGTACCATTAAAAAAACATTGGAGAGAAATAGCCAACCCATATTGAAGCTTTGGTTTTTGGTTTTTAAAGACAATTTTCAAAAGAAACATGTGAAAAGCCAAACTTGCTGAAGAACACTTTAAAATGAACACATACATCAACTTTGACAAAGTAGATTTGGAAAGAAAAGTTACCCCTATTTGCAGGCCTTAAGCAACACACTGGGTTGCTCTTCTGGAAACACAGTTTCAGGAGCAACTTGAGCACTTGGAAGATCTGGGTATGAAGCCCAGGTGACCTCAGGGAAGTAAGGTATCTTGCCCTTTAGGTGGTGAAAGTATTTCTAAGGCATCAGCTGCTACCACAGGGGATAGAGAGCTTGAACTAGCAACAAAGCCGTGGACAAGCCACACTTGGTCAACAATGGGAAGAAGGGGAAAATATTGCCAGAAACAAATAAAAATAATATATCCTTCCACCCCGCTCCCCCAACCAATATCAAATAAAAAATTTGAGGTGGTTAGTGAATACCCTTTCAAGAGAGTTCATTTTATGTTTAAGAAGATACAATTACCTTGTGAACGCTGTGTGCTGACAACGGTACTACCTGATGACAAAGATTAGATTTGTTCTTAAATTTATTAACACAAACATATTAAATCATATCAGGATAACGATAAAAATATTATTGCAAACATGTATGATGTTATATGCTTTACAATAGAACTATGGGGTATAATACAACAAACGCCCACAGGGCATCAAATGTACTTACTGCTTGTATCTTTCTTTTGACTGCTGGGGGTTGTTGCCCAATTCACTTTGACTTCCTTTAAAAGCAAACAAACATACATAAATAAATGGAATACATTTATTTATATGGAATGAATATATATATATTCCATATAAATATATATATATTTAATAAAGTTAAAGCTCAAGCTGGACACTGGTGGCAGCAGAAAAGCAACCTTAATCCCAGCACTCAGGAGGCAGAGGCAAGTTCAAAACCAGCCTGGTCTACATAG
>JAQHUG010000047.1:2183609-2198047 GCA_028555095.1 Dicrostonyx torquatus | reverse complement strand
AGGAAAGATAGAAAATCACTGTTAAAATGCTATCTTACTACAGGCAAGATGCACCCACAGAAGCTAAAATTAGCTGGTGAAATGTACAGGAAAAACAGATACTGGCACAGCCTCATGGTAGCTTCCTCTAAAATATTATTACTGACACTTTTGTCATTAGACCAGTCTTCTGATCTAAAAGTGTACCTTAATTCTCTAGCCTTATGAACTCCCATTAAACAACAAGCCATAATGAATACCCCTCAAAAGTATCAAGTCATGTAAGAAATCTTCCCAGACTGAAGGGAAGATACAATGTCCACTGGACAAAATGTGGACAGTGATCACTGGAAATAATGTGGCATCTTGCACTGGTTCCTGGGACAGAAATGGTTCTTAGTGGGGGGAAAAATAAGAAGATGGTTGAAGTCTGAAATTAATAATATTTTTCCTGTTTCAATTTATTTTTCTAACTGTACCATGGTTATGTATGATGCTACTATGAGGGGAAGCTGCGTGAACACTGAAAATTCCACAGCATCTCAGCAAATTTTGTGCCTTCAAGAAATTCCAGGGCTGGAAATGGCACTGCCTGTCTGTTATCCCAGCACTTGGGAGGCAACAGCAAGAAAACCACAACTTTGAGGCACATGGTAAAATCCCATCTCAAAACCAATCATAAATAAACATGAGCCGGACATTGGTGGCACACGTCTTTAATCCCAGCACTCTGGAGGCAGAGACAGACGGATCTTTGTGAGTTCGAGACCAGCCTGGTCTACAAGAACTAGTTCCAGGACAGGCCACAGAGAAACCCTGTCTCGAAAAACCCAAAAATAAATCAATAAAAATAAGTAAACACGGTAATAATATAAAGCAAGGAAAAGGAAATTCCTAGGATTGCAAATCAGTATAAATTAAATACTGCTTTTTGAAATTGAGGTCTAGCATCTACTTTGCTGACTCTAGAGCACAGTGACAGGACAGTACTTAGAGTACAGCACCTTAGGACTCTACCACTTCCACTTTGCAAAATGGTACAAGATTTCCTCATGGAAATAATGCACTCATTAGTACTTTGTACAGATAGTGGAGTTTGTTGTTATTTTGACCAGTTCTCACTTTGTTGTCTAACCTAAACTGCTTCAAACTACAATCCTCTCCCATCTTGGCTTCGCAAGTAGCTGAAACTACAAGTTTGTATCACTATGTTCCTGAGAAATCTTCTGAAAGATATCACCTTAGTTTGAAGATAGTAATACAAATAGTTAAGAGCACTGGCTACTTACTCTTCCAGAGGATTAGGGTTCGGATCCCAGCACCCACATGGCAGCTCACAACTGTCCACAACTCCAGAGTCTGTGAATCTGATGCCCTCTTCTGAACTCCCTCGTACTTCACACACATGGTCCACAGACATTCTTGCAAGCAACACCCACCCACTCACACCTACACAAACAGAATAAACTCACTGAAGAGATATTGCCTAGACAGATGTGGTAGCTCATGCCTGTTAACATGGCATTCAGGAAGCTAAGGTAAGACTGCAGTGAGTTCAAAAGTCAGTCTGGGTCTACAAAGCAAAATCTTGTCTCAAAATATATTTGAAATGAGGAAATTATTTGTTCTGCCTTTCCATTTATTTGTGTAAAGTGTCTTTTTATGGTCTCTGACCTCCAGAGGCCTCCATCAATTAATCCACACACAGGTGTTTACAGTTATGATTTTAACCTTCAGCACAATTACAAAGAACCTGCATATAACCTTTTCATTATCAAGGAAATTAAGCTAGGGGGTTGGGGATGCAGCTCAGTTGGTGGAATGCTTGCCTAACAGGCACAAAATCCTGGATTCTATCCCTACTGTACAATAAACCAGCCATCTACCAACATATTTGTATTCACAGCTTTTGGAAAACAGAGGCAGAAAGATCAGAAATCCCTTGTCTATATAATTTGAAGTCAGTTTAGGATACACAAGATCTTCCTTCTCAGAGAAGGTAGAAGTAGAGGAGCCAGAGAGCTAGATCTCAGCCCTTGTGAGGTTGAGGTGTTCAAAGCAAGTCTGGGACAAATAGAGAAACACTGTCTCAAATGTGGGGACAGAAAAAGCAATAAAATCAAAGGGCAAATCTTCCATATACAAATAGCATAAGGAGTGAACTATTATCTCAGTAAATAGACTAATGTTGCCTCGAGATTATATATAGAGCTGTTTCAAGTCTATTACCTAAATAAATACTAGCTCTCAACAGAAAGTGCAGACTAATGTTCAACCTGTAGATCCTTCCCATGCTGGAGTAAAAGAGTAGTAAGTTCTTTGTACTTTGCGAAAGTTTATCTTTTGTTTTGTTTTTTGTCCTTTTTTTAAAAGATAGGGTCATGGAAAAAAAAAATGCTGGGCAGTGGTGGCACACGTCTTTAATCCCAGCACTCGAGGCAGATCTCTGTGAGTTCAAGGCCAGCCCAGTCTACAAAGTGAGTTCCAGGACAGGCTCCAGAGCTACAGAAAATCATTGTCTTGAAAAACCAAAAAGATAGGGTTATTATATGTGGATCACGGTGTCTTCAAGCTCCTTAATCTTCCTGCCTCATCTTCTGTGTTAGTTTATAGGTAAGCCCTACCATACCTGGACTTACAGTTTATATCCATTCTTGTTTTTACTTAAAATGTTTCTTTAGGTCAGGTGTGACAGCACAGACCTACGATCCTAACACTATGGAGGCAGAAGCAAGAGAACAAAGCCAATTTGAAATACATGGTGTTTCAGGCCAGGCTGGACTACTTTGTAAGATCCTGAAACAACAAAGAATCAAAGCCTAAAGAAAATGTATTTGGTGGCAAGCAACAACGGGAAGCCTACAAACAACAACCTGACCCCAGTGGAAGATGTGGTGGCAGTGTCCTTCCAAGAATGGAATGGGACAGATTATGATTTGATTCTGAATGTGGGCTAAAAGTTGTTTCTCTTTCAAATTATTTTCTAAGTTAAGTTCCACACTCTTTCTGCAGAAAGTTATATATGTGCATAAATGTATATATTATACCTTATACACAAATATGACATATATGACCCATACATATAACAGGGTTTCTGTATATAGAATTGGCTGTCCTGGAACTCGATATGTAGACCACGCTGGCCTCAAACTCAGAGACCCATCTGCCTCTGCTTTCTGAGTGCTGGGATTGAAAGTGTGTGCCATTATACTTGATTCCAATATATTTTAAATAAATTCCTCATGCGTTTATACTATCCAGGTTTTTTGTTTTTCCTTGTGACTTGTATTTATTATCCTGACACAAAACTTTGTACTGGAACAGTTACAAGCCAGGGTTCTTTGTCATCATATCTGTGAGACTACTGAACCTAGGGCCTTTGCCATCCCCAGCCCTTTAAAACTGCTTTCATTAACTGTGACATAAGAGTCTTGTTAAGTTGCCCATGTAGGCCTTGAACTTGCAATCCTCCTGACTCATTTTCCAGAGTAGCCGGCATCACAGGCTGTACCACCAGGCCTGGCTCTAAGCACTCCAAATGCCACACTGGCATTTACTGTAACCATTTTGGAATCATGTGCAATTTTGTACAGAACTATAACGTCAAGTCAGGTGTGGAAAAAGTTAAAGTCAGTGAAATGAAAATTGACATCTTTGGGGATGTGGGAGAAGAGGAGGAAGTGGGACTGAGATAGGTATGCAAAATGAGAAAAGATCGTTTTAAAAAATAATTTAATTAAAAATGCCATCTTCAGACTGTTGTACTGCTATAACAAAATATCAAAATATGAGATCCTGGCTAACACCAAAAGGCTAGTTTGGCTTACGTTTCTGTTGGCTGGCATTTTTGAAACTCCCTGGCTGCATAACATGTTGAAGTAGATAGATAGATAGATAGATAGATAGATAGATAGATAGATAGATAGATAGATAGATAGATAAGACAGACAAACAGAGAAATGGCCTAGTACCTGGGTTGGTTTTGCTGGTAACTCAGTCTTGTAAGAACTACATTCACCCTTTCCCAAGATAGCGTCCCTAAGACTTTACAGCCTTTGTTAAGACTCACTTTTGCTTATTTTTTGAAAGAGGAATTTGCTAGATAGTCCAAACTAATCTGGAACTCCTAACCTTCCTTCCTCCACCTCAAATGCTGGGGTTACACACATATATAGGACCTACCTCTAAAAGGATCTACCACCCCCTAAGATGATAATACAATGATCTAAGCATCCAGGGCATGAACTTTTTGGGAGGAGAAAAACCCACACTCATACATCCTGTCTTCTTTGGCAGTTGTAAATAAACAATATATTAGTTAACATTGTACCTGAGGCTGAGGACGTCTCCAAGCCGGGAAAGCACGCATTACTGGAACACCTGGTTTTGAGTAATCAATACACACATGCACACTCACTCCCATGCCAGTGCATGAATGTTAACCTCAAGGTGAAAGCATATTATGGTTACCCTACAAGAACGCCATTGTTCTTTTGTTTTGTTTTTTTTTTTGGTTTTTCGAGACAGGGTTTCTCTGTGACTTTGGAGCCTGCGCCGGAACTAGCTCTTGTAGACCAGGTTGGTCTCGAACTCACAAAGATCCACCTGCCTCTGCCTCCCGAGTGCTGGGATTAAAGACGTGTGCCACCACCGCCCGGCCGCCCTTGTTCTTATTCAGTATTTAAGACCTAAAAACAGCATCTGAACCAACACAAACACTTCAGTTAAAAGAAGAAAAACAGAAAGGAAGAATAAAACAAAACAAAAACATAGCTGGTTAGGTATGGTAGCACATACCAGTTGTTCTGAGCTACACAAAGACCTACCGTGAAAAACCAAACCAAGGAGTAAGCAAGATGGCTCAATGAGTCACGGCACTTGACCTTGGCCACCTGAGTATGATCCCTCAGACTCACAGGATGAATAGACCCAACAGTGTGTTTTGACCCTCTCCCACATACCAAGCCATGTGTACGTGTGCTTGCGTGTGTGTGCACACGTGCACAAATAAATAAAATAAAGGTGATCTAAAAATTTACAAACCAACCAACCAACCCACCCAAAAAATCCATATGTAAACAAATAATGTACACTGACTAAATGGTAGTTAACTGGTAATTCCACCAGGAAGGCAATTAACCATCAGTGCACCGTTTGTTACTTTTCTGTAGGTTTTCAAAATGACTATCGCCTAGTCATTTGATTTGATTGACAGGGCATCAGTACTACTAGTGATAACATAACAGCTCCTTTCAGGACAGTTTCATTAAATTCAATTTACCAGGATTGAAGCTAGAATGTGCTAAGCAAGTCAACACTGAGCTACATCCTCCTAGGAATATAAATTTTTGAAACGGATAACTAAGTTTTCCAATAGCTGTAAGAACCAGGTATAGTGTAGGAATATTCCTGTAATCCTGCATCTGGGAGGCAGAGGTAGAAAGAACCAGTTACACGAGAGCCTGTCTCAACTCTCTCCACTCCTACTTAAATCAAATAGTTATAAAAATGGAATCCAAAACTATTGAAATATTAATTCTTATTAATATAGCTCTAGACAGTTAACTTAAAAAGCAGAACATTAGACTGGGTTTGTTTTTAGCCACATCATACTAAAATGTGTGCAATTTTATAATGAGAAAAGTTGAAAATTTCAGGGAAAAGCATAGGTAGATTTTTAAACCAATGAGAAATTCTTTACAAGCTGAGATTTAAAAAGGGAAGTATTAGTTAACTACTGTCTAGAAAAACTCTGCCCCAAATGTTTCAAGGATTCTATAAATGTCCTAATGAGGGGCTGGGAGATCGTTCAAAGGTGTATAGTACTTATTGCTCTTGTAGAGGACATCGGTTCAATTCTCAGTGGCTCACAACTATCTGTTAATTCCAGATCTAGAGGATCCAATGTCCTCTTCTGAACTCTGCAAACACCAGGTCCCCTTGTGGTACACATACATACACACAGGCAAACATTCATACATGTAAATAAATTTTAAAAAAGTGCTAAGGAGATCATTGATTCCCTCTCCAAGATCTGTTGTTTTTTTTTTAAATTTTATTATTTGTGACTTTCATAGAACTTTATTTTGCGACAAAGTATCATGTAGCAAGGCTGGACTTGAACCATTGACCTTCCACAGTCTACCTCTGAGTGTGCTATCATGCCTGGTTATTTATTCTCTCTGTTTATCCCTGGCTGTGCTAGAACTGGCTCTGCAGACCAGGCTCGCCTTTAACTTAGAGACAGCCTGCTTAGTGCTAAGGTGTGAGTCACTACATCCAGTGAAAATCTAATCCTTCATTAAGAATAAACAAGCACAAGACCAGGCCAGGAGCCATAGTTTCAAAAAAAAAAAAAAAAGAAGAAAGAAATACAATCCAATCCAAAAGAGAAAAGAGATCCTAGTATCTAGTTCATACAAATTAATCAGGAGAGAAGTGGAGTGGACAAAAATTACAAACACACAAGGGCAATGGAAAGGCCATTTAGCATTCCATAATTATTTAACCGCAGGCTATTCTGCCGTAAAATTTAGAGTCCTACAAATTTAGCAGCCATAAGGCCACACAGTAACCAAACAGCTATCTGAAAAGAGTACTTATTTGTCTCTGACAATAAACTGCATGAAACATGTTAGGTGGATCTGAGGAAATCTTATCAACTAGGACTGTTTTTCTAGCTTAGTCCACAGTTTTTAATTCACAAATTTAAGGTTTTAAAGTAACCAAAGCCAATTCAGATTCACTATACATATTTTTTATTTTTGTTACGGAGAAATTCTTATACATGAGAATATGTGTACATCACAACCACTCACTACAAATGTCCAAACTTAGGTATACCTTGAACATTCCTCAAGATTATCTTGCTGTATAAACTTTTGACTTTTCTTACAATATATTTTCAAATTAATGCCGATTTGCAGGGTGGCAGTGGAAAAGCACCTTTAATCCCAGCACTCAGGAAGCAGAGGCAGGCAGATCTCTGTGAGTTCAAGGGCAGCCTGGTCTACAGAGTTCCAGGACCATCAGGGCTGTTAAACAGAGAAACCCTGTGCTGAAAAAACAAAGTAACTGCTGACAATTTCCAACTTAAGGTGACACTGAACACTAAGCAAATGAAGATGCTCTTCTGAGTCAATCAGAAGCACAGGGGAGAGGAAAGCAGTACTCTTCAAAGGGAAATCGTGACTGACTTCTTGAACTATCCCTAATTTTCAAACCAGTGTGATGACTCACCACACACCAGACTGTGGCTGAGAATACATATTAAAAAGGAAAACCCTGACTCCCAGAGTCAGTAAGGTGAGCATTTAAAACTCGGTAGGCAGAGGCAGGTAGATCTTTGTGAGTTCGAGGCCAGCCTGGTCTACAAGAGCTAGTACCGGGACAGGTTCCAAAGCTATAGAGAAACCCTGTCTTGAAAAACAAAACAAAACAAAAACTTTAAAACACTGTTGGGAAAACTTTTAGGGGTTAGTACCTACCAATACTTAATCAAGGTTGGCTGAGTGGAAGAACGGAAGTTTTGACTGAGGAAGGTAGCAGCAACAGATAAGAGATAACAGGAAAATTCAAATCATGGATTACTTTCAAGAGAAAACTCCTGAATGGGATGTTTTACTCAAGGACACAAATTAAAATTAGCCACTGCTACAACAGTTAACAGAACTGTAGGGTTTATTTATGTTGCTGTTGGTGTTTGCTTTTTCTGGAGACAGGCTTTCACTAGTAACTCTGTAGACCAGGCTGACCTTGAACTCAGAGATCTACCTGCCTCTGCCTCCCAAGCACTGGGATTAAAGGTGTGCACAACTATGCCCAGCAAGGATTTTTTTCTTAAACTCTATGATTGAGTAAACTGCTGAAACATTAAGTTTAGCTTTCCTTTGGTTATAAGATGCAGTCTCTCTTAGAGTTCTCATAGAGACTAAATGACACAAACTAGGGATTCAACAAACTTTCTCTGGGTGAATAAACTCCAATACCTTCCTGGTTCCAATCACATACTATTTAAACGCCTGTTTTTGTACACTGCTTTGAAGAGTCATTATTTGACAAATCCACCTATGTACTGAAAAGATTATGTTACCAGATACTTCTAGCAATTTCCTGGGGGAAAAAAAAGCCAAATAAAAATTTCATAATGTTGGAAATGGCTCAGCAGTTAACAGCATTTGTTCTTACAGAGGATCTTCGTTTGGTTCTCAGCACTCACACAGTGGCTCACAACCATCCCTGACTCTAGTTCCAAGAGAGTCAATGCCTTCTGACTTCAAAGATTCCCAAACACACATAGAGAAAAAAGTACTCATACAAGTGAAATAACATGCCAGACAAAAAAGGGCAAAGTTCCCAAAAATAGCATCTAGGAGACTCTAGAGCATTCACCTACAGATAAAATCTTTCAAAAAACAAGGGGTCATGCCCTAAGTATTACATCCTTACTAAAAAGCTGCTTTAAAGTCCCATAAACTAGCAAACATTTAATGTCAAGGACAGTGTAAACCAGGTGAGATGGTACATGCCTGTACTTGGGGAGCAGATCAAGAAGACCTCAAGTTTGGAAACCAGCCTGGTCTACAAAGGGAGTTCCAGGCCAGCCAGCATGGGAGAGAGGAAGGGAAAAAAAAAAATTAAACTGGGCATGGTAGACTTTAATCCTTGTCCCTGGGACTTAGGCAGAACAGTTCTAAGCCAGTATAGGGAATGTAGCAAGTTCAAGGACAACCTGGCCTACTTATAAAGAGACCTTGTTTTCCTTTTTTTTTTGTTTTTAAAAAGTAACTACATTTCACATATACATTAAAAATACCAACTTGAAATTGAAAATTGAGGCTGGGTGTGGGGGCAGGTGGATTTCAAGTTCAAGGCCAACCTGGTCTACAATAGTGATTTCTTGGATAGGCACAGCTACACAATGAGACTCTGTCTCAATAAACAAAGTAAACAACAAAAAAAGAAATTTAAAACTGGGCAGGGGATTAAGTAACAATTTGTCCATACTTCAGAACAATTTTAATATCTAGAAAATTTCAAAAGGAATCCTAAATGTACAGAGCTCTAAAAGTATCGGGATTCTAAAAATTAAAACAAAAAGCTATGTCTGGAACCAGGTGCAAAGTTAAACTCTGTGAGATGATACATGTTAAATCTACTTCATTTATACGAACTGACCTCCTATAAACACAGTGTAACAGAGATGAAGTCGCAATCTTCAAACATACCGAAAAAACAAAAACAAAAACAACCCACAATTCCTTGACCGCTTTCTTTTCGCCCCTGTGAAATGCAACAAAGGCAGGATCCCCTCATCCAGTGCGCTGGAAAACAAAGACCGCAGAGGGGAAGTTACAACGACAAAGAAAGCATCCTCAGCGCGGGTTACTCGACACTCACAAGATGCTTAGACTGACTACAGTTGCTGCGTCCGTAACAAAGTCAATCACTATTAGCAAGTGGTGGTAAATGCGTTTTAATTAAATCCACTTTCCCTCAGTAGATGCATTCCTCCGAGTGACATTTCCATTTCTTAAGGACGGTTTCAACATCCTTGTGTGTCCAGTTAGGTTTTTGGTCGAGGGAGAGGGTCAGGGGAGAGCTACAGAGGGAAAGCCCAAGATTTTCAAGAAAGAGGTCTCCTTTGTTTTTTGTTTCCAATTCTCAACTGCAAGAATAAAGTTTTACCTCAGCCTCCAGAATTAAAATAAAAACAAGCCCTACCAGAATAACGTGAAAGGGATTTCCAGAAGGCAATCAAGGAGAGTCATCGACCAGAGGGGGCGGGGAGAGGGGGAAGCAAGCAGGGTCTACAGGAGGGTGTGCCGAGTCCTGAGGAGAGCTTTGAATGAAAAGTCCTTCCTCCAGGTCTGGGGGCCCGGGCGCGGCCACCGAGGGGCTGACAGGGCCGAGCCCCTCTCCCGCCATCGTCCTCTCCGCCCGTCTCGGCTCTAAGCATCCTGGCGTGCGCACGGGAGGGAGGAACACCACAGCGCGGCGTCCACGGAGAACAACAGGCTGCGGGGAGGCTCTGGGCCGCGGCCTCCCTCCGGGGCGACCACCATCCCTCCTCCCTCATCGCTGCTCCAGACTCACAGAGTCTTGGGCATCTCGTCCTCCATGGCTGCTGCGGTCGCGGCGGCACCTCAGGGTCCAGCTCCCTGCCCTTCGCTACCTCCCAAATCGTTGGGGCGGCTATGGCCGCGGAAAAGCGGGCCTCCTCGCTTGGCTGGAGGGTACTTCGCCTGCTCCTTCGGCCGCAATTATAGAAAAATGCCCGGCCCACCGCGAACAATGAAGCCCCAATTCAAGATGGCGGAAAGCCGGACGCTTAGCAGCCGCCAGCCGGGTAACCCGCGCCACGCATGCGCGTACCCAGTTGGCACGCTCACCCCCAGGCCGCCGCTCTAGGCTTCAAGCCTTAGAGTCACTTGTTGCGCAGCCGCGCTTCCACCCGGCAAAGGATGGCTCCGACTACGCAGGCGCAATGTCGATAGTCAGGGTTTGTGTACTTCCAGAAGTATTTCGTTAGTGAATTATATACTGAACTAAAAATCTTCAGGGAGGTTAAAGCATAAATAGACAGTATTTTTATAGCAGGAATGACTTTTTTCAAGCTCTCCTGTTTTAAGAGAAAGAAGGAAAAAGGACATGCGCCGCCCGGGAATCGAACCCGGGTCGCAAGAATGGGAATCTTGCATGATACCACTACACCAGCGGCGCTGTTGGTAGAACCAGCCTTCAGAAACTCCTAGGTGATACATAGTCTATTCATTGGTTCCTAGATTCTTTATGTATCTGGAAATATATATTGATACTTGAAACTTTTTCGTTGCTTTATGAAGCAATTCATCTTTTCTCATCCCAATGTTGTTGAATTTTTTTATACTTTCTGAAAAATCGAGATAAAAAAGTTATTATTTGGAAATAAGAGTTGTAGTTAAAAAATAATGCCTTCTTAACAATAACTTTTGGGGGCGGGTGGGACACGTATTTTCATGTGCCAGTGTCTGGATTTCTTTGGTATACTCAGTGTAACTGAAAGTCTTTTAAGAAACAGTTACTAACTCGGGAGTCAGAGGCAGGCGGATCTTTGTGAGTTCGAGACCAGCCTGGTCTACAAGAGCTAGTTCCAGTGCAGGCTCCAAAGCCACAGAGAAACCCTGTCTCGAAAAACCCAAAAAACAAAAACAAAACCAAAAACCCAGTTACTATTGCAAATTGGTGAGAAGAATCTCAAAAGTCAGTCCTCGTTTGGGGCTCAGAGTTAGGGCTCCAGAATATGGTTCCTGTACTCCTTATCCGTTGTTATGGCACTCTCCACATTATGTGAAGTATTTCTTAAAGATCTGAAAGTTTATGTATCCCACGTCGTTCATTTACACCGGTGGTTCTAAACCTTCCCAATGCTGCGATCCTAAAGGTCCTCATGTAGTGGTGACCCCCCCCAACCATAAAATTATTTTCATTGCAATTTCATAGCTGTAATTTTGTTACCGTAATGAATTGTAATGTAATCAAAAGGAGTCGCGACCGACAGGTTGAGAACCATTGGTTTACACTAACATGTTTGGGATTTTCATTTTTATAATTGTCCTTAGAGTCCGTCATATTTTCAAACTATATAGAGTTATATTATAAACAGATAACAAATATTGCCGTAGTGGCCACGTTTCAGATCAGAGAAGTAAGCAAAAACGTTCAGGAGTAGAAAGCCAGCCAATGCTAATTAAGAATAACCCCTCCCATCCCCCTCCAGGGTAAGTAGTGGTTGGGTTGTCTGAGAAGAGAACATGGTGGGGGGGGGGCACAGAGCTGTGTGTAGCTTCCCCAAAGCCCACTTTGTCCTGATGGCATTCTTGGTGCCACAATACAAGCCCTTGGACGTCAGTGTTCTATGCAGATTGGATATTCCCTTCAGGTTGGACCAGGAAGTTAAGCAGTATATTCTGCAGGAAAGACGTGGTTACAAATCTACAGCACCTAAACAAGTTTTTCTCCTTTTAGTTTCTGAGAAAGAAGAAAGATTAGTCTCAGATTAAAATCATAGATGGTAAGAAGAGAAAGATAGCTAAGTGGTCACATGTCCCTTCTCAAAATTAATAACAATAAATAAAATAAATAGTAATTTTAAGAGAAGAGTGTAACAAATGTTTAAAGTGTATAGTATTTTGAACACCTGTTTTGGGAGAAAAATCTATTTAAAGGGAGTTTTAGTTTATCAACAGAGGTGTTCAACTACAATAATCTCTGTGTCTCATCCCATTACCAGCTCAGTGATCTTTCTTTCTTTTGTTCGTTTTGTTTTGCTCTTTTTTGTTTGTCTGTTTGTTTTCATGACAGAGTCTCACTATGCAACCCTGGCTATCTTGGAACTCACTATGTAGACCAGGCTGGCCTCAAACTCAGAGAGATTCACCTTCATCTGCTTTCTGAGTGCTGGGATTATAGGTGTTTGCCATCATATATATATATTTTTGAGACAGTACTTTGATATGTAGACTAGGCTTGTCTCAGTCTCCTAAATTTTGGGATTATAGGTGTAAACTATCACATTTAACCAAAGCTAGTTTCTTTTTCTTTCTTTCATTCTTCTCTTCTTTTTAAACTGTATTTCTGTAGGATAGATTCCTAATCATGGAATTACTGAGTTATACATATATGTATAAAAATGAATTCCAGCATTCCAGGGACTGAGGCAACAAAGGCAAAGGTTGTAGTCATCATTCATATTCCATTGAGAATGCTTGCAAAGCTGGGCGGTGGTGGCGCACGCCTTGAATCCCAGCACTTGGGAGGCAGAGGCGGGCGGATCTCTGTGAGTTCGAGACCAGCCTGGTCTACAAGAGCTAGTTCCAGGACAGGCTCCAAAGCCACAGAGAGAGAATGCTTTCAAGTCGGGCCTCCTCTATGTTCTCCATTAGGCTCATACTGAGATGCTATTAATTTGATTAGTTTTTGCCTATATAAGATGGAAATGGTATCTCTTTCTCTGACTCTCACACACACCCTTTGAAAACAGGGTCTTACTATGTAGCTTTGGCTAAATTGGATATTGTTATGTAGATCTACAGAGTGGCCTCAAACTCACAGACATCCATCTCTACCTGTCTCTGGGATTACAGGCCTGAGCCCCATGCCTGGCAGCATTTCTTTATGCATTATTTTCAAGGTAAATACAGTCTTAAGGGTTCTAATTTTTAGCTGTTTCACCTCAACAAAATTCAAGATGAAAGTGATAAATACCATAATAACTGTCACATAGACCATTACTTTTGATCTTTACGCATGCTCAGTGTTGGGGGGCTCCCGGAAGGTTGTGGCTCACTGCCAGAGGCCTTTATAGGTGAAGGTGCTCTGGCCACAATAAACCTCTAGGTGGCGCTCAATCTACACTATAGCGAATCCGAACTACAAAGGTCTTTAGCTCTAAACTTCCAATGTTTTCTCAGCCTCCCATTCCCATTCCTCTTCTGACCACGAACCTTCTCTCACAAACACTCGGCTCAGTGATATATACGTCTTTCTGAGAAAGAACTTAAGAAAAAATACACAAAGGAAATAGTTCAATCACCTGCTCAAGAACCTTCTGTAAATGAAGTTCCTGAAAACTGAGCCTTCCAAAATCTCGGGTGGGTTTTTTTCAGAAGGATACATTTTCTACAGGGCTGCTTTCTGCAAGGCAGAACTTTTTGCACTTATACAGTGTTGCTCAATTGGCAGCAACAAATATTTAGTTGCAATGTTTGGCCGAGACTTTCCAAAAGCTGGCCCAGTGGAGGCGGTGGTAGCACTCGAGAGGCCGGTACATCTCTGTAAGTTTGAAACCAGCTTGGTCTGCAGAGCAAAGCAAGTTCCAGGACAGACTCCAAAGCTACCCAGAGAAACCCTGTCTTGAAAAACCAAGAATTTGCAAAAGCTGAGAGATGAAACAATTTACCATTTCCTATCAGTTGATAGAGCTCTTTGAGTTTTCTTGCAAAATTAGCAACAATCTTAATGATTGTTCTATTAGAAGAAAATACTTATTTGTACACAGATATTAATATTTTCCGTTTGAAACTTCTGCTCTTGGCAGAATGTGGCTGCATGTAACTTTAGCACAGCATTCCAGAGGCAGAGGCAGGAGGATCTCTGCGAGCAGTGGCAGAATTCTAGGGGTATCTGTTCTCAAAGACAAGCATGGAAATGTACAAGCTAATAGAGACAGATTTTAATCAGTAAGAGATTATTGCAAGAGGGAAAATTCCAGCAACTGAAATTCAGTTTGTGTAAGGGTTGCTGAATATTTTAGGGCAAGAATGAGGTAACAGGGAAGGAGCTGAGCAAGGGGTCAGTAGAGCAAGAGTATTCAAAACTACAGAAAGCAGGACAGAAGTCAGTCCATGTGCAACCCATCTCTATTTGTTAATGGCCTATTTGTGGGGTTGTTTAACTGCCCCAAAGTGACCTAACCGCCT
>JAQHUG010000047.1:2134121-2147726 GCA_028555095.1 Dicrostonyx torquatus | reverse complement strand
ATCCTAGGGCTAGAGAAGATGGCTCAGATGTTGATACTCAGGAGCTTGATACTCCTCCAGAAGACCTGAGACCAATTTCCAGCACCCTCGCCAGGTGATTTACCTGTAACTTCAGCTCTAGAACATCCCAGGGCATCTGTGCTGAAATGCACACACCTTAATCTCACTACTCAGGAGGCAAAGGCAGGAGGATCTCCAAGTTAAAGGCCAGCCTGGTCTACAGAGCAAGTTCCAAGAGGGCTGTTACAGCAGACTCCATCAGTGTCAAGACTTACTGTGACAACAAATTTTAAGAGCTGGAGAGATGGCTAAGAGGTTAAGGGCACTGGCTACCCTTCCAGAGGCCCTGAGTTCAATTTCCAGTAACCACATGGAGGCTCACAATCACTTTTTTTTTTGGTTTTTCGAGACAGGTTTCTCTGTAGTTTTGGAGCCTATCCTGGAACTAGCTCTTGTAGACCAGGCTGGCCTCGAACTCACAGCGATTTGCCTGTCTCTGCCTCCCGAGTGCTAGGATTAAAGGCGTGCGCCACCACCGCCCAGCTCACAATCACTTATAATGAGATCTGGTGTCCTCTTTTGGCATGTAGGCAAACATGCAGGCAGAACACTGTATACATAATAAATAAAATCTAAAAAGAAAAATATAAAAGAAAAGAGGTGGAAAGGGGAATGCACTTAGAACAGGGAGCTCAACTTGGAAACTACTGAGATAATTTGTTATGCCAAACTAGGAGAAGTAGTAGTATAAGAAGGACTTATGAGAAAATAAAGGAGGCATATCTAACAGTATTTTAAAATTCATAAACTCTAGGGATGAGAAGAGGAAGGTATCAATTTCAGGGAACAGGGAATAAAGTTCAGGAGCAGAGCAGCATGCATAAGGCCCTGCCTCAACCACAACACCACAAACCAACAAAAACGTCAAAACACAGCTAATGCAGACACAATCTCTACCAGTCTCTGAAAGGCCCAAGTACACCTGTAAAGACTCAAAGGACATTTAAGATTACAGGTAGAGAACAGTCCTTTTGTTTAAAACCAATGATCATTTTTTTGCCAATCCCAACGAATCCAGAAAATATAAGACTTCATTCACTGGCTTGTTAATAAGACCAACAGTGCAGGGTAATTTCTACTTTTTAAAATGTCCACCCTATGGTTTAATAGACCTTTAATAGATCCAACTAAAAATGAAGGTTTCAGAGATTTCTTTGATAAAAAATGTGCACTCAAATACAAAATTAATAAAAGTGACCGTTTTCGTGCACTGCGCCTTTACAGAACCAGTAACAAACAAGCTGTACACAAAGCAGATTATGTGGCCAGATAAACGACCCAGTATTAACTAATCTTGCACCTTGCAGAATCTCAGCATTACATATGTGATAGGCTCAGGCCAGTCAGTAGTGTCCAAGGAGACCAAAGCTTTAAACTAGGTCCTGTTGAACTGACGGCTTACTGGTTGATTTTACTGAACACAGATTAAAAATATGCAAAAAACTAGCTGTCTCTGATTAGAAAACAGATGTTCTTCTACGGACTTATGACCAGGGCAAGATACCACACAACATTTAAATTTCACTTGCATGCAAGAAGTCAAGTAAGTGTATGTATGCATTAGAAACCTAATTCCTGGGGCTGGAGAAATTGCTCAGCACTTTCTGCTTTCTAGAGAACCCGAGTTTGGCATTAAGTACCCACTCCAGGGAACTCACAAGCTCCCACAACTACTGCTCCACCGAATCCGGATCAGAAGTCCTCTCTGGCCTCCGCAGGCATTGCACCCACGTGCACAAACATGTCTGTGAGCATCAAAAACACACACACACACACACACACACACACACAAACAAACAAAAAAACGTCACTATAAACTTAAAAATTTTTACAAGGAGAAAAGAGGAACGGTACTTCCAAAAGTCCAAAGAAATATAAATACATTCTGTTTGTGCCAGGGTCTCACTTTTTAGCCTAGACTGGTCTGGAACGCGCGGTAATCCTCCTGCCTCAACCTCCTGAGTACTGACCTTCTAACAGCCCTAACTCTCCTGGAATTCGCTTTGTAGACCAGGCTGGTCTCGGCCTCCCGAGTGCTGGATTAAAGTAGTGAGCCACAAAGTCCGGCTTTCCAGATGCACTTTAAAAAATAATTTATTTCAGGTGCATTGGTATTTTGCCTGTATGGATGTCTGTGTGAGGGTCTAAGACTTTGGAATTACAGTTGTGAGCTGCATGTGGGTGATGGGAACTGAACCCTGGTTCTCAGAAAGAACCACTGAGCCATCTCTTCAGTCCGTCAAATGCACTTTTTAAAGCTGTGAGTTTCTGGTTCCTCACAGGAACCACGCGCCTCGGTGTTGACTGCTGCCTTGGTCCCCAACCAGGAAGCCCTCTGGCCGCTGCCTTTGGAAGGAGGGGAACCGCCACCTCGGTAACCATGCCGACCGGACTTCAGGGCCACTTCCGGCACCCACAAGCGCCGGGACCTGCGGGCGCAGCCGAGGCAAGGCGGGAAGAGGGTTCGCGCGGCCTCGGCCGGGTGGGCTTTACTCACTTCTTCAGTTCGGGAGGGTGCGCTTTGCTCATGGCGACTCTTCAGCGGGTTCGGCACGACGGAAAGGAGCGAGCGGCCTTACAGACGCACGCGCGGCAGGCCGGGCGCTGATGTCTGACGTCACCGCGGCGCGAGGTAACCGCTTTCCGGTATTACCTTCGTCTCGCGATACTGAGAAGGCCGCCTGAAGCAGTGCCGTGCTTCCGGTCGCGTCGTCGTCAGTGACTGGCCAGGACTGAGAGGCGGTGCCTCGAGTAAGCGTCCTTTGTGTGAAATTCAAATGGCAGGTTCCGCGCTTCTTTGTCACTTTTTAAAATTCTTCCCTTTCCTTTTTTCTTTCTATTTACATTTTCGTCGTTTCTCCTCCCTTTTCCTCGCCCTCGTTTTTGGTGGAATTCATGCGGGGCCCTGGCTCACCGTGTAATCGACGCTGGTCTAGAACCCGTCTCGTCTCTGCCTCCTGTGCTCGGATTACGGGCTGCTGCACCATGCAGTCCTTTGTTTACTAAGTCTACCCAGGCGAAGGTGACGACTCCTGAAGCATCCACATTAACAAATGGCTTCTGCACCAGTAGCGGAAGGGCCGAGGCCGACTGTAGGATGTGAATCCAGAGCCTGGTGTTCTTGACCTGTAGCCCGCAGTTCCAACACTGCCTCCAGAGCCCCACTTGGCACATCTCGGTCCCTGCACATGGAAGTCCTGAGGTCTTGAGCCTGCTTCTGCCTCCTGAGTACTGGGGGTAGATAAAGATGTGTGCACCTTCTCGGGATGGCGCTGCCTTCAGGGGACATCCCCAGACATGCTGTCTACAGACTTGTCGGTTGGAGGCAGCTCTTCGACCGAGGTTCTTAACCTTGTGACTACAGTTTGTGTTGTTGACGAAAATTAACCAGCACAAGGCGTCTTAAACTATGTAGTCTTCCCACCACCTGCTGTGTTAGTTTGAACTAGAAAACGAACGTTGAAACGACTTTCTGCCCTTTTTTTTTTGACATCTCTATATGTAGCCCAGGCTGTCCTCACACCAGGGCAATCATCAACCTTAGAAGCTTACAGCTATGCACCCGATCCTGTTTGTTTCCCTGGAGGGGCTTTTGAGACATGGTGTCTCTGTGCAGTTCTGGCTGTCCTCAAACTCAGACATCTGCCTGCCACTGCCTCCTGAGTGCTGGTGTGTCCCATCACCACTTGGCTCTGGGTATCTTTTCTATACTAACAGACTTCAAACTATGATACTCTTGACTTTCCCTTAATGCTTCCCATCTGCTACTATGCACTCTCAGGATGTCTTAAAATTCAGGGGCAATCTTATGTATCACTACCCACTAGGAAAGAGTTGGAGACAATGAAACTTTATTTAAAAACAAAACCACTTGGAAAATATATTGCAGGCTTGACAGCAAACTGACAAGTATTATCACTGTTTCAAGTAATTAATTGGTATAAATACAACATAGTACTTATCCAAAAGATAAGGTGCCATGTTGGGGCAGCAATACTGCACTGCAAAACCCCAGGCAAAAGTGGCATTTGGTAAGGTGTGTGCCTGTTTTGCTCTATAGTGGTCCTAGTTTTCCTTGGCCCAAATTGCTTGGTTTTAGTTCTCCTTGTTGCTAGAGGATGATCTCCAAAAGGCTCTGTGAATTCAGGGAGCGGAGGGAGTAATACTGGATTTGGACTTTCACTTTGTAAAATTTAGTTTTCCCAAACCTAATACATCTCAACAGTTCCCATGTGACTCTTTATTCTCAGCTACTGGTATGTGAGTGACAATTAAATCCCCTTGTTCTTCATGGTAATGTGTCACTTTGCACAGAAGTCAGAGCGGGAAGCTGTTTCCCATGCAGTGTGATACTGCCCTCCTTCAGGGGCTTCCAGAATGACAGAATTTGAATAAATGGACTTTCCCATCTTGATGGCCAAAAAGTACAAGGAGCCTTCAGAAGTTATTCAAACTACTCTCCCTCCTGTATCTTAAATCCACTTTGTGCCCTTGCATATAAGACAAAGGAACCCTTTTCCTCCCTCTAAACTGGGTGTTGTTTCAAAGCACATGCAAGGTGTGGGGACACTTGTGGGAAACAGGAGCTTGGCAACAGACACACCTTTCTTCAAACTTTACCAACAGGTTGAAGGAAGCTCAGATGTCTGTGTAGTGAGAATCTGAGCCCTTGGTAGAAGGGCAATCTCTACTGCCAGAACAAGCACCTGCACACGAAAATTTAGGATCTAGAATTCTCCTGTGCTATATGTCATCCGAATTTCAGCACCAGCTTCTTTCCACTTCACCTTCTAAGATTCAGATGCAAAGGAACTGGTGTCCAGAGGTGAGCGGCATTTGCCTGGAACTTGCTGTGTCCTGAGTTTTCCTCATTCATAAACATTGCTTAGCAGATTAAACTTCCATTCTTCCTTCTAAATAGCGTGCCCTCAGACCCATGGTCACTGGCAAACAATTTTATTTCCCGATGGATGACAGAGACTCCTTCATCTTTTTGGTCATTGTTGGGATGAGGTGCATGTGGTCATCCACACACTTGGCCACACAGCTGTCCAGCTGTTGCTTCACCTGCTGCTCCTTATTTCCTGCATCTATGGAATCTTTGGCTTTGTCATTGCAATGCATGGTGCACCGGGCCAGACGGTCCTGTGGTGAGGAGGAAGAGAGAGAAGATTGAGAGGTTGGCTTCCATTGTCTGGTGTTGGGCCCATGTTAGGCCTTGGGTTACAGGTTTCATACAGATCTCTCTGCCAGTTACTAAGTACAATATTTTCTTAGCTAAAAGAGAAGGTACCACTGGGAAGGCTCAGACTAGGAACTGTTAGAAAGTAGAGGAATGAAAAAAATAAATTATATTCAAAATGCTAACAGCAAACAAAAGACTACTGTTAGATTTCTTTTTCTTCCATTTTTCCATGTGTGTGGTGTTAAGTGTTTTTAGATGTGTCTCTGTGGATGTGGAGGCCCAAGGTACCATCCTCCATTGTTTTTCCACATATTCACTGGAGTAGAGGCTTTCAACCATCTTGCTTACCAGCTTGCTCTAGATAGTCCCTGCTTCTGCTTTCTGAGGCTGGAATTACAGGTGGGCTGCCATGCCAAAGAGACAATGGTTTTTTTGGTAAACTGAACTCTGGACGTGTTTGTGTGGCAAGTACTTTTAAACCCTGAATCATCTCCCTAGCAGACATTTTAATTCTTTAATGTCTGTCCTTGCTACAGAAAAACAATTCAAACATTTGTCAAGCATCTACTATATGCCAGGCTTTCTTCTAACATGAAATACAGAAATGATCAAGGCATAACTGTTCCTGCTCACATGGAATTTACAGTCCAGCGTAGAGGAGTTAAGAAGAGAGTGGGATATGTGTCGGGAGTTCAGGAGTCAATGTAAGTAAGCAGTCAGGGGTATCTAACATTTTGGCTTCTCTTGGCCATACGTTATCTATAAACTTTATGCTCTGGAAATGCATGTAAAACTACCAGGCGTGGTGGCGCACGCCTTTAATCCCAATACTTGGGAGGCAGAGGCAGGTGGGTCTTTGAGTTCCCAGTCAGACTGGTTTATAGAGAGTGTTCTAGGACTGCCAAGGCTACACAGAGAAACCCTGTCTCACCCCCCCCCTCCAAAAAAGAGAAAGGAAAAACAGAAAGATAGCAACCACATACGCAAAATGTCTCATAATAGGTTTATAATTTTATGCTGGGCTTATGTGACCCAGAGGCTACTAGTTGGGCACCCCTGCTGTAGGATAAGTCAGGACTTAGGACTACTGGAGAGATGGCAGAGCGGTTAAGAGCACTGGCTGCTCTTCCAGAGGTCCTGAGTTCAATTTCCAGCATTCACATGGTGGCTCACAGCCATCTGTAATATGATCTGAAGTCCTCTTCTGGTGTGCATGAGGAGAGAGCACTCATGTATATAAAAATACATACAGAAATAAATTAAAAAAAAAAAGCCAGGACCAATGTTGGTCTGTGTGCTCTACTGGGCAGAGGCTGGAAAGGGGGAAAATACAGCAAAGGAGGCAGAGACAAATGGCCTGGAAGGTGGAACACCAGGAGTGAGGTGTCCTGTGGTCAGATGGTTAAAGTGCTTAAAGGAGGAGAGGGAATTGTTGTGCAGACAGTCAAAGCGGAGGGCTGAGTACTGACTGCAGATCTAGTCCTGTGGGTACCGTCCTCAGCACCACTGTGAGCAGCTCTGCGACTGAGAGTTAGCATACAGTGACTAAAGTGAAGGGGAGTCTCATATAGCAGCCCAAGAACCAACTTTCTAAAGATCTCATCTAGAAGTTTCTCCAAATGAAAAAAGGAGCAATGCTTTGCTGTTAATACTTCACAATGCCTGGGCCTTTGAAGAGTTTTGTACATCAGAGTGTGAAAGTGTATCCCACGTTAGGTGTAACTGTCAGATGAATGGACCCCCATGCTACTAGATGAGTGTTTGCTTCCAATCCCACAAAATACACTTAGAGGAAGGGAGAAAAATGAAGGTATGGACAGTTTTTGTTACAGGAGGGAAAAGGAGATTTTATAGTACACTGTAGGGGCCTGGTGTCACAGGTTTGTAATCCTGGCAGGTGGGAGGCAGACATAGTTGCATTGCTCTGAATTTCAGGCCAGCCCAGGCTGCAGAGCTGAGACCCTGTCTCAAAAACCTGCAGAATATTAATGCTTTTTATGACCAAGCTTTCTGTACTACGGAAGCCTCTCTCCAGGTGTCCCAAATAGGGGATGTTCTGGGGAGGGTTTAAGTTCAAAAATACGTGAAGGTCTTACTCTAGTCTGCACCTTTTAAATTGTGTGTGCATGTGTAACTGGCATGTGTGCTGTTTCATGCCTGTAATGTCAGAGGACAACTTGTGGAGCTGGTTCCCTCCTTCCATCTTTATGTGGATTCTGGGAATCAAACTCAATTTGCCAGGCTTGTGTAGCAAGTACTGAGCTAGCCAATAATCTGAATCTTTTTAAGACTAACACCTTAGTCAACTTTTCAGGAAATTACGTTATTTTAAAAATGAATCAAAGAAGAGGGACTCGTAAGGTCCCACTCTTAGCTGAGGAGCTAGTTTTTTCTTTCTTTCTTTTTTCCTTATGTAGAACTGGCTATCCTGGAACTTGCTCTGTAGACCAGGCTGGCCCCGAACCCAAAGACCCTCCTGGCCCTGCCTCCCAAGTGCTGGGTTTAAAGGGGTGTACTATCACTGCCTGGTAGATAGTTATTTGTGTTCTTGAATATATGCATGTGTACCATGTGTGTGCAGGAACCTGCAGAGCTCAGAAGAGTTGTCATATCCCATGCAATTGGAGTTGTAGATGGTTGTGAGCTGCCGTGTGGGTGCTGGGAACCTGACTTGGGTCTTAAGACCAATTAAGTGCTCTGAGCTACTGGCAGTTAAAGGTTGCTGCAGGAAGAAGTCATTTTTCTTTAGTGATGCCACCACTGTTAAATTGTCCACGCTGTGATGAAAAAAATCTCATGTTCATGCTTGTGCATCCAACCTTAATTGACTACAGAGGAACAGTAAAAAGGAATAGGAGGAAGACTTATAAAGATGGGGGGTGGAGTAAAAATGTTTTAAAAATATATTATATGTATGAAATAGTCAAAGAATGAATAAAATAATTAAGTTTGTATGTTTTAATTCTTTTGAGATTTTACCTTTTATGTGTATAAGTATTTGCCTAAATATATGTTTGTGCACCACCATGTGTACAGTGACCACAGAGGGCCGAAGAGGGCTTCAGATTCTCTGTGACTGAGGTTATAGTTGGTTGCAAGCCACCATATGGGTGCTGAGACATCCCTACAGCCCCAAATATACATTTTAAGTTTTATACTACACGGCATAGATTGTTTTTGGCACCCAGCACATCAAATGACAACCAAAGAGGCGCAAAGACGCAACTTTCTTTTTTTGGTTTTTTGAGCTAGGGTTTCTCTGTGGCTTTGAAGCCTGTCCTGGAACTAGTTCTTGTAGACCAGGTTGGCCTCGAATTCACAGAGATCCGCCTGCCTCTGCCTCTGGGATTAAAGGCGTGTGCTACTGGCTTGCTCTTCCAGAGGTCCTGAGTTCAATTCCCAGCAACCACATGGTGGCTCACAACCATCTGTAATGAGATCTAGAGCCCTTCTCTAGCCTGCATGAACACATGGAGGCAGAATGTTGTATACATAATAAATAAATCTTTAAAAAAAATAATAAAGGCGTGTGCTACCACCACCCTGCTAACTTTCTATTGTTACGGGAAAATTACATTTCTATGGAAAAATACGGCACAACTTAAAAGCACTCAACTCCCAGGGCCTTTTCCAAAATTTCAAACCCCAAGAATACCAGTTGGTCAAAGGAGTGTCACCAATGTTAACAGAACTAGGGCCCTACAGAATAGGGCCTCATGTCTCACCAAAGAAACTGTTCAAAGACTTAAGAACTCTGAGGCATTCCTCACCTGGAACCTTTCCAGCTCACTGGTCACCAAGGCCTGGGCTTGAGCCAAAGGTGCATGGCAGCGTTCGATGCATTGGTGCACCTGCTGCATAGATGCCTGGTTGTCTTCACAGCAGTTGGCGCTGCACCGGAACATGAGACCCTGGGGAGGGAGGGCAGAGCCTGGTTAGAAAAGAAAGACTCTGAGACTACCAGGGTTTGGAGGCTATGCTTCAGCCTGTATCTTCCTCACTACCCTTTGATTCGCTTTCCCTGTGAGACCGGGACGATTACCCCAGCTAGCATTTATGCACTGGGGATATATGCTCTTGGGAGAGCGCTTTCCTAGTTTTAAGTTAGCCCTGTGTTCGATCCTCACTGCATAAACACTAAGGTGGAGGGAGGCTCAAGCCTGTGATCCATCCTAGCACTCCGAAGGTGGAGGCAGGGAGATAAGCGGTTGGAAGCCAACCTGGGCTAAACGAGCCCCTGTCTGTTGCTACCAGCTCACGGGTACACAACGCGCCCAAGACTGGGCGGAAGAAAACATTCTGAAGACCAGGTATCTACAGCGGAATTCAGAGGTCGGCTTGGTTAGTCAACGCCCCACTAGGGAGACGACCCACAGTCAACGGTGGGGTCGTAAGGTTAAGAGAAGCAGGCAGGGAAAGGAGGCGGGGCCGCCTCCGCGGTGTTCAGGGTTTGTGGCATCTGAACTAGCACAGGACAGCCGGAAGAGACTTCAGCCTGGTGGTTCTCCTGAGCTGGGCCCTTTGGGCCTCGCGCCGGATCACCTCAAGGGCGGCCGAACACACGTAACCGAGGCCGGGCAGGAGGAAACGGCCCCGCGCTCGAACGTCACCGCCCCACCCCCGCCCGAGCTTTCCAATCCCACCCGAATGCGAGGCCGCGCAGTCACCTGCATCTTCCGGATGTTCTCTTTCTCCACACTTTTCACCATGGCGTCTACGGCCTCCTGCACTCGGAGTTGCTGTACCTCCGCCATGGCGACCCTGGCGCCCGCGTGCACCCGCTGCGCCCCGCCCCCTGCGCCTGTGCCGGGTTCTCTAGTTGCTCCGCCCCGTCCCCAAGCCCCGCCCCTTGCGCCCGTGCCGTATCCTCTTGTCGCTCCGCCTCTCCCTTACGGCCCGTGCGCTGCGCCCGTGCCGGGTTCCCCTAGCCGCTCCGCCCCTCCCTCACGTCCCGTTCCTTCCTTACGCCCCGCCCCCTGCGCCGGTGCCGGGTCCTCTAGCGGCTCCGCCTTTCCCTCACGCCCCGCCCCCTGCGCCCGTGCCGGAGTCCCTAGCCGTTCCGCCCCTCCCTTCCGTCCCGCCCCTCTTCCCCCAGCTACGCCTCGGCCCCTAGCCATTCAGTCCGGCTCTTTCACGCTGAACCCGACCCTCCCGCCCCTCGCCGGCTCACTGCGGAGTCTACTGAGTACCTTGTCCCGCCCAGTGACCATCGCGCACCTTGTTCTCAGCACGCACTCCCTTCCCGGGCCCTCATCGCCTCCTGGCGTCCAGATTGAGCAACTACATGCAGGAGACTGCGTTCGCCCCAGTTTCTTCAGGAGATCAAGATTTTGGTGGCCAGAGAGCTCCAGGCGGATCGGCCTTCTTTTCTTTCTCCCTTTCTCTCTCTCCCCCTGTCCTTTGTAATTAAAAACAAAAACAAGACACCAAAAAATTAATGTAATTATTAGCTCTTGGGTGTACAGTTTGATCAGTTATTATTTTGTCTTGGTTCCTTTTGTTGCGGAGTAGAATTTCATTGGATGTACCACAACTTCTTTACTGAGTTTCCCAGTTGATGAACAGTTTTGACGCGTTACTAGTTACTGTACTAAAGGATACGCTTGAAGAAATTATTTGTAGATACGGGTTTCTTTACTTCTGGTTTAGGGTAGGGCAGATGTGCATTTCTGCTTGTAATTGTGAAAGGAATTAGCTTAAAGAGCAGTGCGGGATAGGGAGGGCTGTGGATATCGAGGCTGTAGAGTGTAGATGGTAGTAATAGCGAGCTGCTCCTGAACTCCTGGATTGCTTTTATCGGCCATAAGCCCTCACGCTGCCTTTTCTATTGTCTTATGCTGTCATCTGTCAAACACTCGTGGCCGCTGGTCTACGATGTAGGTGCGGGGTGCAGAGAGGAGCAACAGTGGGGAGGGAAGAGGGCAGTTGCAGGCTGTGTTGGAAGAGCTGGACAGTAGGTTGTGCCGCTGGAGAGAAGGGAGGGAACGGTTCAAGTGTTCCCCGAAATCTCTCCCTTAGAAGTGAGCTTGTGTATTGAGTCTTTGGACTGAACCAGAAGGTCCTTGCCTGATACTCAGGAGGAGGAAGAGAATGCCAGGCAGGCACGGTAAGCTGCAGTGGACGAAACAGAGAAAAAGCTCTGTGGGAATCGACTGGAATGGAAAAAGATTGGCGTTTGAGTGTTGGCGACTTTAGGCACTTGCTGCTAGTGGACGCTAGATGGTAGGATAACCCCGATTTGAGGATAGGGAAAGCCTGCCACAACCCATTGTCCTTTGGGGAAAGCTGTGCTCCTCCGTGGCCACACTGGGACTGGGTGCAGGACATGTTCACTATTTCAAGCCGGGTGTACAGGGGGCTCCCAGGAGCAGCTGGAGTTAGGGCAATGACAGCGGTTGCCAACAGTCCAGGTGTTTTGCAAGTACTTGGCGCGGGGTCTGAAGTGGGTTCTTCATTGTTCATTTTTCTCTCATTGGGCAGAAAATTCAGGCAGACGAGGTAAAGGCTCTGGAACATTTAAATCCTAGTGGGGCTAGACGCCCTACCCAGCCTGACTGACACCCGACTGTGGAAAGAAGTCTGTCTTGAGACTGACTTCATGATTCCAGATCCCATAGAAAGTTCTTTATAATAGCACAGTCTAACACTTCTCTTTCCCTTCATGCCTAAAATGTACGCTGGCGTTTTAGCAGCCTCTTCTTCATTAAGGCTTGGTTATTCACACTGAGCTGTGGTTCGAAGTCCTAGTTTCAGTATGCAAGATAGGGTGGCTGTGTGGTATTTATGGAAAGTGACTCTTGACATGTGTCAGAACATGGGCCTGCCCCCTTTAGGACAGTGTTTACTTTTTTTTTAAAAAATATTTATTTATTTATTATGTATACATTATTCTTTTTGTGTGTATGCCTGCAGGCCAGAAGAGGGCACCAGACCTCATTACAGATGGTTGTGAGCCACCATGTGGTTGCTGGGAATTGAACTCAGGACCTTTGGAAGAGCAGGCAATGCTCTTAACCGCTGAGCCATCTCTCCAGCCCCCGACAGTGTTTACTTTTTAAAGGCCAGATCTCACAACCTGAAGACAACGGGCCAGGCCTCTCTGCAGTTCTTTGTGGGACCAAGAGTTAAGAAGCCAGCTGTCTGTGCTGTGGTCTCAGAGTATTCCCTGATTACTGGTCCTGACCAGTACTCGGCTCCTCCATCCTCCTTGTCATGGCTGTTATGTTGAACTATATAATATGAACTGCTCCTCCATTTCCTCAAACTTACATAGAAAGTTCATATTTCCTTTGTTCTTGGGATTGCTTTGGCGACTTTCTCTGAAGAAGCTCCTCTGCCCCACAGTTACCTCTCCTGGCAGCTATCTTTGTCTCTCCCTCTTTTATTCTTTTTAAAAACATATTTATCTTATTTTATATATACTGCATACATGCTGGAGCTCATAGAGGCCAGAAGAGGGCATCATCTCCCCTGGAACTGGGTGCTGGGAATTGAACCTGGGTCCTCTGTAAGAGCAGTAAGTGCTCTAACTGCTGAGCCACTTCTCCAACTTCATTGTATGCTCACTTGTAATAAAGCCCCTCTTGAATTTTTATTTCTTAGTATTTATTTATTTGAGACAGGGTTTCACTATGTATCCCTGGCTGTCTTGGAACTCACCATGTACAAGACCAAGCTGGCCTCAAATTCACAGATTTGCTTGCTTCTGTTTTGTGAGTGCTGGGATTAAAGGCGTGCGCCACTACACCTGGCATTATTTTTTAGTGTTTGAGACAGGGTCTCACCAGGTAACTCTAGTGGTCTGAAACTAGTAACTGTGTGGCCTGGAACTTGTATGTAGAACAGGCTAGCTTCGAACTCACAAAGATCCACTGGTTTCTGCTTCTTGAGTGCTAGGATTAGAGGTGTGTGCCCCACCTAGCTCCCTCTCCAGGTTTTAAAGGGAAGCCTTTCCTTCCTCTTCTGAGGCCAGTTATGTGGTTTCCCCTTGCTCCCATATATTCATTGACTATGTGGAAAATGGAAGAGGAATGAAATTAAAATACAAATATCATTACTTGAGCAAGTCCTAGGGCAGGGAGGGGGTGATTGTCAACAGAATCTTCAGATAGGTTGACTACTTCAGGCAAGAGGCATGTATGACTTTAGCACCCCGAGAAGGTGTTCAGACTCAAGAGGGGTAACGGCCATAGGGTGGATCTTATACTAGAGGGGCTTGAGCAGCCCCTCTTGGCACGCCAAGACTCAGTGTGATTAGGAACTGCCTTCCAACAGCAGGAAGCAGGCAGTGCCTCTGATGTGCTGTGTGGGGTCCCCTGTTGCCACCTAGTGTACCCAGTGCTGTGGGAATCAAAGCAGAA
>JAQHUG010000047.1:2121990-2133366 GCA_028555095.1 Dicrostonyx torquatus | reverse complement strand
TGTGTATGTGTGTGTGTGTGTGTGTGTGTGTGTGTGTGTGTAGGTGTGTACGAGTGCAGATGCCCGAAGAAGCCAGAAGAGGGTGTTGATCCTCAGCAGCTGGAGTTACAGGTGGCTGTAAGCTGTCCAATGCTGGAAATAGGAACTGGACTCCTGCCCTCTGGAAGAGCAGTGTGTTCTGAACTGCTGAGCCATCTCTCTAGCCCCTCAATTACGCTCTTCCCCTTATGATCAGGATTATTATTATGATCAGGATTATGATCAGGATTGTTATTGAAGTCTGGAGCTGAGGAAACACAGATTCCATCGAGGGCTAAGCATCACACTGTCCTCTGTGTTCTCAGCCTCTGACTATGCGCCCTACAGTGATGGAGCCACCCTTCCTCCCTTCTGGAAAGTGTGGACAGTATTATTAACTCCTAGGTGTGGTGATGGCTGTGAGCTTGTGTCTAGGAGGAACAGGTAAACAGTTATTATTGTTGTTGAAGGTGTGTGTCTTTCTCTTACTCTCTTATTAGTGTGGCTGTCATGGTCAATGATGGCATGAATAACAGTTTTATCGCCAGCAGTGGCCAGTATATGTTACTAGTCTCATTGCTGTAACAAAGTACTTGACAAGAAGTGAATTAAGGGGCTGGGGAGATGATGGCTTAACAGTTAAGAGCACTGGCTACTCTTGCACAGGACCCAGGTTCAATTCCTAGCACCCACACGGTGGCTTACAACCATCTGAAACTCCAGTTTCACGGGATCAGATACTCTTTTCTGGCTTTATTGGGCTTTGTACACTTACAGGGGGCACAGCCATAATGCAAACAAGCATTTATATACACAAGATAAAAAGGAAGAAATCTTGAAGGAAGAATTTTCTTTTGCAGAAGACCCAGGTTCATCCCCAGCACCCACATGTGGCTCACAAGAATCTATAACTCAGTTCCAGGCGATCTGGCTCTTCTTTTGGAACTTGATTTCATTGCCTGTAAAATGAACTGGTTAGCCCATCCCTACGATTCCCATCAACTTTCTATCAAAGAGGCTGAAAGCCCTTTGCTAATCGTGAAGCATCCCATGAGCTGAATTTGGAAGAGTCCAAGGGAAGGAGAGCTCTGTTCTGAGGTCAGTCAGTTTTTCACCACCATACACGAGCACCCAGGCCCATCAACTTAGAAGGGAGGAAAAGCTTTTCTTTTTTCTCCAGATCTTGGAGGTTTAAGCCCATGAACCATCGCCTGTTACTTTGGGCCTGAAGGAGGCACCATGGTGAGGTGTGCAAAAGGAGAAGCCACTTATTCTAGGGCAGACGGGGAGCAGAAAGGAGCTGGAACCCCAATAGCTCCTTCAAGAACACTCAGCTTCTTCCTACTGGGTCCCATCTCTTTAAGGTTCACAATCTCCCCACAGTACCACAGACTGGGGGCCTCTGTCAGACATGGATCCAAACCATGTCAGGCTCCTTCTGAAGTCCGATGACTGTGGTGGGGGTGTTGGGGGCACAAAGGTCCTTGCACCCACAAATCACTATCCTGACCAGGAATGCTAAACACACAGTAGCCTCTTCTCAACAGAGGACTTAGGATACCTCTTCTACCCAGGAGGCTGTAAATGACTTGGTGACCTCTGCTGTCTGTGGAGGCAGACCTCACCCACCTTTTGCTACAGAGGCAGACCTCTCCCAAATTCCATAGAGTGATTATCCCAGACTCTTCCCTTCCTGGACAGTGTGTGACCCATTCTTAGGGGAGATGTCACATGTCCTTTATGGTCTGCTGACCTCCATGTGGTCAGAAACCACATTAGAATCTACACCTTTGCTCCCCCGTCCCCCGCCGCCATGGTCACATGTACTTTGTAAAAGAGTTTCTAAGTTGTCACAACTTAAGCTTTATTGTGCATCTGGAGTGGAATGATTGATCCTTGGAAACCTTTCCCCAAATTGTACTTGTTTTTAAATATGCTGACAAGGAACTGCCTGGCATTAGACTCCCTTAAGCCTGATCCAGATTGAAGTCAATCTAACCAGGTTTAATTTCTTCATTTGTTTGTTTGTTCGTTCGTTCCTTCCTTCTTTCCTTTCTGTCTCTCTCTCTCTTCTTTTTTCTTTCTTCTCTTTTTCTTTCTTTCTTTCTTTTTTTTGAGACAGGCTTTCTCTGTGTAGTCCTGGCTGTTTTCGAACTCAATTTGTAGACCAGGCTTGCCTTGAACTCACAGAGATCCATCTGCTTCTGCCTCCTGAGTGCTAGGATTAAAGGTGTGCGCTTCCATAATCTGGCTAAACCGGGTTTTCATCCTCACCTCTTCACGGGTTCAGTTCCTGGTCTGACACCTGTGGGGACCCCCTTGGTGGGTGCTGACAAGATGTGCTGACAAGTTTCCTGGGTTCACGGGACTAGAAGTGGGCTTTCCCGAGGGACCCAAAGTTGCTGAGGACTCATTTAGTCTACTGTGAAATTCTACCATGCAGACCGCACAGACACACCCAGCTCAACAGGAAGAGTGACAGATGGGCTAGATGACATTTCTCTCAGAGTGTCAGGATGTCAGTGACTTCACACAGCAGGATGAGAGCGAACAGCCAGGACTACTGTGGGTCACATACAACAAGAGTTGCCTTCCACTTTTGAAAATATGTAGGAGCATGTGATGGAGAGGCGGGAAAGACGAAGGAGCAGAGTGGTCCAAGTATGGTGGACCTTGAGAGTGACGGCCGTGACTGGCATGAGAGAACGCTGTGATGGACAGTGGAACAGGTCCTTGCCCAGAGGGGTTGGAGAGAAATATTTTTTTCTTTATTGATATTTATTGAGATCTACATTTTTCTCTGCTCCCCTCCCTGCCTCTCCCCTTCCCACTTCAACCTTCCCCCAATGTCCGTATGCTCCCAATTTACTCAGGAGATCTTGTCTTTTTATACTTTCCCTTGTATATTAGGTCTATGTAAGTCTCCCTTAGTGTCTGTATTGTTGTCTAAGTTGAGAGAAATATTTTAATTTAAATTTTTTATTTCACTTGGGGGAGATTACAAGGGTGGAAGGCAGATGGATAGGAGGACTAGGAAATGAATGGGATTGGGGTGCATGATGTGAAATTTCCAAAGAATCAATAAAATGCTTAAAAACAAACAAACAAATAAATAAAATATGTAGATTGATTTGTGTCATCAAGTCAAAGTAACCAAGACTTTGGAGTAGGTGGTGGGTGGGAAGAGGTGCCATGTGATGGTCTGTGCTGGGTTGGGTAAGATATGATAAAGGGGCTGATAGATTCTGCTGTCCCCTCAATAGCTCTAGGCCTTAGGACAAACAGGCTCAGCTGTGGGCAGGCAGGCAGGCCCATGTAAGTCCAGCTGCACTCTTAGCAGATCTGGTCTTCCCCTCAGCAGTGTGAGATATGAGGATGAAGACAATGGCCAGGAAGACAACCAGGGTGATGGTGATTTGGGAGCACAGAGGGTAATTAGCAGAGGGCAAAGAACATATTATTTTGTATAGTGTGTGTGTGTGTGTGTGTGTGTGTGTGTGTGTGTGTGCATCTGTGCAGCCACACCTGGCTTTTTAAAAAATTTAAAAAAATTAAATTAAGTTAAATTAAGCTGTTTTTCTCTATCTACACTTTGCCTCAGGGTTTTTTTTTTCTTTTCTTTTGTTCTGTATGTCCTACTCCTGGGCTGGCTGGGGCTGCCTGGCCTCAGCCATCTTCCTCTCTTTTTCTCCCATTTTTTCCTCCTTTTCTCCTCTCAAGCCACCACGATGGGCTGTACCCCCAAACTATGAGCTAAAGCAAACCCTTTTGTAAGCTGCTTTTGTCAGGTGAGTTCTGTCACAACAATGGGACAAACGACTAAGCCGTGGATGAAGATCAACTGAGTGGGAACAGCAAAGTCTGTCGGTGCTGCTTCTGCTGGAGAAAAGGTTAGCTATCATCCCTTGCTTCTCAACAGAGAACTTTCAACAGAGACTCAGAGGTGGGCAGCAGGGAGGGGATATCTGGTCTGGGGAGCTGGGAGAAAGAACGAGCGTGTCCTGACCTGAGACTGGCAGTCTGGGGAAGTTGTATGTGGGCTCGCTGGGAAGAGGATAGAATGCAGAAGGACACATACATGACTTTCTCTGTCTGGTTGGAAGTGCAGGTAAAAACTGGGGAGATCGTCAATTGTTTATTAAGTCCTGGGCATCTGTTGCAGCAGAATTTGTTTCTGGGTGTCACTGCCACGATAGGAGCTTTCAGGTTGTCTGTTGTAGATCATGAGCTCACTTCTGTGATGGGGTGCTGCAGTCTGTTTATCCTCTTGGGACTCTTCTGACAGGACTCCTCATGGGTCTGCAGTGTAGGGTTCCTTCCTAAGGCAGGATTTTCCTCTGGAGAGCAGTGCTTCAGTGCTGGGACTGTGGCAGCTTTCTTTCTTCCTTTTTAAAAAGATTTACTTATTTTATTTATGTTATGAGTGTTGTATTAGAGGAACAGAACTGATAGAATGAATCTAACACACACACACACACACACACACACACACAATTTATAAGAGTGGCTCACAGGCTGAGGGCTATTTAGTACAACAATGGCTGTCCTCAACAGAAAGACAAGCAATCCAGTAGTTACTCAGTTCACAAGGCTGGATGTCTCCGCTGGTCTTCAGTATACAGGAATAGCAAAGATGTAGGCTCTAATGCCAGTGAACAGCGAGGGCAAGCAGGCAAAGAGCAAAAGCCTCTTTGTTCCTGTCCTTTAGTTACAAAGGCAGCCATAGGAAGGTATGGCCCAGATTAGGGTGGGTCTTCTGACCTCAAATGACCTGAATTTAAGATGAGCCAGGTAACTAAAAATTCTTCACAGGTGTGCCTGCTCAGTGACTTTGGTTTTTAGTTAATTCCAGATGTAGTCAAATTGACACCAATAATAGGCATCACAGACATTTTGCCTGCAGGTATGTATGTGTACATGTGCATGCCTGGTGTCCATAGAGGTGGGAAGAGAGCATCAGATCTCCTGAACTGGTGTTTGTGAGCCACTGTGTAGGTACTGGGAACCGAACTCGGGTCCTCTGCCAGAGCAGGGAATGCTTTTAAAGGCTGAGCCCCCTTTCCAGCCCAGCATTGTTTTCTTAACTTGAAGGTGTATGAAAAAACCTGATGGGAGCTCAGTACTTTGTAATATTATTTAGTAAATGTTGTAAATAATAAATATTTTTTAAAAAGAAGATGTTTTAATGGAGGTATACAACATGGATGGAAATGCTTTCACCAGAAGATATGGCTACTAAATAAACATCTTAGTGCCAGGCGTAGGCCCCCTTTTACTAGTTATTGGTCAGTGTGCTGGATGGTTTTATGTCAACTTGACCCAAGCTAAAGCCATCTAACAGGAGGGAACCTCAATTAAGAAAGTGATTTCATGAGATGGGGGGATGTAGGAAAGCCCGGAGGGCATTTTCTTAATTAGTGATTGGTGGGGGTAGGGCCATTCATGGACTGGTGGTCCTGGATTCTATAAGAAAACAGGCTGAGCAATCTGTGGAGATCAAGACAGTAAGCAGCACCCCTCCACAGTCTCTGCATGAGCCCTTGCCTCCAGGTTTCAGCCCTGCTTGAGTTCCTTTAGTGTCCTGACTTCCTTTAGTGAGAGACTTCAATGTGGAAGTATGAGCCAAATAAATCCTTTCTTCCCCAGGCTGTTTTTGGCCATGGCTTTTCACCACAGCAATAGAAATCCTAACTAAAACAGTTAGACAAGCCATAAATTTCCCCCAAGCAACACAGGTTATTGCCAATATTCTTGGTTGCCCACCACGGCAAGATGGTAAGATTCCTTTGCTGTGTTTGGTGAATAGGATGTAAAGAAATGTTTTTTGTTTGTTTGTTTTTGTTTCTTGAAACAGGGTTTCTCTGTAGCTTTGGAGCCTGTCCTGGAACTGGTTCTGTAGATCAGGTTGGCCTTGAACTCCCAGAGATCTGTTTGTCTCTGCTTCCCGAGTGCTGGGATTAAAGGTGTGCAATACCACTGCCTGGCTATGGTTTGGTTTTTAGATCATAGAAAAGTCAATCTCCCACTGCCCAGAAAACTTCCTGTGGGCTAGCTTCCATACTGCGGGATGGTGCTGTGCAGGCTGCTGAGAGAGAAGACAGCAGATCACACCCAGCACTGACCTACTAGGTAAGGTGTACCCACCTATGTAGTAGTGGTTTGGGTACTATGGAGGGTAACCAAGCATTTCCTGATTGGATATGAGGCCTGCTCTACAGGAGAGAGTTCAGGCTTAATACTATAAACCTGGTCAAAAGACAGACTGTCACAGGTCCTGGGTTGGAAAAAACCCCAAACTGGGCACAGCACAGCACAAACTGGCCATGGTACATGCCTGTGATGCCCACCCAGGGAAGGTGGAGACAGAAGGACCAGAAGTTCAGGGTTATCTTCAGCTATGTTGTGAGTTTGAGGCTAGCTAAAAAAAAATGGAAACCATTGTTTATGAAATATGCATAGATGAAGAGCCTGGAGTCACACCACAATGTGGAAAGTTTCACCATATATGGGCCATAGCATTAGAAGAAATTGTAAGTTTTTTGAATGTTTACATGAGTTTCCAAGTTTGCTCTAACAAATGAGTCTATCTCTGCTAGATTGAAATTCTTTGAAAATTGTATGTTTTGCAAGTGTGTGTGTTCATGGTGTGAGTATTCATGTTTGAATGTGAATAGGCACACATGTATGTATATGGGTGAACATGTAGTGAAGCTGACCCTGGGTGTTTTCCTCCATTTCTCTCCACTTTATTTATCAGTGCAGGTCTTCTTGGTGAATCCAGAGTTGCTCAGTCTAGCCAGTCAGCTTGCCCTGGGGACCCCTTGTCTCTGTGTCCTGAGTGTTGGGAGTACAGGCAGCCATTTCACCTGCCTGACATTAACATGGGTTTTAGGGATCCCCACTCTGGCTGTCATGCTTGCCACACATGCCTTTAAACACTGAGACATAGTCTATAATTATGTACAGATTCTTCTGTGGCTAGGGGTACAGGTCAGTGGTCAAGCACTTTTCTAGCTTGTGAGAGGCCCTGTATTCTCACCTCAGCAACGGAAGGTAATTATCTCAGAGCATTCCATCCTAATTAACGAGCATGGACGAGAGTGAAGCCTGCCCAGTTCATGCGAAATGACAGCTCACTCAGCAACACTTAAAATGATTACTATTTTAATAATAATAACAGTGAGGTTATCCACAAATACTCATGGCTCTGTCACTTACCCAGATGTATGGCCTGCCAGATGGTGGCATGGGAAAGGCAGCCCACGGCAGGGAGCAGCCATGTGGATCTGTTTTCCATCCCGGAAGGTGGACCACCTGTAGCCACAGCTACCCGACTGTCCTGATGACAGGCCTCACCTGGGCTCCTCTGTGACACATCCTTTCCCTTTGGGTCGTAGGACACTGTTGGGTCTCTCAGGTGTGCGCCTCTACCAGTTCAGAGCCTGTCTTCCAACCTCAAGCCCTGACTCACTGTGTCTTTGGTACTGACAATCTGATTGCTGCAACAGGATTTTTCTTCTTGCCACCTTCAGCTTGGAGAAAGCATCATCACACTTCCTTCTCTCACTGCCCTGCCCATGCGAAATGCTGACAGTTGAACAGGGGTGTCTTTTTAGACAGGATGTTCTTGAGGCATCGAGATTGGCACCTGAGGAAGAAAACAATGGCAGAGGAAGATAGGAAAGCTTATCCACCACTGTCTGTAAGTGTCAAAACAGCACGTGCAGAGAAAGAACTCGCACCAAAGGCCAGAGAAGGAGGGTCTGTGTAAATGACCTATAAAGGTTTGAGACTCAGGCTCAGAGCCTTTGAGCCTTGGATTTGACCCTACTTCCTGATCCACTCCCACTCTTAGGAATGAAGAGTGCTCTTTGCTCTATTGCTCTCTCTCCATTTTAGTTCTCTCTCTCTCTCTCTCTCTCTCTCTCTCTCTCTCTCTCTCTCTCTATGCATGTATATAAGTGCAGGTGCCAGTAGAGGCCAGAGGTGTCAGAACTTCTGGAGCTAGAGTCACAGACAGTTGTGAGTGGCAGGGCATGAGTGGTGGGAACTGAATTTGGGTCCTCCAGAAAAACAGCATTCATACTCAACCGCTGAGCTATCTCTTTAGCATCCCCCCATTTCTCTTTCTTAATAAACCTTCCATTTCTATCACTATCCATTCATCCCTGGTCCAGCTCCTTGTTCTTGTACAGTGGAGTGTGGAGATCTCATCAGGTGGTTCTTGGAGATTTATGAGACAGCAGGTGAGCTGGAGTTTGGGGGCTTTGGCTGCAGATGTATATACACATATTTACACACATATACAAATATATGAATACACACATGTCTGAGGCAGGAGGCTTATTGTGAGTGGGAGAGAGTCTGGCTCTGCAGCCTAGGCTGGCCTAGAATTGTGATCATATAATTGTGTATTCGCACAAGCCCACGTGTGTGGATGAAGGTCTGAGGACAAGTTTTGGGAATGGCTCTCCCCTTCCATCTTGTTGAGAGTCTCTTTATGCTGCACTGTGTACTTCAGCCTGACTGCCTGCCAGCTCCCAGGTGACTCTCCTGTCTCTGCCTCCCATTTCATTATAGAAATGCTGGAATTATAGGTGTGCACAACTACATCTTTTTTTAAAAGTGAGTTCCAGGAATTGAACTTGGGTCACCAACCCCCATTATTCTTTTGGAGGCATAGTCTATACAGCCAAAGCTGACCTTGAACCTACTACGTAGTTGCAGCCAAGGCTGGTCTTGAACTTCTGAACCCCTTGCCTCTGCCTCCTGAGTGCTGAGTATTATAGCTATGTGCACCATGTTTTATGTCCTCTAGGATGGAACCCAGGGCTCTGAGCCTGCTAGGCAAGTATTCTACCAACAGAGCCACATCTACAACCATGACTTCCTTTTCTACTTCTGCTGTCTCTATGCTTCTAGAATTCTGTATCTTGATTGCCTATTGCAAAGGGATTGTTAAAGACATGAAAACCAAAGGAAGCTCTGGGCAGACGGTGGAGAATGATCACTCAGCACTCCCAGGGTCTTGCAACCTCAAGAAAAACAGAAATGATGCATTTTAAAAATTTGACAAGGGCCGGTGAGTTGTTTCAGGGAATTTCAAATCCATGATCCCTATGATCTCTGGGCTGAGGGCCAAAGTGCAGTTTTGGGTCCCAGGCCTTTGATCCTATGGTTTGGACATTTCTAGTAGGTTCCAAGTGATTCCTATACAGGAGGTTCAAAGAGAAATGTGCCACAAAAATACCTCAGAAATCCCATAAATACAGTAGAGTTATCTCTGAGAAGATCACATAGCTAGTTCTAGCTAGTTCTAGGACAGTCAGGGCTATACAGGGAAATCCTGTCTCAGAAAACACACACACACACACACACACACACACACACACACACACACAGAGAGAGAGAGAGAGAGAGAGAGAGAGAGAATAAGATTTGAGATGTAGTAAGGATGGTAGTAGATTCTTTCCAGTACCAGGAATGATTTCCCTCTCGCTGAGTGAGTCTTAAGTCCAATTAGACAGCTGCTGGTTGCCACAGATGTGAGTAGCTTTTCTTGCACCATTGTGCATATTGTGCCATGCTGGTCATTGCAGTTCATAGGTATTGCAGCTGGGTACAACTGTTCATTGCTTCCCTCCCTTGGTAGCTTGTATAGTATTTTCTGGAACCACAGGAGAAAGACTCCATGAAAGAGGCTTTTAGGTCAGATCCAGCTTGATTCATTTGAGTCGTGTGTCCTAAGTGTGTGGTGTCTTCAGTGATAGCCCACTCCTGAAAGTTAACCAAAGGCTACATTGATAATCTTACTGTTTTAGGAGTCACTTTGACTATGCTTTCCAATTCTTTGAAAGGTTTCTTGCGAGTAGTACTGGGGTTGTGTTGGTCTATGTTTCTTGTGGAGATCACTGTCAGCTAAGCAGCTTAACATCATTTAAAAATATGTATGTGTATGAGCATGTATGTATACATGTACAGTTACGTGTGGAATGCATAATTTTAGGTAAATCTAAAATAATGTGACTCCTTGAAGCTTATTAGACAGTCTTGGTGTGTTCTCTCCTCCTTCTGTACTGACTTCCTCCCCTTCTCCTCATTTGGAACCTTAGTCACGGTTCTATTGCCTGAAGAGACACCACGACCAAGGCAACTCTTGTAAGAGAAAGCGATGAATTGAGGCTTTGCTTACAGTTTCAGAGGTTTAGTCCATTATCACCATGGCAGGGAGTATAGTGGCATGTAGTAGGATGGTGCTGGAGAATTATTTGAGAGATATATCCTGCTCTGTAGGTGGGCGGGGAGGGGGAGGGAGAGAGAGAGTGGGGAACATGGGCTTCTGAAACCTCAAAGCCCAGTCCCAGCCACACACTTGTTCAACAAGGCCACACCTCCTGATCCTTCTCAAGCAGTATAGTGTCACTCCTTGGTGACTAAGCATTCAAATAGCCCACGGGGGTATTCTTATTCTAATCACCACAGAGCCCTTCCATATTGCTCCACTTCTCACTTCATGTCACTTGTATCCTGTTGTTTCCATTCCAAGCTTCCCCTACCCTATGGTTCTTTTATACTTTCCTGGTTTCTGTGGTTACTCCATGTTTTAGAGCTGCATCTGAGGATTTGGGGCTAGGAGCAAAAGAACACTTGTCTTTCTGGGTCTGGGTTATTCACTCAAAATGACCTATTTTAGTTCCATCTATTTACTTTCAAATTTCCTGATTTCAGTTTTCTTTCTAGCTGAATACTATTCCACAGTGTATATGTACCACATTTTCACTATCCATTCATCTGTTGAGGACATTCAGGTTTTTTCCATATCCTAGATATTGTGAATAAGACACCAACAAGTATTGCTTAGCACGTGTTTGGGGAGTAGCATGTCCAGGCTTCTGCGCAGATGCCCAGGAGTGGTACAGTTGGGTCATATGGTAGCTTTATGAGGATTCTTTATGTTGATTTCCAGAGTGGCTGCACCAATTTGCACTCCTGTCATCATTGAATGAGGGTCTGTTCCTCTCTCTCCACAATCCACCAGCCTTTGTTGTCAGTTGCTTTGCTTTCTTGACCATTCTGATTGGGGTGAGACAAAATTCTCAAAGTTATTTTAATTTGCGTTTCAGTCGTCACTAAGGATGATTTTGAGGTCACTTTTTGAGGTATTTCTTAGACATTTTTATTTCTTCAATTGAGAACTTTCTGTTCCGATTCCGCCCATTTTTAAAGATGGGTAGGTTTCAATTGTTACGCGAAGCTTTACTCTTTTGACTCTTTTACTCTTCTTTGGGGGACCCGCCACCCAGCTCCCAAATAAACCACACACAGAGACTTATTCTTACTTATGAATATCTGGCCTTA
>JAQHUG010000047.1:2076086-2088736 GCA_028555095.1 Dicrostonyx torquatus | reverse complement strand
TGGCAACAGGAAGTGGTCTGAGATACTGGGTGTGGCTTGGGCATATATGAGACCTTCAAGCCCACCTCTACAGTGACACACTTCCTCCAACAAGGCCACACCTACTCCAACACAGCCACACCTCCTAATAGTGCCATCCCCTATGAGTTTACAGAGACCAAGTACATTCAAACTACCACATTCCACTCCCTGGCCCATAAACTTTTAACAATACATTTAGTCTAACCCCAAAAGTTCCTATAGTCTATCACAGCCTCAACTATGTTTAAAGCCCAAAGTTCAAAGTCATTTCTGAGATTCATGTAATCTCCTAACTGTAATCCCCTATGAAATAAAATAAAAAACAGACCACATACTTCCAACATAAAATGGTACAGGATACACATTACCATTCCAAAATGTAGGAAAGGGTTCAGTGAAGGGAGGAAATACTGGACCAAAGTAAGACCAAAAAAAGCTGGGAAACTCCAGACTTTGCATCTCCATGTCTGCTGTCAAAACACTCTTCAGATCTCCAGCTTCTTCCGGCTTTGTTGGTGTGACACACTTCTCTCTCGTGGGCTGGTTCCACTCCCCGCTAGCAGCTCTTCTCAGCAGGTATCCCATGGCTCTGGCATCTCCAGCATCTTGGGGACTCTAAGGCAATTCAGGCTTCAACTTTAAGACTTCACACAGTGGCCTCTCTATGCCTCCATGCAGGAATACCCCAACACATAATTGGCCTTAGTGGCTTTCCTTAGTCATGGAGGGAGTTCCACAACCCCTTTCTTCTATCCTTGACTCTAAAGCCAGAACCACATGGCCAAAGCTGCCAAGTTCTGCTGCTTACTAGAGGTGGAACATGGCCCCCTTGTTCAATTACATCTTCACCAGCTTTCTGTTTTCTGTGGTTTCCTTCACTGCCTAGACTTGGCTGTCCTAGAATTTGCTCTGGCCTCAAACCAGGATCCAGAAGAACTTGCTCTGGCCTTGAACCAGGCTGACCTCAACCCACCAGCTCCTTCATTCTGAGTGCTGGGACTAAAGGTGTGCATTACCACAACTGGGTCTAAGCTTTTCTTCAATTCATTTTCACACATTAGAAATTTAGCTGGGTGAGATCCTGTGAGGTCACCACCCCCATTTAGTTATATTTCTTAATCTTTTTATCTCCTTGAACACAGGACTGGTGTGGAAAGCTTCTGTATATGTGTTGCTTTTATTGGTTAATTAATAAAGAATCTGGCTTGGCTTGTGATAGGGCAAAGTAGAGCTAGGTGGGGAATACTAAACTGAATGCTGGGAGAAAGAAGGCAAAGTCAGGAGAAGCCATGCAGTCCTGCCGGAGACAGATGCTAGACACTGGACAGGACTTTACCTGGTAAGCCACAGCCACGTGGTGATACACAGATTAATGGAGATGGGTTAGTTCAGGACGTAAGAGCTAGCTAAAAATATGCTTAAGCTATTGGCCAAGCAGTGATTCCAATGATATAGTTTCTGAGGGATTATTTTGGGTCTGGGAAGCTGGGAAAGAACAAGCAACCTCTTTATAGCACAGGACTTAGCTCTATTTTACTTCCTGGTGCCCCTATTGTCCTCAGATTTTACATTTGGTATTTTTCCTTGCTCAGCTTTCTCCTTTTCATTTTAAGTCTTCATCAGAGTTGACACTAATAACCACATAACAGAGTCTATACTAGGCTGTTTTGAGACTTTCTCTTTCAACAAAATTCATCCAAAACTCTTCACTTTAGCCTCAGGCAGACTTTCACAGTCTTCACCAAAATATCACAAGACCTGTCTCTTGGCTACATACTATCATTCTTCTCCCCTGAAACCACTTGATCTAGGCACCCACAGTTAAAATCACACTCAGCACCATTGTCTTCCATGCTCCTAATAGTATGGCTCATTAAGCACTTAAAAGTTCAACTGCTTTTCTAATGCATAGTTCCAAGGAATATGGATTCCTTCCCACAAAAGCATGGCCAGGCCTATCACAGCAATAACCCAGTCCTTGGAATTAACTTCTGTTTTAGTTAGGGTTTCTATTGCTGTGAAGAGACACCATGACCATTGTAAATCTTATAAAGGAAAAGCTTGATTGGGGTTGTTATGCCCAAAGCCCAGAACATTGAAATACCACAAGACTGAATCAGATGCAAAAGCAAAGAGTCTTTATCGTGAGTTAACTCGGAGCCCTCTGTTCATCTGGAGCAGCAGCAAAGGCAGCAACAGGAGCAGAGGAAAAAGAGACCTCCAAGCAGGATGGGGAGGGGCTTTTTATAGAGGGGAAGGCTTGGGGAATTCCAAGCCTACAGGCTTGTGATTGGCAACCCCCTCCCCAATGGGGTAAGGGGAATTTCCAAACCTACAAGTTTAGGATTGGCTGCCCCCTCTGGGCAAAGGTCTGGAAAATGTCTTGGTACATCTCTAAGCTAGGGGTAAGTAACTTCTTCCCTAGGCTGAGGTACTGAAAGGTCATGCCTCTAGACTAGAGGTTACTACTTTCCTACTCAGGGATTGGTTGGTTTTTCCTGCACAGGGATTGGTTGGTTTTGTGTTAAGGGCAGAGATGGCTCTGATTTCAGGGCCAAACTGTGTTTCTTTCTCTGGTTCTTTTAACTTTTTGGATCCAGTTTTAGGGCCAGGGTGAATTTCTTTAACAGGCTCTGTTTTTTAGGTACAAAGTGTGTTTCGCCTCTGGTTTCAGACTCAGGGAGTTTTTCTCTGACTCTGGGTTCAGGGATAAAATGTTTCTTTCACTGGCTCAGGTCCCAAACCCAGGGTGTGTTTCTTTCACTGACTGCAGACTTGGAGCTGGGGTGCTCATGGATTGTGGTCACAGATCTGCTGGAGCCTGGATTCCTCAGGGTGGCTTCCATTTTCAGAGGTTCAGTCCATTATCATCATGGTTGGGACATGGCAGCATGCGGCAGACATGGTGCTAGAGAAGGAGCTAAGAGTGGAGAAGGAACAACAAAAAATGGTCTGAGACACTGGGTGTGGCTTGAGCACATATGAGGCCTCAAAGCCTGAGTCCATAGTGACACACTTTCTTATACCCGCTCCAACAAAGCAACACCTCCCAATAGTGCCACTCCCTATGAGTTTATGGCGGTCAATTACATTCAAACTACCACCGGCTCTATTGGCCCGGGGCAATTAGCTCTAGGGACCCTCCTGTTTCCCCAGCTGGGATTATAGGAACGTGCTGCTGCAGCCAGCTTTTCACATGGGCACTGGGGTTATAAACGCAGGTCTGCATGCTTCATTTTTTTTTCAACCGTGATGAGACCTTTAATGCTCTGAACTTTTCCAACCTTTTTTTGTATGAAGTTTCTCAAGCTTTTACCCTAACACATATTACACTACTGAATTTCAGTAAACACCTTTCTGATCTGATTTGAGCAACCTAAAGGGCAGGAACTCTGCGTTAGTCTTCTGTCAATCTATCCCAAGACATAAATCCATGCTCAGAACGCACTGTGGAGGCTGCTGTGGAGAATGGTAAGAGGAACAGTCAAGGCATCATTGCTTAGTGGTTTGTTTTCCTCCGTGGGCTCCATCAGCAGGTGGAAGATGCCTCCTACTTTGACCCCTTGGGCAGTCAAGGAATTATACTCCTTCACCGCCTGTTCTGTCTGGAGGACCTGCACATCAATGCCTTGTTTCTAAAGGTATTCCACAGTGGATGGTGGCACCTTTAAGGCCTCACTCATCCCTCTGCTGATCACCAGGGTCTGCACACCCTTCTCAGTGACTTCCTTCACATCTGCAGGCTGCACCCCTGGGGAATGCTCAGTTCTTGTTTCTCTCCAGTCCCAAGCCTCCGGGCCATACTTTGCAATCTTTGTAGGTTGAGGTAGAGCCTTGCACTTTCATTTGTCCCCAAGAGAGGGAAGCAATTTTAGGGGAAGCCATCAGTAACCGAGCTGCAATCGTGCTTCTTAGTATCTCAGTCCAACTTCTCGCTCTTTCTCCTGGTCGCCTCCATTCCCGGGTCCCGAAGATCACTCACAGAACACTGCTGCTCCCAGTGGCTCCTTGAGTCCGCCAGGGTGCTCTCCCTCTTCCGCTTCATCATTTTTAAAAAGAGATTTATTTATTTATATGTATACAATATTCTGCCTGCATGTATGCCTGCAGGCCTGAAGAGGGCACCAAATCTCATTCACATGGTTGTGAGTCACTATGTGGTTGCTGTGAATTGAACTCAGGACCTCTGAAAGGCAGTCAGTGCTCTTAACCCCCGAGTCATCTCTCCAGCCCCTAGTTCCTCATGCTTGAGTGGCACACCCTTTACTGACTGAGCCATCTCCCCTTCCCCTGATGTGGATTTTAAATTCTCATGGTCACCAAGGCAGAGGGGAGGGTCTGTCTAGCTTGCCTTCTCCCTATAAACCCTATTAGTCACAGTAGACCCATGCTGATTGCTGGGCCTTCCTTGTAGAGGACTGTTTGTCTGTCTTAGTCTAGAGGTCCTAACCTTCCCCTAGTGAACATGACCCAGGTTTGCCAAGATCTAGACAGAGAAAAGCTGCTTGTAAGGGTTGCTCTCCTGGCTTTTCCAAGCATTGCTTTATCCTACCATGTGTCCCCCTCTACCCACAGGAGTCGAGGCAGCAGAGCCAGTTCTGCGTGATGCTCCTCCAGGGGTTCAAATGCACTTTTAGGCTGTGCAAAGCCAGCCACACTTGTCAGTCATGCAGGCCAGGCAGTGGTGGCACACCCTTTTAATCCCTGCAGCCACATTAGTTAGCAATAGAGGCTGGGCAGTGGTGATGCATGCCTTTAATCCCAGCACTAGAGAGGAATATAAAATGGGAGGAGACAGGAGTTCAGTGTCTCAGTCTGCAGCCTGAGTTTTGGTGGAGAACACTGCAATCTGCAGTCATATTGAGGACAGGATCACCCCTTTGTTTGTCTGAGCCTTGGCAGAGGTGAGAACTCTCTAATGGCTGACACTTCGCTTTTCTGATCTTCAACTTGAACCCCAATATCTGTCTTTGGGTTTTTATTATTTATGTTACAGAATACAATGTCCAATAAATATCTGCCTATACAGCAAATATACAGGTTTATTATTTATGTATATGTTTGTCTGTCTTTGTGTGTGTGCATGTAGAGTGGAGTGCCTACATCAGAGCACCTGGAACTAGAGTTAATGGTGACTGTGGGCCACCCGATGTGGGTGCTGGGAGCTGAACTCTAATCCTTTGGAAGAACAGCAAATGCTCTTAACCATTGAACCATCTCTTAAGTGCCCTAATTTTATTTTTTGAGAACTTCTGTACTATTTTCTGTAATGACCATATCAATTAAGGCTATTTTAGCTCATCTTACAGCTAATGACTTGAGGAAGCTGGTCATTCTTTGTAGAAAAGGAAAAAAAAAACCTACAGATTTTCTCTCTGGCTGGATGTCACTCTGGTAGAATGTTCTACCCTCATAAAAATAGGTAGGCAATACAATATAATATAATTAGTGACTTGGATCTGTGCATTCTGTAAGAGTCATGACCAAGGCTGTGCCTTGGTGGCTGTTCCATGGAGAAAGCAGGTCAGAAGAGAAGTAGCAATTGGGTCAGAGTAGCAAGCTCCATGTGGGAGTCAGGAGGAACAAGCCCAGAAAGGTGGAAAACAAGCCTGGTGGAACAATCTGTAGCCCAAGAGTTTACTTAGAAGCCACGAAAGCTGCCAGATCCCTTGCTGCATCCATTCTGTATCTGTGAACTAGGGTTGTCAGGAAGACTAAGACCACAGTTTGCTACATGTTGTATTCTTTGTTTTATTTCTATTTTTTTTTTTTTTGAGACAGGGTGTCTCCAGAGTGCTGGGATTAAAGATGTGTGCTGCCACCACCTGTCAGATTCTTCTTTTTAAAAATAGTTTTTAAGTTTAAAAAAATGTTTATTTTATTGGGGTGTGTATGTGTGCACATGCATGTGTGCATGTGTGCATGTGTGCATATGCGTGTGTGTGCATGTGCATGCATGTGTGAGATCGTGTGTGCCATGGCACTTGTGTGGAGGTCACAGGACAACATTTAGGAGTCAGTTCTCTCCTACCATGTTGAGTCAGGCTCTCTCTTGTTTCAGCCCCACTAAAGACCAGATGGCCTGTGAGCATCTGGCCCTATTCCTGTCTCGGCTTCTTGTCTCAGTATTGTTGAGATTACAGATATGTACCTGCACCTGATTTTTATCTGTTGTTGTTGTTTTGAGAAAAGGTTCACGTTGTCCTGGATGGCCTGAAACTCAATATAGTCCATACTGTCTCGAACCCATAGTGGTCTGCTTGTCTCTGCCTCCTGAGTGCTGGAATTAAAGGCACACACCACTCATTGTGTCTAGCTGCATTTGTACACACACACACACACACACACACACACACACACACACACTCACACTTGGATGGTCAGGCTTGTGGGGTAAATACTTTCAGCTGCTGAGCCATTTTTTTGGCTCCACGCTGGGTCCTTTAAAGATAATCAACGAAGGCATAAAGTATTTATTCATTCACTAGGAAAACTTTTCAACCCCTGCTCCACCTCAGCCTGAAGAGTTTGGATATAAAGATCTATGTAAAATCTGTATGGCAACACACTAGAGAAATCTCTAGAAAAAGAAGGCACGGCCATTTTTATCTCAGGCAGAGGCAAGAGTTCCTTCCCAAGCTGATCTACTTGCAAAGCAGGTAACTTGAGCAGGAGGAAAAAGCAGCCCCCCCGCCCTCCCCAGCATGCCAGAGTGTAATACAGAACTTTAAACTCTACTGTGAGGGCTCCTCACCTTTATATGGAGGCAGAGCTAAAGTGGGAGAGCGGGGAAAGGCTACAACCACTTTGTTTTCTGAGGCAAGAGGCTGTTGAGTTGGGGAAGGCAAGAGAGTGGTGTGTCAAAAGGGGAAAGCTGAAGGCCAAGTGTGGGGTGTGCCAGGAGTAGCCTGAGATGACCAAAACTGAGCCTCTTTTCTTGGAAACCTGGCTTTTGGGTGGTGGATGTTTTTCTAAACTCCAAACTCCCGTGATTCAGTGTGGTGGCTTTAGCCATGATCAAAGCAGGACTTTGCCCATGCACATGAATGGCCAATTATCTCCAACTGTCAAAAGGCCCCAGAAGTCTCAAGTGAGGATCAGTTCCTCCCAAACCAGAGAAAGAGCGAGTTCTAGGCACAGACCTGAGACAGCATGGCTCTGTGTGGTGTGTGTGAGGTGGCGTGGGGTCTTTTGAAAAGAACAGTGTGATTCTGGTGGAGTTCACACACCATACAATTTACACACTGAAAGCATTTGTCTTTAGTATACAACAGAGTCAGAACTCAGCATCACAGTCAATTAAGAATTCCAAATAATTTGAAAACTTTATTTAAAATAAAGACTTACTTATTTTATTTTATGTGTTTGAGTATTTTTACCGGTGAGTATGTGTTCACACTGTGTGTATGTGCCTGATGCCCACAGAGGCCAGAAGAGGGTACTAGATTCTCTGAAAGTAGAGTAACAGATGGCTTTAAGTTGCCATCCAGGTATTGGGAACCCAAACTGGATCCTCTGTAAGAGCAGCAAGTTTGTTTGTTTTGTTTTTGTTTTTGTTTTGCTTTTCAAGACAGGGTTTCTCTGTAGCTTTGGAGCCTGTCCTGGAACTAGCTCCTGTAGACCAGGCTGGCCTCGAACTCACAGAGATCCGCCTGCCTCCTGAGGAGCAGCAAGTATTCTTAACAGCTTCGCCATGTTTCCAGCCCATCACTCAAGAACAACTAGTTATGTGTATCCATGTGTCTGTGAATGCATGGGATTGTACACATGAGTAAGCTACCCGAAGAAGACAGAAGAGGGTGTCAGGTCCCCCAATACTGGAGTCACAGGTGGTTGTGTGCTACCAGAGATGGGTGCTGAGAACTGAATAGACATGAACCATTAAGCTGTCTCTCCATCCCCAGTCATAGTCAATTTTAGAATACTGTTACATTATAAAGAAATCCCATCACCCAAATACCAACCTTAAACAACCGCGACTCTACAGATTCCTGCTCTGGGCTTTCATGGAGATGGAAATGTATAGTTCAGTCTTCTGCACATGGCTCCTGTCATTTAGAGTGAGGTTTCCAAGGTCGGCCCAGGCCCCAGCATCTGTAAGCACTTCACCCCTTTCTGTACTCACTGCTGTTTTGTATGAGTGCAATGTTTTGTTCACCAATTCACCTGTTGGACATCCAGGCTGTTTCTAACATTTGACTGCTGCATAATGTTGCTATGAACATTTGTTTGCATCTGGAGAGGCATGGTTCATTTCTCTTGGGTCATATGGCAGCTTCACATGGAGTTGTGTGAGGCATGGCTGGGCTGTTTTCCAAGCACCTGTTTCATGGTATATTTTCAGTAGCAGCACATTGTGCTGTAGTTAATATTGCCAACTTGACAAGGTCTAGCCTCACCTAACAGACAGTCCTCTAGGCATGGCTGTGAGGGAGCTTCCAGGTTGGGTTAACAGAGGTAAGAAGTGTAGGTGGCATCATCCCAGTGGCCTCAGGTCTGGGACTAAATTAAAAGGAGAAGAAATAGCATCAGCACCCATGGAGGTGCAGTGTGATCTCTCACCATACCGTCCTGCAACGATGGACTGTACCCTCAAAGCGTGAGGCAAAATCAACCCTTCTTTCCTTGTTTCTTTCATGTGATACTTTAGCACAGCAACAAGAAAACTAATACAGAACACTGGAAGTTAAGAGTGGCTGATGTGATGAGCATGTGCTGCACAGGCTTTTGGTCTGGTTTGCAGAAGGAAGGAGGAAGTGTTTGGAGCCTACTGTTAGCCATAGGATGCTGTAAGTAGAGGTTAATGGACCATCCTGTGAGAGTTTGGAAGACTAGAATACTGAGAGAAATACAGATAATGGTTTTAGAAGGGAACAAAGACTAGGTAACACTAGGTTAGAGACCATTCAGTTATAGTCTATTGAAAACATGGCTTCATTATGCCTGTGTCCTGAGAACTTGGTTGAGGCAGAATTCAAAAGCAATGTACTCATTTGCTGTGGAATAATCCTCTTGTACACTAATAATATTTATCACTTAAATTGGTTTAATAAAATGCTGATTGGCCAGTAGCCAGGCAGGAGGTATAGGAGGGGTGACCAACCTAAGGATGATGGGAAGGAAAAGGGTGGGGTCAGGAGACACTGGTCAGATTCAGAGGGAGCAGGAGATGAGTGTGCCATGCTAATAAAGGTACCACCACATGGCAGAGCATAAATAAGGAATACATGTTAACTTAAATGTAAGAACTAGTTAGCAACAAGTCGGAGCTATTGGTTGAGCATTTGCAATTAATATAAGCCTCTGTGTGGTAACTTGAGAATATTCGGCCAGATATTTGTCAATGGGTGGGCATGAGAGAAACATCCTTTTACACGCATTTCTTTGGTGGAGGAAGTTTTAAGACATTTAGGCCATGGCATGACTATTCACCGCTTCTATTCTACAGTAGTGGCCACCCTTTAATACAGTTCCTCATTTGTGGGGACCCCAACCATAAAATTAGTTTCATTCCATCATAACTATAGCTTGTTACTGTTATGAATCATAATGTAAATATCTGATATGCAGGATATCTGACATGTGACCACTGCGAAAGCTGAGAACTGCTGTTCTACAGAGAGAGAGAGAGAGAGAGAGAGAGAGAGAGAGAGAGAGAGAGAGAGAGAGAGAGAGAGAGAGAGAGAGAGAGAGAGTTGAGAGTTGAAAACATGACATTTCAGGCTGGAGAGTTGGCTCAGTGGTTCAGCGCACAATCCGATGAGATGAGCAACACTAAGAGCTGAGCTGTTGATCAACTGCCCTGGGGAAGCAAGGAGCCTTCAAGGAGCCTGGCTTGCAGGGTATGGAAGACTGAGTCAGGGCTCTTCCTTCCCATCTGCCTCTCAGAGGGAAGCGACTCACCCTCATGTGGCAGTGCTGCTCTTTAGGTGGTTTTGGATCAGCTCAAAGGTTCACCTCTCTTTTCCCGAGTGTGCTAATTTAGAGAACGATGCTGCTGGGTTCCATAGCTGCACAAAGTGCCCATCAATAGTGAAGGGGGAGAGAGGGAGGGAGGGTGAAGGGTATCGGCCTTCATGGTTTCTGGAATTGACCCATGTGTAGGACACTGTTGGGATGAGTCTTTGGAGGTGACTCTGTTTTACCAGCACTTCCTCAAATGGCTTTCTAATTGTCGGCCTGGTATCCTTACAAGGTGGGGCAGGGGCTCAGCCACCCACTTCATCTGCACACAGGAGTCCTGGGGCTGGGCACAGCTACCCACCTCATCTATACACAGGAGGCTTGGAGTTGCGTACAGCTACCCACTTCATCTGTACGCAGGAGGCCTGGGGCTGGGGTAGGGGTATAGTTACCTACCTCATTTGTACACAGAAAACCTGGGATTGTGGCAAGGTCAGGGGCTGGGGCAGGGCTCAGCTACCCCCCTACTTCATGTGTACACAGGAGGCCTGGGGCTATGGCAAGGGCAGGGGCTGGGGCAGGGCCCAGCTACCCCCCTACTTCATCTGTACACAGGAGGCCTGGGGCTGGGGCTGGGCACAGCAGGAAGTGTGGGCATGGTAGAATGTTCTCTTTACCTGTTCTCTTGCAGGACTGGGACTTCTGCCCAGGTCTGGGCCTCTTCCTTAGTTCCTTATCCCAGCAAGTCGGGCTGATTCATCTTACTCTGCTCATTCCTTACGGCTATCATGTGTTAGATCTGGGCTTTTATCCCAATTAGGATAATAGCATCCTGAATTTGGCCAGTAGGCAGCTTTTCTTCAATGAGTGAAAAATGAATTGAAAATAACTTCGGAGGAGGCTTTACCCATCCCCTCCCTGTTTCGAACTAGCGTTCCAGGGTTCTGAAAGCCAGTCATGGAGCTGGGATGTCTAATTGCACGGATGTTGGTTCTAATTTGGCATCCTTTCATTTCGATTACATGGAGTGGAAAATGAGTCCTTTTGATTAAACCAGTGCGGAGAGTAAATATTATTCTTGGCGTTCTGGCAGAGAAGTCTCACATTCAAGAGAGAGTGTAGACACCTGCGGTCCCCTGGGTCGTGTGGAGTTGTCTGGGGGAAAGCGCCCTGCAAGGGACAGGAAGGCTCACGGGGCCCATTATGGAGCCCCCTTCTCCTGAGAGTCCTTATACAGAGAGGCACAGCACTTCTTGGCATGCGTTCAGAGCACATTGCTTTCCACAGTCAAGGCTTCACATTTTCTCATCATGCGTTCGTGCGTGTGTGTGTGTGTGTGTGTGTGTGTGTGTGTGTGTATGCGCGCGCACATGGAGGTCAGAGGGTAACTTTGTAGAGTTAGTTCTCTCCTGCCTCCTTTGCATGGGTCCCAGGGATTAAACTCAGGTTGTTGGGCTTGCTCGGCAAGTGTCTTTACTCACCGAGGTGTCTGCCCTACCTTGTTTTGTCGAGACAGAATCTCCCACTCATCTGGAATTCTCTGGGCATCTCCCTCTCTGCCTCCCCAGTTGCTGGGAAGCTATGTGTGTCTCACCATGCTCAGTTTTTTTTTTTTTTAATTTTATAGAAAGTTTTTCTGTTAACTGTGTTGGCTATTCTGTCCTGGAACTTGCCCTGTAGACCATGCTGGCCTCCAACTCACAGAGATCCACCTGCCTCTGCTTTCTGAGTGCTGGGCTCAAAGATGTGTGCCACTACTGTTGGCTGCTGTTTTTTTTAAACATGAGCGTTGAGGTTTGAACTCAGGTCCTCATGCTTGGGCAGCAGACACTGTACTTGCTGAATCTTTTCTCTTGTCCATATTTCTACTCTTTAAGTTCTAGTAAAGCACGGATTAGTTAACTTGACCTTTGCTGAGGTTGTGTGCAGTCTCCTGTCTGAGTCTGCCACACTTCCCATAGAGAACACTTGGTGGCCTGCTGTAAAGGTCTGGGGTATGGATCATGCTGTTGTCTCAGCAGGAAGCAAAGGCATCTTCATGTCCAGATTTGGGGAGTCACTTTCCATACCTGCTCCACCACCTTTGCAAAGGAAAGCCCCTGGTGGGAGGAAGGGGTTGAATGAGAAAGGTGTGGGCAGTTTTTGGCATTTTGCTTCCTTGTCCTTCTGACAAATGCAGGCCACGAGACTGCTTGACCTAAGAGTCAGCAAGAACTAAAGTTTGGCTCTGCTCTCAGAGCTATGGGAGGTAGGTGGGTGGACATGCATATGGTCTGGTGAATCAGCCAAGGTCATGGAGGCATTTCTGATGCTCCCTTGATGTTTGTTGTCCCAGTGGTCTCTAGGCAAACTTGCCTAAGTCTCAAGTCCCTTGGCAAGAGGGTCAATTTCTTTTTTCTAATGGATATGTATCAGTTTTACTCTTTAGGGGTCCTCTGCCCAGCTCCCAAATAAATACATGGAGACTTATTATTACTTACAAATGTCCTTAGCTTGGCTTGTTTATAGCCAGTTTTTCTAACTTAAATTATCCTGTTTCTTTTAACTGCGTTTTTGCCTCTGGGCTTTTACCTTCTTTGTTTTGTTTTGTTTTGTTTTTTGGTTTTTCGAGACAGGGTTTCTCTGTATTCTATATGTCTTTCTTTCCTTCTTACTCCACAGCTGGCTGTGTGGCTGGCCCCTGGTTTCCCCCTTTCCTCCTTTTCTCGCTCCTCACTCCCTTTGCT
>JAQHUG010000047.1:2024580-2045807 GCA_028555095.1 Dicrostonyx torquatus | reverse complement strand
AGAATTATTTCCCAAGTTCTCCCAGGCTTTATGTGATTGCAGTCGTCCACACATTGGGTACCATTTGTTGACTGTGGTTTTCTACCCTGTCCGGTTCCTGCAGTCGTTAAGTCCCAAAGAAATCACACAGAGGTCTACATTAACTATAAACTGATTGGCTCATTAGCTCAGGCTTCTTATTAATTCTTATAACTTATATCAGCCCATTATTCTTGTCTATGCTAACCACATGGCTCAGTACCTTTTTCAGTGAGGCAGTCACATCTTGCTTCTTCTGTGGCAAGCTCATAACTGCAGAAAGAGCTTCCTTTTCCCCAGAATACTCCTGTTCTCATTGACACACCTCTACTTCCTATCTGGTTGTCCCACCTATACCTCCTGCCTGGCTACTGGACAACCAGCGTTTATTTAAAATATAATTGACAGAATACAATTGTCCCACACCAGGACATAAGAGTCAGGAGGGGAAGGGAACATGCTTGTTACATGTGTGGGAGTACAAAGTGACAGTGGCACTCAGGATGGACAGAAGTGTGTAAATCACACTTGCCTTTGTGGGGATTGTCTTGATTGTCATTTGGCCCAGCCCTCTGTGGGTGTCACTATTCCCCAGGCAGGGGTTCCTGAGTTACACAAGAGTGAAGGGGACTGTCTGAGAGCAAGCGGGCAGCTTGGGTGCATTTCTCTCTCTCTGCCCTTGACCATAGGTGTGATGCTTTAAGCTCCCATCTTGGCTTCCTCTTAGTAATGGGCTGCAACTTGGAATCATGAGGCAAATAACCCTCCCTTTTCCTCTAAGTCACTTTTTGTCAGGATGTTTTATTCCAGCAACAGAAACGAAACTAGAATACCTAGCTTACACCCGGAGGAGTGGCTGGATTGGAGCTGAGGCTGTTGGAGACTGTGTGGCCGGTCAGAGAAGCACCTGAGAGGGTACTCTGTGCAGAGGCCTAGGAACCAGCATAGCTGTGCTGGGGCTCTGCACACATTTTCAGCCTTCCTACCCCGCACTGTCCTCCAACTTGATCTGGGCAGAGATTATTGCTTCCGTTTTGCAGCTGCTGAGGTCGAGGCTCACCTGCTTGTCAGTTGCTTAGGGACATGTACTGGTACATGGCAAAGCTTAGACGGGACCTTGTTGGTCTAACCGCTCCTCCCATTCTGAAGGGCGAGCAGCCATGGAGAGGGGCACAGGCACTTCTTCCAGCTGTAGCTTTGCTTTTTTAGCTTTCCCTCATCCTTGACCAGCTCATAGTCCACGTCACAACCTTCCTCCTCATGGTGTCAAGCATGGTCAAGGTGCCTAAATCTCCTGCCACAACTTCATCAGGCAGGCACCTTGTCCTCACATGCTGCCAAGAAGTGCGAGAACAGAACATAAGCTGTTTAGAGAGAGACCATATTCATGTAACTTATATTACATTGTCTTGTAATGTATTCTATTATTGTTTAATTTCTTTTTCAAATGACTTATTTTTATTATTTTTAATTTTGTCTGAATGTGTGGAAGGGGTACATGCATATGAGCACAGTGCTCCCAGAAGCTAGAAGAGGGTGTCAGAACTTCTGGAGGTAGAGACACAGGGCTTTTGAAGGATTCAGTGTGGGTGCTGGGAACGAACTCCGGTCCTTTGCTCTTAACTGCTGAGCCATCTCTCTGGAGTACTGTTTGCTCATCTCTTATGTAAATTATAAATTGAACTTTGTCATGGAATGTATTTGTGAATTATACATTTGGCACATACAGAACACACATGCACATACACACGCACGCACGCACGCACGCACTTGTATTTGCCCTTTGGCACTATCCCTGGTTTCAGACACCAGGCAGCCTGCTGGATGGTTTCAGGTTGGCCTGGACTCCTTTAGAAGGTGTCTAGGGAAAGCAGAGGTAAGGCCTGGGTGGGAGGTGATATTGGCTCTGCCTGGGCGGTTCAAGATTTTGAAGGAGAAATACTTCAGATGTCTCTAGAACAGGTTGCTAAGCCTAGCTACTCATTAAATTTACCCAGAATGGCAAAACAAAACAATTCTGAAAGGTCCACAAAGCTGCAGAACCGTTCCTAGGCCCTTCTTCAGCCCTGTGGAATGTCTGGCAACAGGGAAAATCAAGTCTACCTGCAACGTTCTCAGTAGCCTTCAGGACTCCAGGGGGAGACTCTCGGAGGGCTTGTGGTCCAGGTCGGGGGCGGGACAGAGCTCTACAGGTAGCTCTGAGGCCTTCTGAATGTAAGGCTAGGCTCCTGCCAGCTACTCCCGGCATGCAGCAGGATTCAGAGCCATAGTGCTGGGCACTGAGCTTGTTTACTGTGTGCTTACAGCGATGACTTCTTTGTCAAAACACACTCCGGGGAGCTACCGCCCCCGGGTCTCTGTGTCATCTCTCTTTTATTGGAATAGAAAAAAGACCTGCATTATTGTTCTCTGGTTTGCTCAGGGATCAAGAAAGCAACAAGCACTTTGTACTATCAGCAAAGCGGCTTTGTTGTCTGAGGCCAGGGAGGTGAGGCTGCGAGGAGAAAGCCTTTCACAGACTGTAAAGGAGACACTGCATACACAGCAGGCTGGAGGCGGAGGACTCGGGAAGGGCCTGAAAACCCTCCTTAGCGCTTCTCTGCCGGCTCAAAGTTCGGCATGTTTCTGTGTGAAAGCCATCACGTTACAAAGCTGGGCGTGGCATGTCTGCTTGTGACCCTATCCTGATGGGCAGTCAGCCTAGTGTGCTCAGCGCTCTCCAGGCCAATGAGAGGATGGCCCCAAAATAAGAGGTGGATGGTTTCCGAAGAGCAACATGCAGATGAACAGACAGGCAGGCAGACAGACAGATACATACGAAATATAATTTTTTTTGGCAGGTCCCATTGTGTAGCCTTAAACTCACTATGTAGATCAGGTTGGCCTGGAACTCACAGAGATCCTCTTGCCTCTGCCTCCTGAGTACTGAGAATAACGACACCTGGCTAATGTAATTTTTTTAAAGCAACATTTTCATTAATCCTTGAGAATGTCACACAAAGCCATTTTGGCAGACATATGCCAGGGCCATTTCTAAGGGGCAAGTCTTGTGATGTCTCTGAAGGGTGGGAGTTGGTCACGTTGTTGTGTGCCCTCAGGTGGGCATTAAGACAATTAGTGCCACCTGCCCTCTTCATGGCAGCAGTGGGCACAGCACCTGCTGTCACCCTGGTGTGCAAGGCTCAGACACAGACTTCTCAGTTTTCTCAAGTTCTTGTTCCTGGCTCATTCCCATGACGTCAGACATCGCTTGGCATGTAAGTCTCTGCCTGTGGAGGCAGTCATGAAACTGAAGGTCTTATAAATTAGATTTTTTTCCCTCTACCCTCTTTTCCCCTTCTTCTTCCCTCCTCACCCTTCTCTTCCTTCCCCTTCCCTTTCCTTCCCTTATTTTCCTTTTTTTCTTCTCTTCTTCCTGCTTTCTTCTTCTTTTTTTTTTTTTTTGGTTTTCCGAGACAGGGTTTCTCTGTGGCTTTGGAGCCTGTCCTGGAACTAGCTCTTGTAGACCAGGCTGGTCTCGAACTCACAGAGATCCGCCTGCGTCTGCCTCCCGAGTGCTGGGATTAAAGGCGTGCGCCACCACCGCCCGGCTTGCTTTCTTCTTTTTTAAACTCAGTTTTGCTCCATAGCCCAGACTGGCCTGGTACTTGCTGTATGAACCAAGTGGTCTTGAAATCATATCAATCTTTCTGCCTCAGTTTCTAGAGTCCTGACATTGCAGCTACGTGCTGCCATGCCCCGCTACATGTAGAATTTTATTCAAGTGAAGCACAGAAGTACTCCATATGTGTATCTATGTCTTCATATGTATAATAAAGTAAATATGAGTTATTGCTGTGTATGATGTATATGTTTGAGTACAGGTGCCTTTTATCAACTGAGCTACCTTTTCAGTCCCAGTCAATGCTCTCACTTTTTTGTTTATTTGTTTTTGTTTTTTTCGAGACAGGGTTTCTCTGTGTAACAGTCCTAGCTGTCCTGGAACTAGCTCTTGTAGACCAGACTGACCTCAAACTCTCAGAGATCCGTCTGCCTCTGCCTCCTGAGTGCTGGGATTGAAGGCGTGAGCCACCACGACCTGGCTCAATGCTCTTACCTTTGGTAGACATGTTTTGAGAACTGTGTCACTTAAAGTGGCAGAATGGGGTCCTGACTCACTAGGCCTGGGACAGAGACAGACAGCATTCTAATTAATTTCTAAGTTTCTAAAAAGGTGAAGCTGTAGCTGTAGTGGGGACTCTCACTGTGAGAACCACAGTGTGTAGAGGTCTGTGTGCTCAACCTCTCTCTCCACAGATACATTTAAAATATCTACTTATTATTGTTGTATGATGTGTGTGCATGTGTACGTGTGTGTGTGTGTGTGTGTGTGTGTGCACATGCATGCCACAGTGTGCATATGGAGGCTAAAGGATCACTTCATGGAGTCAGTTTTCTCCATCCACCCATCCACCTCTATGTGGGTTTCAGGGACTGAACTCAGGCCCTCAGGTTTTCATGGCAAGCACCTTTATACACTGAGCCATCTTGTTGGCCTCCAGATATCAATTTTATGCCAATATCCTTCATTAGATCCTCCACAAGAGGTAGCCATTATTCTTTTTGAGGGCTGTGTAGAATTCCATTGACTGCTAGAACCAGGTATGGTAGTACGTATCTACAATTCCAGCATTCAAAAGAGGCTGAAGGATCATGACTTGGAGGCCACTTTGTGCTACATATCGAGTTCTAGGCCAGCCTGGGCTATATAATGAGATTCTTTCTCAAAAACAAGCAAGCAGCTGGGCATTGGTGGTACATAACCTTTTATCCCAGAGCTCTGGAGGTTGAGGCAGGTGGATCTCCAGGATTTCAAGGCCAGCCTGATCTACGAGTGTGTTCTGGGATTGGCTCCATAGCTACTGAGAAACCCTGTCTTGAAAAACAAGCAAACAGCAAAGCGTACAAGACAAAAACCAAACAAAGCTGGTGTCCACATCATTTAACCCACTCTGCTGAGGAATAGAGATGGTTTCCACTTTCTCCACTGCGATGTCGTAACAATCTTTCTGGACTTACGCTATTGCTTCTGCTTTTAAAATAGATTATTTTTCTTTTATGTGTATGAGTGTTTGACTACATGTGCACAAGTGCATGCCTGGTGCCCTCAGAGGACAGAAGAGGGTGTCAGATTTCCAGTATTGAAGTCACAGATGGTTGTGAGTCACCATGTGGGTGCTGGGAACCAAACCTGGGTCCTCTGTAAAAGCAGTAAGTGCTCTTAAACACTGAGCCATCTCTCCAGTTCCCTAATATTTCTAAGGGGCAAATTGAGAAGTGAAATAGATGAGTTATAGTATGTGTTCATCTAAAAGGCCGTGAAGCATATATGAGCATCTTAAAACCACACAGAACTGTCATTGCTCAGCCTCTCCCCACCAGGCTTGTTCCCAGGGGAAATACTCTACCAACACTGACTACTGAGATGCTTTCCTCTCTGAACCCAAAAGGTAAGGGTGCTTTCTGGTTCGTATTTGCACGGCGTTGTTGTGAAGTTTTACTACGGACTCTATATCTCTTCTTTATGGACTGCTTGTTTATATCCTGTGCTTGCTGGAGAACAGAAGGCCAGAGCAGCAGAAAAAAATGTCAATTTCTACATTGTTGGCAAGACTTAGGTCTTGGGTACCCATTGAAGCAATCTGGAGAGGGCACATAAAGGAGGAAGAACAGCTGGTTCCAGAAAAACAAAAGGAATCAAGACTGTCTAGGAAACAGAGTGGAGGCAGGCAGGGAAGCCCAAGTTTCCGAACACCATGAGTCTGTTTGTTTCTGAGTTTACAGCAGATGTCTAGGCTGGGAAATTCACAACTGCAGAAGTGTAAGGCTCAGGGTTCTGTGAGGCTGGGAAGTTCCCAGATCTAAGAACCAGCAGGGACTTAGATGGAGGAGGGGCTGGTCTGTGCTGGTCTGGCCCTAACTGCCTCCCATGACAAAGGATGACAAAAGAGGAGAGAAGCAGAGGAGAAAAGGGAAGGAGAGAGAGAGAGAGAGAGAGAGAGAGAGTTAGGAAAAGGACGATACCATCCTGGAGTGGGTACCTGGATGCAGGCTTCTCTCAGGGTGCAGCACATAACATGTCTCAGACACATTGCTCAAAAGATGCTATTTACAAAAACATTTAAAAATTAATCAAAGTTTAAAAATTAACTGAAATATTTGGGTGGGTTTCTTATTTACCTAACTCTCTTGCACATGAAATTGCAAGGTGATTCTATGAGGTGCAGGGCTTAGATCTAAGGGTGAGAGAGGACGGCTCAGAGTGAAACTCAGTGTCAGAAGAACTGTGCTAATGACTGAGCTTAGTTTAAATGTATGCTCAAGTGTGTGTGTGTATGCGTGTGTGTGTGTGTGTGTGTGTGTGTGCATGTGCCTGCATATACATGTGTGTCTGGAACAGGCTGGCCAATGAGCTTCATGGATCTGCTTACCTACATTTCCCAGTTCTCTCTCTCTCTCTCTCTCTCTCTCTCCTTATATATATATATATATATATATAAGCTTCCAGAGGACGTATACTCAACTCCTAGTACCCACATATCATCCCATAACCGTCTTCAGTTCCAAGGGATCCTTTGACCTCTGTGGGCATCAGACACACATGTGGTGTGCAAACATACACATGGGCAAAACATTCATACACATAAAATTAAAATTAGACATACTCAGGAAAAATTGAAATAAAATGTTTCTTTACAAGATTAATTTATTTCTGGAAAGTTTAATGCATATAAAATGTATTTTGATCATATACAATCGTCACTCCTTTCCCCCATCCAACTTCATCTAGGATCTCCCAAAAATATTTACCTCCAGACTTCATGACCTTCTTTTAAAAAGCAACAAAACAGAACAAAAAAGCCAGTGAGTCCAGTTGGTGCTTCCCTATGTGCATGGGTGTGAGGCCAACCACTGGGGCATGGACAACCTGCCACTGGTCTCCAAAGAAGAACAGCTCTCCCTCTATCGGCAGCCATCGGCTATCACCAGCTTTTCATCTGGGAGGCCCCTGTGCACCTCCTCTATCCGTGCTGGAATTTTGACAAGTTTGGTTTTGCCTAGGTAACTACAGATCCTGTGAGTTCATGTGTGCAACAGCCATGCCATGTTCAGAAGTCAGTGCCTCACAGCCTTCCTCCCCATCCTCCAGCTCTCCCACTTTCTGCCCCCTTTCCTGTGGTTCCTGAGCTGTGACTGTTGAAGTTGATATAGACGTCCCGGCGATGGCTGACCATGGACATTCTCTGATTCTCAGCACCTTGGCCAGTGTGAGTCTCTGCATTAACCACTGCCCACTGCGATGGGAAGCTCCTCTGACCCCGGCTGCAGTTTGGCAATGTGACTGTTTAACAAAACAACCCCAGCGAGTTCCCCCAAGGCTTGGGATACCCACAGTGTGGGTTGTTGACCAGGTTTACAGTGCCATTCAGGAATTCCCTCCTGTGGAGCAGGTCTCCAGTACAATCAGAAAGCAGATGATTGTCCCATAATGGCCATGATAGCACTGCACCAGTGGGCATCGCTTGCATGGTAGGTCAGTACGGCAGCGAGCAGGATCCAGCCACTGATGTTCTAGTTTGCTTCCTGTTGCTGTGATAGACACTATGGCCAAATCCACTTGAGGGAGGAAAGGGTTATTCCCTCTCACAGCTTGTGTCCATTATGGAGGGATTTAGGGCAGGAACTGAAGGGCCATGCGTGTGAGAGGCTGCTAACTGGCTCATTCTCCATGGTTCATTCAACTGGCTCTTTTAATATTTAATTCAAAACCACCTATCCTTGGGTGGCATCACCCACAGTCCCCTGGACTCTCCCACATCAATGGTGAAAGGAAATATCATACAGGCTTGCCTATAGGCCAATCTTACTGGGGAATTTGCTCAGTTGAGGTTCCTACTTCCTGGATGGCTTAGCTGGCACAGCTGACTGTAGGGAGAGAAGGCCATCTCTGCAGGCAATTCTGCTCTCATCAGTGTGCTAAGGGTCTGACTCGGGCCAGAGTCTGGAGCGAGCAGCTTCCTTTCTTCACCACCAAACTAAAAAGGTGGATGGTGCCTGAGGCTGACCTCTGGTTTATCATGCTCACACACATGCATGCACACACGCATGCACACAGACACAGACACACACATTCAGGGCTCTCTCAAACTCACCTTGTACTGTAGTGTTCTGAAAGGACTCTCCCTGCTTCCTTCCTGGCTTGAGACCCAGTGCTTTGGGATGCTCATTTGTGGGGCTTGACTCTGGGGAGAGCAGTTGCAAGCCCCTTTCTGTCCATGGGGCTTTTACAGGTAGGAATTTTTAGTGCACTTTGCACTCAGATTTCATAACAATCACTGGACTCCACTTCATAGAGAGTATATTCTTGTACCCCAGCGAAGAGAACACTGTGGTCAGAGTAATGTGTTGCCAAACCTAGTTACAAAATCAGAGCCACGGAGCAAACCATCAGCTTCTTCAAGCTGTCCACACATCTGCAGGGGATGGGCTGAGCAAGTCTCTGCTATCCATCCCTTGTCCTTCCTGCTGTCCCTGCCTCCTTTTCTCATTGCCCCCCTATAGCTCACCCAGTTAACTGTCTTTGTTCATTCGTTCATTCCAATCATTCATCTGTTTTGGGACCAGTTACTTTAACTTTGTGCCAAACCCAATGAAAAATAGCCTAAGACAGCCAGACCTCTCGGCTCTGGGAGAAGATGGGCTCCATAAGCATGACGCTGACGAGCATGCTCGGGTGATGAGCACTCTTGTCCGTCCTGAAGCGCCCACACTTCTTTCTTGATGCTTTCGTACCACTTGTTCATATGTTCACAGGTGAGTGGCCATGGCCTCTGGCTCTAAGTGCAGAGAAAGGCCATCCCCTGGCAGTTAGTTATTGGCTTAGGCTGCTGGGATCTGAAGGGAAGGGATGCTGGACACTGGAGGAAGGTTCTGGAAAGGTTGTCCTTTCCCATGGGAGACACGTGGGGGAAAAGACCTTTTCTCATAGATGCTGCTTGCAAGCCATTGACCTCTGAGATGCAGAGATGAGGGGAGATATTGAAACTCTAAGTGGGCAGGGCTGAAAGTTGGAATACCTTTAGGTCTTTTAAGGTGTGGTTGGTCAAGCCTGTGAATAAAGTACCACTGGACAGCGCCTGCCTTAAACTCTTAATGCATATGAATATCTTGATTTGCCTTTATTTCTTCATGTAAAAAGGAAAATAGTTCCTAACAGAAAATAGTAAGCTCTCAATTCTCAGCCTCTGAATCAGGATGATAACAGGTGAAGTTGGAGGCAGACAGAAAACTGGCCCTGTGCCCAGTCTAAAGGAAATGGCTATAGATCGATTGGTGTGCAGAATGCTTTGAGCACTATGAGGGTGACAGGTTTGGCCATCTTACCACAGAAGTCTGCAATCTGGTTAAAACAACTCTCTTATGGGTGGGATGGCACCTGGTCATTATCATAGCATTTGGGAAGCTCAGAAGTTCAAAGTCATTTTTGACTGCACACTGAGTTTGAGGCCAAACCTGGGCTACTTAAGACACAGTCTCAAAACAAACAAGCAAACAAACAAATCCCCCAAACACCACAAACAAAACAAAACAAACAAACCAACAAATGAGAGCTGGGTTTAAAAGCATGCGCTGCTCTTGCAGAGGACTGGGGTTTGATTCCCAACACCCACATGGAGGCTCCCAATCACCCGGAACGCCAGTTCCAGGGGTCTGACACCTTCTAGCGGCACTGCACACATGTGGTTCACACACACACACACATGAAAAGATGAAGCACACAGAATGGAAAATGCAAAGAAGAAAATTAAGCTTGTTCCTGACAGACTTCCTCTTTCCTCTCTGTTTCATCCTCCCCTTCCCCACCACTCATTACAAGCTCTCTGAAAGCTTATATGAATGACAGGCCATATGCCCAGCACCAGGCCATGTCTCCTGCCAGCCCAGAACATCCTTATTTTGCCAGGATAAAACCTCCTCTGAGATCTTGGGTGATGGCTCTGTTCCATGTCTTATGCTGAACTCTCACTCATCATCCTATAGTGTGGCCTCGCCTGTGCCCCTTGTGTCTAGAGACCTCACAAGGGACAAGATTAGCCTGGAGGGAATGAGGCTAAAATGGGCATCATAGATCTGGAAGTGGACCCTCACTCCAGGTGTGCCCCGAGAGTGAGTCCTTTCAGATGAGAGTAGCTCACTCAGTGTGGAGCCTTCCAGTGCAAGCCTTGTGTGTCCCTGGCTCCTAGGAATGAGAGGAGCATCTTTCTCCTTGCTTCCTGATTCCTCTCACCCAGGTGACCTGACTGGTGATGCAAGGGTTGTGTGTGGGGTGGGTGGGGGGCTGGTGCTGAGCTCTTTCAGGACCATCAGGATGGTTGAGTGGTGGTTCCTGTCGTTAGTCGTCAGCCCCGCTAACTCTGGCTGTGGCTTAAGGGCAGGCACTAGGGACCAGCTGGACGGGTGTCATGAGCAATACTCCAGGAACATCTTGGGAAAAAGGTTGTCACACAACCTTCTGAGCTCATCATTGTGTTTGTCACACCTCACTGCCCTCTGGCGCATACACTGTGCCTGTTTTGTGTGTACCTGTGTCTCTCTTAGGGCGTTCCTATCCCTTGTGCAATGACTACCGAGTGGCTTGGCACAGGCCTGAATGCACGTCCCAGGCAGGTGGCGTGATGACACCTGGCTGGCACCACTCTCCGTATGTTCCTTGGCTACCCTTGTCCCCACTGCATTGCCTTCACAGACACTTGTGTCTAGTGGGAACTAGCCTGTGAGCTCATTCACAGTTCACCTGCGATGAGTGACTTCTTTCTTTGTGTGTGTATAACACAGCTTCCGGGGATCAATACAGCTGAAACCAACAAAAACAGAGGTGCAATACACACTACGTCACTGAGAATACTTAGGGGAAGCAATGTTTACTAAGCTTTTGCCTTGCACCCATGTTTGAGGTTTTATGTGATAATCATTCAAGCTGATCAAAACCTCCCTAGTTAGATATGGCAAATATGCTCATTCTACTGTGAGAAAATGGAGAAGTTAATTTACTTGCCCAGGATGCAGGGTGTGGAGGCAGGATTTACTCAGAAGCCCATACACATGACCGAGATAGATTATATATAATGTGTTTTTCGTATCTGCGCCACTGTGGTTTGAGGAAAAGTTCCCTCAATCCTTGTGTTTTTATTTATATCAGTGAAAAAATCTAAACCTTTACCTAGGTCTTTAAAATCATCATTTACAATGAGTTTGAGCCATAGTCTCCTTCTCTCTTTGCCCATCTGTGACATTTGAATACTCATGCTTGGGATTGATATGTTTTTTTAAAAAAATGACAGTATTTATTTATTTATTTTTTTGTGTGTGTATGCATGTGTGTGCCTGCATGTGCCTGCATGTGTGAGTGCATGCTTGTGCCTGTGTGTGAGTACATGCGTGGGCCTGAGTGTGTGTGTGTTCTTGTGTGTGTGCATGCCTGTATGTGCCTGCATGGGTGAGTACATGCATGTGCCTGTGTGTGTGTGTGAGTACATGCGTGTACCTGTGTGTGTGTTCTTGTGTGTGTACGACTTCAGCCCAAAGGATGCTGCTAGCCATGTTCAGGGTGAGTTTTCCTCTTCAGTTAAACCTCTCTGGAAACAACCTTTCTGATACACCCAGAGTGTCTCAAGGTGATTGTAAATGCAGTCAAGCTGACAATGAAGGCTAACACTATGGTTTTTCCAGTGCTGTTTCTTTGAAAACTCTCATGGTGTAACCTGCAATGGTTTATCCGTTTATACCGACAGCCATCTTTTAGCCTCCTTGTCATTCACATGGCTGTATCCATCTACACTGACAGCTGTGTGAGGGTCCCCTTGCTCTACACACCTGCCAGCATGCTCTCATGACTGGGTAGGATGTTATTTACCTCACTGTGGCTTTGACTTGCTGTTCTCTAATGGTGATGGTGGGTGTTTTCTCATGTACTTCTTGGCTTTTTATGTGTTTTCTGAGGAATATTTATCCAAATCATTTAGCCATCTTAAAGTTGAATCATTTAGTTTTTTATTGCTGAGTATTTTGTGTTCCTTATAAATTCTGGGCATTAAATCCTTTGCTTGGTGGACAAGACAAACCCAGAAGAAGGGGAGGGCAGCAAAGGAGAGTATCTAGTGAGCTAATGGGGACCTGATGTCTACTAAAGGGGACTGTGAAAGCCACGTGTCTCAGAATTTCCTTAGACACCTAGCCTCCCACTGATTTAAAGTTTCTGCTTGTTGTAGAATTACTTTTGGTGACTTCTATTTTTAGTGGGGAATTTGCGAGGATCTAGACATCATGAGCAGAGGAGCTGTGTCTCCTGGGTGACTCCAAATATGTACTATCATTCTGTTCTGAGTTTTGGGGATCTTTTTATTCTTTTCCTGTTTGGATTGGATGGGTTTTTATTGTAAGTTTTTTATTTATTTATGTAATTTTGTGTGTGCGTCCTTGCACAAACATGGTCAAAGGACAACCTGAAGAGTGGATTCTCTTCTTCCATTATATGGGGTCTTGGGGTCAAACACAGGTTGCCAGAACTGGCAGGAAGAGCCTTCAGCCCCTGATCCATCTGGTTGACTCTAGAACTGCAGCTTTTTCTTTTTTTTTCCCTCAAAGAAGGAGTTATCAGTTCAAATGCTTTTCCATTTTTTCCTTACTTCTTTGTTTTGTTTTTATTATTTTCTTCTTTCTTTGGGCAGTTTGTCAGTTCGTTTTATAAATTAATTATTGAGTTGAAAATTTATTTTTTCTTTAGTTAATTTAATTAACAGAGAAGATTTTTTCTCTGAGCTTCAACCAGATACAGTGTTCAAATTTTGATTGTACCTCTGACTATAGATAGTGATTGTACTGACTGGTTTTGTGTCAACCTGACACAAGCTAGAGTCATCGGAGAGGAAGGAGCCTCAGTTGAGGAAGTGCCTCCATGAGATCCAGCTGTAAGGCACTTTCTCAAGTAGTGATCAGTGAGTGAGGCGGGGGTGGGGGGAAGCCCATGGTGAGTAGTGCCATCCCTAGGCTGGAGGTCCTGGGTTCTATTAGAAAGCAGGCTGAACAAGCCAGGGGAGGCAGGCCAGTAGTAAGCTGCTTCCCTCCATGGCATCTGCATCAGCTCCTGCCTCCAGGTTCCTGCCCTCTTTGAGCTCCTGTCCCAACCTCCTTCAGTGATTAATAGCAATGTTGTAAACAGAAAATGTGCTTTCGTTTCCCAACTGCCCAGACCCAAATAACCAAACAGAAACTATCTTAATCTCAACAGTTTGGCAGCATATTCCTAGCTAGCTCTTACATTTTAATTAACCCATTTCTATTATTTTATATTTTACCATGAGGCTCGTGGTTTGTTACTTCACATCTTGATTTCTTGGGTGGCTACATAGCTTCTGCCTGACTCCATCTTCTTTCTCCCTGCATTCAGTTTAGTTTTCTTACCTAGCTATATTCTGCCTTGCCACAGGCCAGATAAGATTTTTTATTAACCAATGGTAATAAAACATATTCATAACATATGGAGGGGAATCCCACATTACAGTGTGGATGTGAAAGATGAATAAACCCTTCCCCCCCCAACTTGCTTTATGGTCATGGTATTTTGTTCCAGCAATAGAAACTCTTGCCAAGACAGTGATTATGTATTTTTCCTTGCCTAATTTATTTAACTGTACTTTTCATTAAAATGCTAACTAGAAACAATATGAATGGTCTTCTTACACTGATCTTTTGCTTGAACAAAATTATTCATCTTTTCTTAAGATTTATTTTTACTTATGTGTATATGTGTTTCTGTGAACATAATGTACACATGACTGCAAATGCCCAGAAGAGGGCATCAGATCCCCTTGAATTACACAGCTGTGGGCCCCCACATGGGTGCTCGGAACTAAACTGGTCTCCTTTGGAAGAGCAGCCAGTGTTCTTATTCATTGAGTGCTCATTTGTTTCCCAACTGCCCAGACCTGACTAATCACACAGAAACTAAATTGGTTACAACGCTGTTTGTCAAATGATTCAGGCATATTTCTAGCTAACTCTTACATTTTGAATTTACCTATTTCTATTAATCTGTGTATCACCATGAGGTTGTGGCTTACCAGTAAGGTTCTGGCATCTGTGTCTTTTAGCAGCTATATGGCATCTTCTCGACTCCGCGCACTCTCTCTGTATATCTCTGTTTGGATTTCCCACCTGGCTTTACTCTGCTAAACCATTGGCCCAAACAGACTTATTCATTAGCCAATAAAACAACACATATACAGAAGGACGTCCCACATCATTGTTCATCTTTTATTTTCCTTTTTCCATTCCACAAATATTTGTTAGATGGTTTATATGGTAGATGTTAATTTTGTTCCTGGAGACACAGTAGTGAGTTAAGACCCCAAAGACTTTGTTTCTACGGGAGAAGCAGTCACAGACTGAATGGATGACTATACAACAAACAAAATAGAGTTGATAAAGAACAAAGCAGAAGAGAAGGATAGGCCCATGTGGTTAGAGTTAGGCCTAGAGTTACTCAGGTCAGAGTAGGCACAGCCTGAAGAAACTACAGCAGGTATCTTAGTTTACATTCTAGACATAGTTGGAATAGTAACTAATTCCTAGAAACAATAGAAATCCTGTCTTTTACATTATGGGCCAATATATAATTTTTCTGAAATTATTTTGTCTGTGTGTGTGCATGTTGCATGCCATGAGAAGTGAAGAGACGTCAGAAGACAGCCTGTAGGAGTCAGTTTTCTCTTCCACCAAGGGGATCCTAGGGGTCAAACCCAGGTTGTCACTGAAGAGATTCAGTAGCTGTAATAGTCACCTTATACTTGACTCCACTGCATTATAACTACAAAACATTAAGTTATTGGTATTGTTGTAGTCAGTTAAATTCATATGATTAATTTCTAGTTTCAGTTTATCTGTTTTAGAGATTAAATTATGCCAGGGAGGAATACTATCTTTAAGATTTTTTTTTCACAGTAAATGGGCTAGACATGGTGGCACAAAACTTTAATCTCAGCACTCAGAAAAGACTAGAGGTAAAGAGATCTCTGTAAGCTGAAGGCTCGCCTGGTTGTCATAGTAAGTTCCAGGCCAACCACAACCTAGGGGGACTGTCTCAAAAAAATAAAAACTGGTTTTTTGTAAAAAATCATTGTACCAGATTTTGAGATTTGCCTTTTTCCTACAGAATTTTAAGTAGATGTTCAAGGAAACCTCTAGTTGTGGACCAAATGCTTTTGAGGTGGTTTGTGTCTTCTCAGAAGCCAACTAAAAGGCACAGCATTGAAATGGGAGCTTAACTGCCTCAACCAGAATCTAGTCTTTCACACATTCCTTCCTAGGATGGAAATCTCCCAGGATGCACCTGGGTCTACACTCAAGCAGGGCTTAGGTGCAGCTGTGATAAAGCCCTGGCGTCTTCACTTGGGTGATCTTTAAAGCTACAGATCCTCAGGTGGGTGCTTGAGGCGTGTTTCTAATGTACACAAAGATGGCAATTTACCAGAATAGAGGAAGGAGACAAAACTAAAGACCCATGCTGGCCATGAGCTTCACATGCCAGGTCCCTGAGCTGCCTGGGCATATATGTGTGTCTGTCTGTCTCTGTGTGTGCATGTGTGTATCTGTGTGTATGTGTGCACATGTGTGTGTGTATGTGAGGTGAGTATGGTTCCAGAGTTTCTGCTGGTTATACCTCCCATATCATTTAGGGGTAGTGAGGTTATAGGTATTGTAATCAGTTTTATGTGAGTTCTGAGGGTTTGAACTCACGCCTTCACTCCTGTGTGGCAAGAGCCATCTCCTCAGCCCCTTAACCACTCTAATGTGTATTGTGGAATATTAGTTTAAGATGTATTACATTTATTTATGCTGTGGAGCATTTGTTTTAATTATGGAAAGGTGTGTTGTATTCTTTTATGTTGCATTTGTTTAACTTTATGAAGCTGTGTTACTTTGCCTGTCTAAAATACCCAACTGGTCTAATAAAGAGCTGAATGGCTAATAGCTACGCGGGAGAAAGGATAGGTGGGGCTGGCAGGTAGAGAGAATAAGTAGGAGGAGAAATATGGTAGGAGAAGAAGAACAAGGAGAGGAAGACATCAGGGGCTAGCCATCCAGCTCACAGTCAACCATGGAGTAGGGGTGAAAGAAAAAGTATACAGAAATAGAGAAAGATAAAAGCCCAAAAAACAGATGATGTGGGATTCCCCTCTGTATGCTGTGAATACCATTGGTGAATAAAGAAACTGCTTTGAGCCTCTAGCAGAGCAGGGCAGAACAGAGGTGGGCGTGGAAAACTAAACTGAATGCTGGAAGGAAGGAGGAGTAAGGGAGAAGCCATGGAGCTGCTGCCAGAGACAGACATGCTAAAGCTTTCTAGTAGGTATAAAATAATGGAGATGGGTTAATTCTAGATGTAAGAACTAGCTAGCAATACACTTTAGTAACTGGCCAAGCAGTGGTTTCAATAATACAGTTTCTGTGTAATTATTTAGAGTCTGAGCTGCTGGGTGGTCAGGAAACAAGCAAGTGTCCTCCTTATTACAGATAGATGGGATAATTTAAGATAAGAAAAGCTTGCTGGAAACAAGCCAAGCTAAGGCTGGACATTTATAAGAAATAATAACCTTCCATGTGTGATTTATTTGGGAGCTAGGTGGCAAGTCCACCAAAAGAGCTAAAAAGCCAAAAGAGTAAAGAGAGAAACAAACAGCAAACCCCTGACACATCTGCTTATGTGGCCCCACAGGCCCTGGCTGTGGGTTCTCCTGACACCGCCCCTCCATGCTTTCTTTTACCTTGAAGGTCTTTGGAGGCTGAGAGCTTGAGTTGGACCACATCCTCGAGGCATTTAGGATCACATTTAAGAACCAGAATGTGCCTGCAGGAGACTGTCCTAGCTCAGCTTCCTCAGATGAGTGAGTGGGAACTGAAGATACAACACTGGAGGCGGAATGAGCAGCAAAGCCCCAGAGTGACAAGGTGGCGAGGAGCAGGATGCATGGCCAGAACTTGGCCTCTGGGTCCCCTTCCTGACAGGCACCCAGAAGTCTTGCACCCTGGGTGGAGGCTGTGCACACTGCAGGGGAAAGGTCACTCTTTTTTCTTGTCCTGGTGGGACATTTCAATGCTGCAGTGTCCTTCTGGGATGACACCCATGTTTCCATAATCCTTCCCTACCATGTTCCATATGCTAGTGGTGCAGGCTCTTCGGTTGTGTTTTAGTTCCCCTCTCTTCCAGGGGGATCCCTGCAGGACTTGAGATGGAGGACCTAGGTAGTAGCAGCAGGAGCTCTCGGAGTTCCTGGGCATCTGCATACCTTGGTGTGGAATGTTCACCAGAGTCAGCATTCCTGCAAAGAGGCTGTCCCCTGCCCCTCACATTTCCCTTTCAGCACAAAAACTCAATTTATTTTTATGCCTAAGAATAAAATTCCCGTAAAGCATAAGTTTGAGCACAAACCAGTGGCCTTACTTGCAGAAGCTTCCATCTTTCTTCAAGGTTGGTTGACCAAGGTGGGCCTCCATCACACACATGAATCTTTATAGCTCTGTCCCTCACTGAAAAGCTCTTGAACCAAGCATCCATGTCATTTGGCCACTCTTTGACTCCTGCTCCCTGGCTGTGAGTCGCTGAGCTGCACATACAAGGCCCATGCACTGAAGAGACATGGGGAGGGCTCACCAAAGACTTGTAGGGACTGGGTGGACCGTTCTAGAAGTACTCCCTGCTGTTACAGACCAATGGTGGCTTCCACAGATGGGACATAAGAGAGATAGATGGGCCTGTGTGCACTTTCCACCAGGCTGTGCAGAGAAGAGCCAAAGAGGTGCAGCCTCAGCATTTGGGTAGCTGCGCTTTGCAGCTCTCTGCTGGTTAGTTTTGTCAGCTTGAAAGCAAGTCCCAGCGAGCTGTTGTCTAAATCAGGTTGGCCTGTGGCATGTCTGTAGGGGATTGTCTTGTTTGTTCCTTAAGATGAGAAGATTTATTGGCCCTGAACAATGGTGGCACCAGAGGTGGGCCCTGAACTGTGTAAGAGCGACAAAGAAAGTCAGCTGGGTAGAAGCACCCCTAGGCAAGTGGCACCTGTGCTTTCCCCTCTGCTCTTTTGTTTTGGGGTGTGGTGGTGGTTTGAGACAGGGCTCCTCTTTGTAGCTGGCCTTGAACTTGCTGATTTCTTCATGCCTCTGCTCCTGACGGTGGGTATGATGTGAAGAGCTGCTCCAAGTTCCTGCTTTGGCATTTCTCGAGACTATGACCTGGAATCTGAGCAAGCCTTTCCTCTCCTAAGCTGCTTTGAGTCAGTGTAACATGAGGAGCCTGCTCGTTGGGGTTATTGTCCCGCCCAGTACCCTGCAGCCGGCAAGCCCCAAAGAAAATCACACAGACAGTCTACATTAGGTTATAAACTGATTGGCCCATTAGCTCAGTCTTCCTACCAGCTCCCATAACTTATATTAACCCATCGATGTTAGCCACATGGCTTGGTACCTTTTCTCAGCGAGAAGCTTACATCCTGCTTTGTAGATGGACTGCACAGGAATGCCAAGGGAGCTTCCTGCTTCCCAGAGGGTCTCCTCGCCCTGCCTCTACTTCCTGTCTGGTTGTCCAACCTATACTTCCTACCTGGCCAATCAGCATTTATTTAAAACATGATTGACAGAATACAGACACATCTCCCGCACCAAGTCAGGGTTTTTTTTTTTTGTACAGTAGAAAGGACACTAGAACAAACCCACAGGGTAACTGAGTTTAATTGTTCTGCGGTATTCTGCAAAACTTTCCCTAAAACAGCCTCACACAGGAACTGTTCCAGGGCCCTACAGCACAGGCTTTTAGTCTGGGTCGTGGTATCAGAGTGACTCAGAAGCAGAGGAGCAGGGGGTACCCCTTGAGTTTAGTATGTTGCACCCCAAGCTCTACATTCCTGACAATTCTCAGGAATATTAGTATAGACCACAGAGCCATCTACACACTCTTCACCTTCAAATCTCATGGGTTCTATGAATGCTGTCAGGAAATAACCCAGAGGCATTTTCTGCTGCCATCCTGCCTCAGATTCTCTTAGTGCAGGATGAAGGGTCACTGTTTTTCCTTCAGGTATTAGGAAGAACTTCATTTCTTTAGGCAGACGGGTCAAGTACAATCAGGTTTAGGACTCCTACAAAGATCATCTAGAATTCAAGAAATGGCTTCACACTCAAGAGAGTTAACTGCTCTTTCAAAAGACCCATGCTGGCATGTCAGGCAGGAACATGTTAGGTGGCCCACAGCTCCTGTAACACTAGATTCAGGGGAATCCAATGCCCTCTTCTGGCCATTGAGAGCAACTGCACTCATGTGCACATACCCCTGCATAGACACACATGAATAAACACACGCAATTAAGAATAAAAGTAGACCTTAATAGAAAGATCACCTACTTTTTTTCCCCCTTATTCATACTTGCAGATAAAAATTTGTTTCAGCCACATTAAAGGAAAACGCCAGTCTTGATGTTTAGGAAAAAAAGTTCATTCCTTCATCCTTCCAAACAAGGTACAATACAACTGAGTAACAATATACACTTCTGAAAACCACAACACTATCTTATATTCCTCACTGCTCTTTAAGTATAATTCAGATATTAAGGAAAAAAAGCTTCTAATCACATTAATACATTACAGAAACCAAAATTAACTTACCACATAAAATAAATTAAGACATTATATATTAACCTTCAGTGCATCATATACAGAAGTCAGAATGATGAGTTCTAAAACAACATCAGGTTCCTTATAATAAAGTTACTACGCTATGGAGAGGAGTTGCTGTTCGGTTCTCTGTGTGTGTAATCAGGTGCACGAGTGTGTGCAACCATATGTCTTTGAGACAGATAAATGGCTTCAGGGAAGAAATCTTACACCAAAACATTAAAAACAAATGTAAGTCAGGCATGTTGGCTCACACCTATAACCCAGGAGGTTGAGGCAGGGGAATCATGCGTTTGAGGCTATCCTGGGCTACAGAGTGAAACCCTGTGTCAAAAACTGTATGTGTTGTTTAGTATGGCCTCCCCTTGGTCCTGGGAGGGACAAACTTAGAACTCACCACAGGACTGGGCCTGTAGGCAGGGTTGGAATGCTGCTGGTTCATCCAGTGGGTCACAGGCACTAGAAAAGCTGGCCTGGGGACCCCAGGTGACTTTCTGTACTTGGGAACAACCCAAGTCTCAGAGCCACAGCCTTGTCCCTCACCAGTGTGCATGTTTAGCACCAATCTTGCCTCCTGCCCCTTTTGTGGGGTGGTGGGAGAAAACGGACTATTGGTCCCACCTTTTTCTAGAACACATGACAAACTGACTCATGACTTGGTTCTGTTTTTGTCCATCTGGCATCTGTCTTTCAGGCTGGAGTTGCCATTGTATTTTTCCACAGAGAAAATATGTCCTGTGGTGTGTTCAAGGTTACAACTAGAGGTGTGGTGGCCTTTCTAAAATTTATTTTTATTTTTAGAAATTAGTGAATGTGTGTAGACCAGTTCTCTCCTTCCACCGTGTGGGTCCCAGGGATTGAATTCAGGTCCTCAGGGTTGTTGGCAAATGCTTTTACTCATGGAGCCATCTTGATGTCCCTGGAATTAATTTCAATTCATTCAGTGGAGCTGTTCATAGTCCCCTGAGTCACTGAACAACTGTGTTGGTTACTGTCCTGTGTGGCTGCTGAGGATTACTCCTTATTTATAGCTGTGTTGAACATCAAGAGAGGGTCAGGAAGTACAGTGTGAACTGACAGACAGGCATTTTAAGGAATGATATGTGAACTGACAGGAGGATGCTGTGGGGAGCACAGTGTGAACTGACAGGAGGATGCTGTGGGGAGCACAGTGTGAACTGACAGAAGGATGCTGTGGGGAGCACAGTGTGAACTGACAGGAGGGCGCTGTGGGGAACACAGTGTGAACTGACAGGAGGGCGCTGTGGGGAGCACAGTGTGAACTGACAGGAGGATGCTATGGAGGGGCACAGTGTGAACTGACAGGAGGATGCTATGGAGGGGCACAGTGTGAACTGACAGGAGGGTGCTATGGGGGCACAGTGTGAACTAACAGGAGGATGCTGTGGGGAGCACAGTGTGAACTGACAGGAGGGTGCTATGGGGGGCAC
>JAQHUG010000047.1:1999847-2024512 GCA_028555095.1 Dicrostonyx torquatus | reverse complement strand
GCTGTGGGGAATACAGTGTGAACTGACAGGAGGGTGCTATGGGTGCACAGTGTGAACTGGCAGGGGGTGCTATGGGGAGCACAGTGTGAACTGACAGGAGGACACTGTGGGGAGCACAGTGTGAACTGGCAGGGGGTGCTATGGGGAGCACAGTGTGAACTGACAGGAGGGTGCTATGGGGGGCACAGTGTGAACTGACAGGAGGATGCTGTGGGGAGCACAGTGTGAACTGACAGGAGGATGCTGTGGGGAGCACAGTGTGAACTGACAGGAGGACACTGTGGGGAATACAGTGTGAACTGACAGGAGGGTGCTATGGGGGCACAGTGTGAACTGACAGGAGGGTGCTATGGGGTGCACAGTGTGAACTGGCAGGGGGTGCTATGGGGAGCACAGTGTGAACTGGCAGGGGGTGCTATGGGGAGCACAGTGTGAACTGACAGAAGGGTGCTATGGGGAGCACAGTGTAAACTGGCAGGAGGGCACTGTGGGGAGCACAGTATGAACTGGCAGGGGGGCTGTGGGGAGTATAATGTGAACTGGCAGGAGGGTGCTGTGGGGAACACAGTGTAAACTGGCAGAAAGGTGCTGTGAAGAGATTGGTGTGAACTGGCAGGAGGGTGCTGGTACAGTTAATCAGGGCTATCTCTGCTGTGAGATGGTCCAGGAAGGAAAATAGCATCTGTCTTTCAAAATCAGTCACCAAAAAGCAGGACTGTCATCTGTAGGGACGATGTCCAGCCAGACTCACCACAGCCTAGCCTCAGCTTCTGACTCTTCAGACCCATTGTTTTACAAAAGACCTGGCTGGGAAGGCACTTCTAGGGGCATTTGAGCTGGCTGCATTTGTGTACAGGCACGGGGAGGACTACTGGCTGCTGTGCTGTGATTGGCTGGACCTGAGAACTGGGATGCTCAGACCCCAAGCTGAGGTCCTCCCGGGATCCTCCGCCTTCGCCATCATATGTCCATCCTAATTTTCCCCACCTCTGCTGAGTCTTGGATGACAATTCCTGGTGACATCTTTAGGATGGGACATTAGTGAAGAAGTTCCCATTAATATTTTGATGCCAGTTCAAAATCTTTAAAAGAAGTCAGATGTCCAGGAGCCTCCAGCAGATCAGGAAAGATCTGTCATCTGAAGGTAAATGAAAACAAGCCCTATGCCTCCATTTGTGTAGGTCTTCATGAGTCAGGACTTCGGGCAGGGTCCTACTGAAAATGCTGGGGCCAATAGAGGTCTAAGGTCCAGTGTAGTTGATGGTCTCTGAGCAGCAGGCTACACCCGACCTTGACCCACATGTATGACCCAAGGAAAGCAAACTTAACCTATTTTCTTTAAAAATTGAAAAACTCTGCTGGGCATGGTGGTACACACCTATAAGCCTAGAACTCAGGAGGCTGGAGCAGAAGGACCTTGAGTCAAGGCCAACCTGGGCTATACAGCAAGAACTTGTCTCACAAAAAGAAACAACAAAACACCAAACCAAAACAATAATAATAACAAAAATGATGACTTCTGCCTGGAGCCGCGTCAGCTCTGTAGTTAGGGGACAGCTCTGAGCAGACCCAGTTCCTTCTTTTGGGGCTGCAGTTATTGTGAACAAAGCAGGCCAGGGTTAAGATCTGGGGCAGATCAATGCCTAGATCCTAGGAGAAGAGAAAAATCTATAGAAAAAGGTGGAATGGAAGAAGAATGAGGCAAAACTTTCTGATAGAAAGTGTTAGAGGCTCTGGGAGGCTTACGGGTAGGCTTTACATTTCTGAGTTAGACAATGTCCTCCCCCATAAGCAGCATTATATATTTACTGTCATTCTGTCTCCAGACAGTACTGAGCAGCCCAGGGATGAGGGAGGGCCCATTGGGTCAGAGCACCCTTGGGTGCTCAGGTCTCCTTATCCACAGGGGAGTGGAGAGGTTTGGTAGCAATTTTGTTAATAATGCCAACATTCTGAAAGGGAAGAAAACAAAATAAGCAAAACACCAATGGTGGGGTATTTATCCTAATGCTTGAAAATAAATAGGAAAGTTAAATTTCTCCTTCTGAAAATAAAGCAAAAACCAAGGCAAAAGCATGGAAAATAAAGGGCTGGCCCCCTTCATGGATTTGACCCATAACTCGCTGCTAATGCCAGAGCTCACGAGGAAGTTAATCCACTTAACTAAACATTGGCATGCGTGTCCTCCCTAGGTGTCCACACAGGCTCTTTTGTGCTTTTGCCCCCGTGGAGGTGGGGGGGGGGCTCTGCCACTGGCCTTGCTAACTTTGCGACCATGTGTACCTGGGGGGACTTTTCCGGTTTGTATCTTAGAGGGCATGGTCTCCAAATAGCAGTTCTGTTCCCATCAGAGTGCATCTTTGACTGCTGTCCCTACAGCCCCTGGGAGGTACCCCTCCCTGTAGTCTGGCGTTATCAAAGTGACTGGACGTTTCTGTTTGGTGTAATGTCACAGCCAGCTGCTCCTGTATCGTTAATGTGGATGCCTGGCATTGACTTAAGAGATTAAAGATAAAACCATTATCCATCTAATAAATAAGACACACATCCTGGCAACAGCTTGAGATGTCAAGGCTCCTAGGAGGCCACACTGTCTTCATATAACAATAGGCGTCTCCCTCATCCGTTTTGTACATCAACCATGGAGTCTCTGCTGGGACCAGATGGCCCATTGAGAGCAAACAGCCTGGAATCCATGACTGGCAGGAGACACAGACCCAAGCACATGCCTGGTGTGGGTTAGCAAGAAGGCCAGGCAGCCCTTTGAGGTTCTTGTTCAGTTTGTCTTGAAACATGGTCTACTGGCCTCTTCTCTAGGGTGCGCTGAGGAAGCCCAGCAGGCAGAGTGACCACACAGCTTTGAAGGCCTGCGGAGGACAGATGGCTGCACAGGCGATTGTGCACTGAACAGGGAAAGTCTGCCAGCATGTCCCAGGAACGTGGGTACTGCCGGTGGCGTTGGGCTCCCATAGGTCGCCTGGCCAAATCCCTCCTCTGGGATCTTCAGACCACTGGCAGAGAAGGAAAACAGAGTGAGTGATGTTGGGCTGAGCTGGGGAGACAAGCTGGGGACAGAGACTTTGGGGCAACATCATCCAATGTCAATGACATCTCTCAGCAGCCAGGCCCAGTCCTAGGCCAGCTTCAGGGGCATCAACTTCTGAAACTATGCCTTCAGTGACAGATAGACTATGAGTTAGAGTAGTGAAGAGGTTGGGGGACATATTTCTGTCAGGAGGTCTGCAGTTTCCCTGCCAGGAGTGGCAGGGGAAACTCCCCTCACTCTCCTCCTCTGTGCCAGCTTGGAGAATGGTGGCCATTTTCTCCACCCAGCAGTACCTTCCCAGGAAGGAAAGGGGAGAAGCTGTCTCGTACCTGTCTCAGAGTGGCAGCAAGCAGTCCTGCCCTTCAGAAGGGCGCTGGGCTTCTCGTGTCTGCAGACAAGGGCACGGCACCACTCACAGTGCTTGCGGATGTGGCAGCAGCTGGTGACAGAAGGACAGGCTGAGTTGCACCTGCCCGGCAGGGGAGACCAGCTGGGCAGCTCTGTGTTCTCACTCATCAGCCACGTCAGGACCCCGAGGACCCAGACAGTTACTGACCAGTCTCAAAGAACCTGTTGGCTGCTGCACAGGGCCAGCATTATTGCTGGAGCTCTGCTCTAGTCTCCCTGGATCACCTGACTCCAGATTCCCTAGTTGGCTGAGGGGACAGGCCAGCCACCTAGCTGCTTGCTGTTTTCATAAAGGGCCAGCTGAGAAGTTCTGCCAGTGTAGCAATGGCTTTACAACAGACACGAGGACTAAGACCAGCAGACCCTGCGGTTGGAGGCCATCACACTTCAGGAGGTGGCCAAGTCATCACTGGGCTTATGTCCCAGATGCCTGAACAGCAGCAACGCACTGTGTCTCTTATTGGTCTGTGTGCAACCTGGCCAGCCTTGGAGGACAAAAGCCTGGCGTTACTTTTATACCCAGCCTCATCAAAATAGCCTTTGTGCTTTCTGCAGTCCCAGTCTTCAGTCAATCTGAACTGTGCTGACAGGCTGCCTTTAACTGAAGAGCGCCCTGGGCCAATTCAAACTAGGTAGGAAACCTCCGAGTCCTTTGACTTAGAGGGAAGTGTTCCAGGGATGAAGTCCGGCTTGGTGTCAGCTGCTGGGAATATATCACTGTGTATGCAGGGGCTCTGGTTATACTAGCCAGGTCAGTGGGCAGCTATGGGCAAGCTAATAGGATAAGACACTCCTGTAGTCTCCCTTGACCTGGGGCTCAACAGAGCTCCCTGGAGGATACAGTTTAGTGGTGGAGAAAGAGGGAGGACACCAAAGGTGAGGACGCCAGGGTGCAGCAATATCATTGGGAGCCTCTGACGTAACTTCAGAATTTATCAAATGCTTTTTGCAGGGAGGAAACACTTTTGCTGCAGATCAGGGGCACTGAGCTGTTTCCAACTCTCTCCAGAGCCCCTGCCCAGCTCATAGATTTTCAGAAGGTTCTGGGTTCACGGGCAGGGGTGAAGCATGTCTTTGATTTGACATGACATCTAGAAGAGCCCAGAACCACTGCTATTGCCCACCTGTGTTCCAGGTGTTTGAGTATATTGCCTGACACCGGGTGGAGAGACATTAACCATCTTAGTTCAGCTGACATCACTCTCACGTCACAACAAGGAGCCAGTGGTTCTTCCGTGTGGCCATATTCTAGTTGCTGCTGGCAAGGCAGGCTGTTGGGGGACATGAACTCAGGGGTGGCAAATACTCACTGGATCAGCACACAGGTGACAATCAGGACGGCCAGGGCCACAATGGAGACCACCACCAAGGCAGTGATGGCCTGTTTCTTCTGACTGGCAGCCACCACTGCCAGGAGATCTGCATGCTCGCAGCGAACACCCACGTACCCAGAGTGGCAGCTGTGGGAGAAAGGAATGTTAGCCTGCCTCTGACAGAGGGGCTCCTTTACCCAAGTTAAGTTAGAGGATCTGGGGATTGTTGGACAAGCCCCAAAGGGCCGCTGCATCCCTTGTGACACAGGCATGAGGCACTGAGTGCCTCTTCGTTGCCATGGTGCTGCTTGCTGAGGGGAGGGGAAACTGATCCCCTTCTTCACCAAGGGAGCACTTGGGATCTCTTATGTTAACTCTCGAGCAGTGAGGACAAGGGCTTCATTTTGGTAGTTCTGTGTGTGCATGCTTACGCGTGTGTGCATGCTGGTGTAGGTGCATAGATATGTGCACATCTGTGGAGGCCAGAAGTCAATGTTGGGTATCTTTCTCTATTACCCTCTGTCTTATTTTGGAGACGGAGTCCTTTACTCTATCTGGAGTTCACCTATATGGCAAGGTTGTCTGGCCACTGAGTTCCAAGGATCCCCTGCCTCTGTCTCCTCAGCTATGGGGTTAAATAGGTTGCTACACCATTTTTTCCCCATGGGTGCTAGCAATCTTGACTCAGGTCTTCATAGTCTTGTGGCAAGTATTTTCCCAATTGAGCTGTTTCCTCAGCTCCAAATCCAGGTGTTTTTTTGTTTGTTTACTTGAGACAGGGTCTCCCTATGTAGTCTTGGCTGTTCAGGCACTTGCTATGTAGACCAGGCTGACCTCAAACTCACAGAGATCTGTCTGCCTCTGCCACCCAAATGCTTGGACTAAAGGCACGTGTTATCATGCCTAGCCCAAGTCCAGGTTATTTTTAAGCCAAATTTGCTTATTCAGAATTTTGAATGAAAAAAAAATACACTAGATGAATAGTTGGTGCTTGCCTTTTCTGTCTTCATCAAGTTTAATTAGCTCCAAGTATATTTTCTGGGTGGCTCAGTGCATTGTCTGGCCCCTCCAGGAAGGAATGAGGGCCTGGCACTCTCATCTGGTCATATCAGGGCTGAGAAGCCTCTAGACTCCTGTGAGATCTTGTGTATTGGCATCCAGTGAAACATGCCTGACCTCTACGCAGTGAGTGAAGGCATTAATGAGGCCAAGTGTGAACGTGCATGCTGATGCGTGCATCGCCAGTCCATTCATTCCTGGTCTGGCTGCACCCCCAGCTTCTCTGGCTCTGTCATGCCAAAGGCAGCCTCCTGTGTGTGCAGGGCTGCTTAGTGGGTGGTTCTTCATGATGGGCCGATGATGACGAGACATGGGCCACTTGCTTTCCTGGCATTCCTCCAAGCATGCAACTCTTTTTAACAGAAAAGTGAATGAGGTGACACCCTGGTCCCTTTTTAAAATCCTCATTGTAAATATTGAGTTCCAACTCTCTCAGGCAGGAAGCTTCCTTGAGGAGCAACCCCACATCACACACTGAATTTACATTTATATTGTATATATTTCTAACTATGGCTAAGGTAGCTACTATTTTTAAGTCTATGCTTGAATTACCTTGTAACTTGCAGTTGTCAGGTAAAAGGGCTTTAAAGAACACAGAAAGGACTTGGGCTTAAAGGCCTTCCCTGGGGCACCTGGGGCTGTGCCAGACTGGCTCTGCAGCCATTCCTGGAGGGATCCCTGAGTCCAGCCTCCTCAGTTGTCATTGAGCCACAGGACAAGCAGGGCATGTTGTCTCAGGTCATGGCTTGTGTCCAGGGCTACACATCAGCATTTGGATGCGGAAGGGACAGGTATAGTAGGGGGTTTAAGGCTAATGGCAGCCTGGGATACGGGGTGCACACCCGTTGCTGAATCACCTGAAGGTGCTATTAGTTGAAGCTCAGATACTTGAGTTTATTGTTTTTGTAGCCTTGGCTAGCTCACACTCATGATTCTCCTGCCTCAGCTTCTGAATGCCTGGATGGCAGCTGTGCAACACCAGGCTTGGCTACTTGTTCTTTGGTTGGGGTTATTTTGTGTTTGGTGTGTTTTCTCATTTAATCTTGTTATGGAAAAGTCAAGCCACACTTTCCCTGTTCTGGGGACTTGAAGGACATTTGTACCAAGTCCAAGACTGGGGTCTGGCTCCCTCTTCTTTTCCAGATGGTAGACTTATGGTTTAGTGTCTTATCTTGAAAAGTAGAAAAGATTGGAGTTTAAGTTGAGCGTGCTGTAAAGAGCTGGTGTCCTTGGTAAATAAGAAAGTTAGGCAGGGCTAACAGGGAAATAAAAGAACGCCCTGAGGACCTAGAGACAGGCTGTCTACATGGACTCTCATGGCTCAGTGCAGTGGGATGGAGACAAGATTTTGTCTCATTAAAAAAAGAAGGAAGGAAAAGAAAAAGAAAAGAAAACCTGCAGGGAGGCAGAGAGGAGACAGCTCCCGGGGTAGCCTTTCCTCACTTGCTGGCCTTTTCCCTGGTGGCAGATGGGGGAAAACAACAGTGGACAGCCCCCAGAACTGTTTGGTGATCAGCTGTTGGCTTGGGCCCACCAAGTCTGAGTTGTCCATGTCTAGACAACATTGGACAGGTCCTGTCAGCCCATTCTCAAGTTCTAACTCTTCCCAGATGTCCCTACTTTCCAGAGTCCCCGAGTTAGAGGTGTTCTTTCTGTGATATTTGACATCTCCTCCATACAGGTTCTTAATCTCTCCCTCCTAGCATCCTGCGAGGTCAAGTACCCCACATGGTCTCTCCTAACATGGGTTCTCGGACACCTGGAATACATCCCTTACTCTCCCACACTGTGTTCCACAGACCACATTTTCCAGAAACCACGTGCTTTCTGCACTGATTCGCCCACTCGCCAGCCTGTCCATTTTCCTGTGGCTCATCACTGCCTCCCAGACCCTGTCCGTTTTTTGAACGCCTGCAGCCCCAACTGTGCCCACCCACTTTCCCCAGCCCCTCGCTCCTGCAGGGCAGGCCTTGTCCTACAAAATGCCCTGTGTCTCAGTAGTTCCTTATGAGTGGGGGGAAGAGACCAAACGTGACATCTCATCTTCTCTTTAGTTCCCAGTCTTCTAATATTAGACTTAATAATGCTGATTATTTTAAGCACAAGTCACATAAGGAGGGAGGAGTGTCACCTCACCTGGCAACAGATGAGTCACAGCCTCACTCTGCTGCTGCCTTTATCTCTGGCAGGCACAGCAGAGTCCCCTGGGAGTTCTAGAAATTGCTGGGTCCAAGGCCATACCCTTGCTCTGGCCACCTGGGTGGCCCTATCTTGCATACAAGTCCAAGGAGCACAGAGGTAGGACTGACTTGGAATCTGGAACCAAGATCAAATGCATTGGCTCCTCCTCTATCTTCCTTCCTTCCCTTTCCTCCTTCAGCACTGTCCCAGAGTGACAGCTGTAAGAAAAATCCTGGGCCAGACACTGGACCCGAGGGATAAAGGGGGCTGCACCTCCCTTTATGAAAAGAATCTGAATGACATAAGTTTGATGACAATGAGGGAAAGATGTGAGACTGGCGCCTTCCTCATGGGACCATGCACACATGCAGAGGGTCTGCTGGGCCAGAGATAGTTGCTTGTCAGACACACATGTCTGCAATGCTGTCTGTCTTCCGTAACTCAGTAATTTAGATCCTTTCCAAGCTGCTTCCCCATAGTAAGAACTACAACAACAACAAAGAAAGATAAAAGAAAGAAGAAAAAAAAAGGCAGAGAAGAGAGGGTGGCTGGCTGAGCTGTAGGATTACAGGGCTGTGGATAAGTGCTGAGGACCCCATTCTCCTGTGCCTCTAGCAAGGGGTGGGCTGTGCTGTGCCTGCTGGTGGTTAAGGCCTCCATTTACCTTAGAGCTTTTCCTAAGAGTTTTAACTGCAGGCCCCTCTGTTTTAACCGTCTATGGCATCTCTCCTTCTCCTCTAAGGATAGCTTTTGGGTCACCCTAAGTTCCTAAACCTCCTGGCTCACAATGCTCTTTAAAAATATTATGAAATATGAAAAATGCAGCTGTCAAATGTTAAGGTTTTCCTTAAGGAAGAATTTCCCCAGCTAAGAAAGGAATGCTTTAAGCACATTGGGAAGTATAAAAAAATGTAATAAACATTGAGAAGTTCATACCACTGCCATGGCATCAGTGTGTATGTGTGTATGTATGCAAGCGCCTATAATTCATATAAATGTATGAAACTGTAAAACTGTAGAAGAGAGAGAAAGAAAAACAAACAAACAAACAACAAAACCCAATAGGAAAAGAAACCTCAAACCAGAATCTCAAGTTCTACCAGGCTGAGGATGTAGCTTAGAGCAAGAATGCTTGCCTAGCATGCACAAAGACCCGGGTTCAATTCCTAACAACACAGGAAAAAAACAAACCAAAACAAAACAGAAAACAAAAATCCTTTGCAAAGCCACTTTAAATGGAGCACAGTAATTCTGTGCTTTAGTTTCACCAAATTCTTTCCACACAGATGGTGCCGGGTGTGATAAGCAGAAGGCTGGGCATTATCGCTGTACTCAAAGATACTCTGTTTGTATTTCCGATTACATCCCCAGGACAGGAGCTCAAAGGTATACACAACTTGGCACAGGCTCTGTAGCCAAACTGGCCTGGATTCAAAGCCCTTTCTTCACTTCCTGTCTGGGTAACCTGGAGCCAGTAACAGCTCTTTACCACAGACTCTGCATCGTGAAAATGAAGTGCCAGTGAGACCCGCCCCCAGTTAAGAGAACTAAAGGAGCCTTGTGCTTTGTGGACAGCACTGTGAAGCCCACAGGCTACGACTCTGTTAAGGATGAAATTAAACAGCAGGGAATAGGATGGGGAGGTGGTTCTGTTGGAAAGGGCTTGCCTTGCAGTTTGAGGACCTGAATTCGATCCCGAGCCAATCAAGGTGGTGAGTGTTGTAGTCCCAGCAGACAGGCAGATTCCCAGGGCTCACTGTCCAGCTGCCCTAATCTACTTGGGTGAACTTCAGGCCAGTGAGAGACTCTGTCTCAAAAAATAAAGTGGGGGTTGGAGAGTTGGTTTTGGTGGTAAAGTTTTTGCTAGGCAGTCAGGAGGATCCGTGTTTGGACCCCCAGAACTCACATGAAGCTGGACCTTGAGTATGCTTGGGATCCTACAGCTGGGAAGGCATAGACAGGTGTATTATTGGGCTGGCTGGCTGGCAAGCTGAAACAACTTGTTCATTATGAGGCCAGTGAGAGACCTGGTCTCACTAAACAAGGTGGGTCTGGGGAGATGGTTCGATTATAAAGATCACTTGCTGCTCTTGCAGAGGAGCCAAGTTCATTTCCCAGTAACCACACTGTTTCTCACAATTGCTTGTAACTCTAGTTCCAGGGGATTCAATGCCACCCTCTTCTGGTCATTGAAGGCGCGCGCGCGCACGCACGCACACACACACACACACACACACACACACACACACACACACACACACACACCACACAAAGATAATCTTGAAAAACAACAAAAATCCCAACCCAACAAAGTGGACAGAATTTTGGGAACAATGCTGAGGTTGACCTCTGACCTACACATACACACGCACACATGCACACACAGACACATGCATGCACGTACACTCACAAAGGAGACGTTGTTAGGACTCTTCAGAGACCTGGTCTCTGTGTGCTGTGCTTTGTTCTTTGGTAGGCAGCTGTGGGCCTGGTGACTCACTGAGTCCTTCAGCGCTGGTCTCAAGGCATGCATCGGAGCCTGAGGGTTGAGGACCAGGGGGGAAACTGTCTCCGAACATTCTTTATCAACTTAATATGCACCATCCCACAGGACTGGGCTGGGAGTGGGCTCCCTAGGACTGGTGGGATGAGGACCAAGTTCACCTTTTCTTGCTCTTTGGAGAAATGGATTCGGGGCTGGGCGTGGTTCAGAGGCAGAACACTTGCTCGGCATGTGGGGGGCCCTGGGTTCCATCCCCAGCTCTGAGACAACAAAAAGGACTGGATTCACCTGGTCCTATTTTTTCTTCCATGGGGCTGGGAGGCCAGAGCTTCCTCTGCAGCTCAGAGTCAAGGGTCTCTTGGGACACCTTTGCTGTTCCCTGAGCCATGGGGAAGGTGACACCTGTGTGAGCCCCTCTGGCAAACCTTGTAGGCTTATGCTGTGCTGGGAGCAGGGCCTGGCAGTCTCCTAGAGGTTTTCAGTGATGACTACAGAATTCGCCTCCTGCCACCTCTAGGTGTTCAGAGCTTAAAAGGCGGTCGTGGACCAGAAAACTAAACCCTATTTAATTAAGTTAAGAATGTGAACAGTCGCAAGTGTTCAGAGGCACAGCGGCAATCACCCCAAAGTCCTCACTATGCGTCTCTGAGGTATTGGTCCTTAAGGGGAATCTGAGGTTAAATGGTGCCAGGCCACTTGTATAGGACACTTACCTGAATTTTAACTAAGGTCTATCTGACCCCCAGATCCAAAGAGATCCTTACTGTCTGCTTCAGGTGGAGGTGGGGAGAGGACAAAACCAAGGCATGGATTTTTTGCATCCTGTCATGGGTGTGGTGTGATGTCATGCTATGCCCCCCCACACACACTGGTGTTCAGATGCTAACAGAGCTGTCTGTGGGGGCTCCTATGTCATCTGGATCTAATCCCTATGGCCGCAAGGCTGCCTGTCTGTGCTGAAATGCCACTTGTGGTCCACTCTCTCTAGGTGTCTGGCTATTCAGACTCACTGGTGTACACCGTGGACAGAGTAGCCAGGGAGGGCAAAGTGATGGGGAATGTTTTCTTTGACTGACAGAGATGTTTTGCTCTGGGCTCTCTGTCAGGGTTTTTGTCCCCAGGAACATCCAGGACAGGTGGGAAACGTCAGTCTCCTGTGGTTCCTCACACTATTACCTGTGTGGACTCTGCCTCACTTAGGCGGCAGACCCACCACCTGCCCAGGGCACCCTGGGAAAAGGGCAGGCCGCCCCTGACCTTATGTCTTCACAGTTTTCTGCTTTTGCATATAGTCCGGCCAGCGAGATTTCCATGATGTTCAGAGGAACAATCTTGGGCTCATCTGCAGCAAACATGTTTGAAGATGATTTTCGCAGTGTCTGACTAGTGGCACTTTTTCATTCTCTAGTTTTAGAGTATGAAATGTCACTTTGGGTTTTCTGAAAACCTAACGACTTTTTTCTTCTGGGAGAACACGTCAGGAGCAGTGTCTGCCTCTGCTCTACACTCTCAACTTGCTGGGCTTCTTTACAAGGCCCTGACAGATGGGGCCCTACCTCAAGGTCTGTCAGTTTTATTGACCAGAATGTTGAGTGTGTCAACTCCTCAAAGGCGGGAGGTTCTTTAGAGCAGGGACAGAATGTTCTGACTTTCTCTATAGAGACTCAGAGTTTCTGGTCTGGTGGGAATTAGGTAGCTAGAACATTCTTCTGGTTACTATAAATATTATAGGAGCAAGGTGTGGTCCTGTCTCCTAGAGCGGATGCACCAGAAGGGTTAGGGAAGCAAACCTCACTGGGTCTCCAGGCCTGACAACTTGCCTTGTTCAGACACGTTAGCTCTCTGCCCCCAGAGTGCTGTGCTGAGGGTCAGGCATGGCCCTCATGTCTCCCACAGTCTCTGTTGCTAAATGGGCCTTCTGAGAATTAAAGGCCAATCATTCACAGCACTCAGGGGGCATGTGAATGTCTGGAGAGATCCAGTGGGTGACTGTAAGCAGATAGAGGTGGTGGCAGGTGATGGACACCAACACTCTGCTTTTGGTGTCAGGCAACACTGGGGAAAGGTGGGAACCAGAGAGCTTGGAGAGGACAGCCATGACTGGGTGATGTGTGGGCAGCCATGACTGGGCAGCCGTGACTGGATGATGCATGGGCAACCGTGACTGGGTGATGCGTGGGCAACCGTGGCTGGGTGATGTGTGGGCAGCCATGGCTGAGTGATGTGTGGGCAGCCACGGCTGGGTGATGTGTGGGCAGCCGTGGCTTGGTGATGCGTGGGCAGTCGAGGCTGGATGATGTATGGGTAGCTGTGGCTGGGTGATGTGTGGGCAGTTGTGGTCTGTGGGAGGTCAGGCCAGCACTGTGTCTCCTGTTGAGTCAAGGGAATCTGAGCACCAGCTGGAAAGTGTGAAGCCCAACTTCTAAGATGTACACAAAGACTTGGAGCCACCTGAGAAGAACACACAGTGTCACCTGTCATATTAACATGTCCCCTGGGCCACCAAGATCCAGTAGGGAAACTGAGAGAAGAGGATGGTCACTGTTTTCCATGGCCTCAGCTTTCCAAGGTTGGCAGAACATCCTAATCTTGGCCCTTGGCCCTGAAGAAGGCTTGTGAAGGGTGGGTAGGACCAGCCCTGATCTTTCTCTGGAGTAGGGCTCACCTGCCAGAGGAAAATGCCCAATCCTTTCTTGGAAATAGGAGCACTTGATGACTTGAGGTGAATTCTGTGACAGACCCATCTAAGACCATCTTGTCACAGTTGCCACAGACAGATGAACACCTGCAAATATCTCTTTCTGTACTTAACAAGGCTCCTGCTGCCCAGAGGGTAAGGGCTCACTCCCAACAGGTCCTTGCCTCCAACTGCATCTTCTGCCTTCCTGCTGTGCACTCTCATCTGCAGTAGCTCCTGGAACCCTGGGTCTGGACACCTTTCTGCTTGTCCTGGTCAGCCCCACATCTGCTAAGTGGCTTTCCTCCATGGCCTTTCTCTCTGACTCCACTGTTCATGGCAGTTACCAGTGGCTATGTGTGTGTGTGTGTGTGTGTGTGTGTGTGTGTGTGTGAGTGTGTTTGTGTGTATGTGTCATTGTCAGACATGCACCCTACTGCATCTGGCTTTTATGTGGGTTCTGGGGATCTAAACTCATCAGGCAAGTGACAAGTGCCTTACCCTCTGAACCATCTCCCCAGTTCTCATTGTGTGTTGAGAAGGATCAGCACCTGTATGGCACTTGGCAGTACTTTGTGAGGCTCCAGGGAAATGGGAGTCACCAAGGTGTGTATGCCAACTGACCCTTTGCATGCCCTTCTAGCTATTTCCCAGGCTGGATACAAAATGTCTGCTGAATGGGAACTTCATTACAGAGGTGCAGGTACCCAGATCAATGCCTTCCCTCAGGAACTCCAAGCAGAGAACTAAACTCTAGTCAGATTGCTGTTAAAAACAGGTGCCAGCTCTGGCCTCCGGGAATGCTCCTCTACCCTGGGCACTTGGCTGGCAGTTCTCATCCTTCAGCTTCTGTCCTCTGGGTCTCAGATCCCTGGCCATAGAAGTAAACGTTCTATTCACTGGGTGCCGGACTGCCCTCTGGAGACTAGGGGATACTTACACACACGCTGGCTTCTCCTCCTGCACCAGAAACCTGCAGGTTCCATGGAAGCAGAACTGAGTGTGGGAATCTGGGCAGTCGTTGAAGTGAGAAACCACTGCAGCCGCCACGGGGGAGTCTGTGAAGAGACAGAGGTCAGACCTGGTACAGCTCATATCCGGGAGGGACTTCAGTCCCCACCCAACACCCCCTGCAGACCTCTCACTTTCTAATGCCCAGCCAGGGCCCAGAGTCTTCATCAAGAGGTCTGATTATTATTCTAAGATTATAAAAGAATTTCTTCAAAGGCTTTGGTATAATTCAAAGATATCTAATTAGATTCATTTTGCAAATAAGTTCTTTTTTTTTTTTAAATAAAAGCCCTAATGATAATTTGTTTGTAGTTGGGTGTGGCAGCACACAGCTGTAACCCCAACACTCAGAAGGGAGAGGAAGAAGGGTCAGGGGTTCAAGGCCAACCTAATCCATAAACTGAGTTTGAGGCCAGTTGGATCGCATTGTCTTAAAACTCAAAAGGGGGCTAGAGAAACAGCTCAGTGGGTGAAGTCCTTGCTGTACAAACATGGGGGCCTGAGTTTGAGCTCTGGAACCCACACAAAAAGGCGTTGTGGTGAGGACTGTAATTCCAGCACTGGTGTCGGGGCAGCGCTCTATGCCTCCTGCGTGGCAGAATGATCAAGGATGCTCATTGGACAGAAAAATACCAACACATATGCAGGCTGGGCTCAACTTTCCCGCTTCCGTGTCCAGAGAGCTATTGAAGAAGACATAGTGAACAATGTCTTAATGTCAATAATGTCCCAAAGATCCCTGCAGGAGCGCCTGCCAGTGCCCCCTCTCCCGGGTCATCTCATGGAGTCCACATCATAAAGAAACTCCAGTAGCAGGCACGGTGAGGGTGGGCGCCACCTGCTCTCAGTCCTCTGAGCACAGGGTGAGAACAAGAAGCCTGCTCTAAGCAGAGTGTACACTTATGGTTCTTTGTGTTTTGAGCCTCTTGTAGCCCAGGTTGGCCTTGAACTCACTTACGTGGGCTGTCTTTGAACTCTTCTTGCCTCCACTTCCCAAGTGCTGGGATTATAGGAGTGTGACACCACACCTGGTTTATGTAATGCTGGGGATGAAATCAGGCCGGCACTCTATAGTTTGGCTTCATCCCCAGCCCACTTCTGGTCCTTCATACAGATGCCTATCTGCCTGCTGCTTAGAGAGCATGCATCCAGTCCTTTCCGATGCTCTCTGTCCTCTTCAGGGCAAAGGTCTCAGAAAGGATGAAGCCCATGTTACAACTAAACAGCAGTTTTTTTTCCCCTTTGTCTTAATTACAGTGATACATTTGCTCTTGAAACTTTACTAGAAGCTTAATAGATTTCTGGATTATGAAAGTAGTTCACCGAAACCACCAAGGTACAATAAAAGCCACCTCAGAGATGAACATGCACACATCCTTAATCCTCAACCCACTGGGAGTCATAAAAACACACATCACCCAGCGACACGCTTGTGGGCTTACGTGGGCTTACATTCCTGTTCTAAAGTCAAGTGTGAAGCCCATGGCGACCAGAAAACCATCCTTGTCTGGGACCCGCAGAAGTGTTTGTGGCCACTCAGGACACCTCAGCGTGTGCTCAGATTCACAAGCAAGTGCATTCCGACTGACGTTCAAGGTGGGAAGGCTGGGGAGGGCTTGTAAGACCAAAGATGGGCTTGCCAGGGTACCATCTCCACTTTGGGTGGGCGGGCATTGCCTCTAGTTTATCTAATTAAGTTTATGAGGAGACCCCAAGTTCCCAATCTCTTCCCCCAAGATTGGGTCTCTCAGCTTTCTTTTTCTCCTTTTTTTCTTTTAAATAAAAAGATATGTGTGTGTGAGTGTGTGCGTGTGTCTGTGTGTGTATGTGTGTGTGTGAGAGAGTGTGCGTGTATCTGTGTGTGAGTGTGTGCGTGTGTCTGTGTGTGTGAGAGAGAGTGTGCGTGTATCTGTGTGTGAGTGTGTGCGTGTGTCTGTGTGTGTATGTGTGTGTGAGAGAGAGTGTGCGTGTATCTGTGTGTGAGTGTGTGCGTGTGTCTGTGTGTGTGTCTCTGTGTGTGTGTGTGTGTGTGTGTGTGTGTGTGTGTGTATGTAAGTGAATGCCAGTACTGGCAACTGAGCTTGAGTTCTCTGGAAGAGCATCCCTACATCTTAACCACTGAGTCACATCTCCAGCTCTTTCTCTTTCTTTATGGGGTTATGTAGCCCAGGCTGGCCCCAGATTTATATTAACCTTCCTACATTAGTTGAGGGCTAGGATTCTAGGTGTGTACCATCACTCTTCTCCTTGTCCCCTCCTCTCTCTTCTCTGTCTAAAAACTCAATACAATATCAAGAAATGAAGAAAACCTTAAAAACATACTCAGGTGGAAAAGGTGGGGTCAAGGCTACTGGGCAGCATCCAAAGGAGGGCTGTCCTTCTAGTGCACACAAAGGGCAGGGCAGGCTGGCCCAGTTCCCTGCCCTGGGCCATCTCGGCCAGGCACCATGTCTGATTAGCTCTGGGACTGATAGGAAAAGCAAATGTTCTGGCTGGGGAGCAGCTCAGCACCAGGCACTTGCTAGCAGCTGGAGTTGCAAAACTGCTCAGTTCCTGTTGTCGTGAAGTTGACGAGAGGCCCCTACATCCTGGAGACCCGACGCTCATCTTGCAGACATCACTGTCCTCTGGGGAAGCTGAGAAAGAGAGACCACAGACCCACTAATAGGGCCTAGAGCCCTGCCCAGTTCACAGAAAGAGTCTGGAATAGTCATCAGGGGTTGAGGAAATCCCTGCTTCAACCCACTGGGGGGTTCAGAAGTCTGGGCAGACACCATCTGCAGTGTCTTTGGGAGCTGGAGTGGGGGAGCTCCAGGGTTGCTGCAGTCACACCCCTGAGTGGTCCCGAGGAGCAGCCCTAATTGGCCTGTGTGTCTAGCTAGTTGGTGGGGGCTGAGAGGCTGTGGGCTTCACTCTTCCCCAGATGTGCTGTTTGCCTGCTGTAAAGCTGACATCACTCAGAGCTCTTTCATCACTTCCTCCAGGAGGCCAAGTAACTTTCTGACAGTTTCAACGTGACATCTAGCAGGATCATCTGCCAAGGCTAGCAGTCAGAGGCAACAATAGCAGGGCTGACTACTGCTTCTTGGATGTCTGGGAGGAAAGATAAATTAATGAATATCAGAGTCCCCAGCAGCCCCCCGCATAGCCAGGGAAAAGCAGACGCCAGAAGGGTGCCCCCTGCAGGGCTAGGCGAGTATTTCACCTTGTGGCCAGGATGAAGGCCTCATGGTCAGGGAGGGTGGGTTCAGGGCAGCAGGCCTGGCTACAGGGCTGGAACTCCTTGCTCAGAACAGATGTGGCACAAGTAAAGGAACAGTAGAGGCCTTCCCCAGAGGGAAGAAATGCCACACTGGGGTTAGGGGTGAATGGCCCAGGTCACAGGCACCAGTCTACGTGTCCCCATTGGTAAGTGGGGCACTTGGGGGTGGGGGAGAGCAAAGAGCAAGCCTTTGTTTTTTGAGACAGGATCTCATTCTAGCCCAGGAAGACATCAACCTCACGACAATCCTCCTGCCTCAGTCCTTTGAGTTCTGGGTTATAGGCCCTGAGTCACCATGCCCAGTTCAGTGGAACTCTACAAATAATCCTGAAGAGGAAGGATGCCATCGGCACTGTGTGGTCATACCACTGACTGTCACCAGACAGAGGAGCACCTTCCAGGAAGACAGCCAGCAAGGGCCACTCCTGCAAGACGCAGGCAAGCCTCAAGGGAGCTAAAAGAGTTATCAGAGGATAAAAAAGCAATCATGTCACTTCTGTTGCTGAAGTTAGTAATGTCTCATTTTCAGGCTCTACCAGCTGGTAAGGGGGAGTCCCGGGTTCTCAGAATGCTCACTGACAGACTCCTTTACTTGAACGAGAAAATGGGCCAGTGAGATGGCTCAGCTGGTAAAGGGGCTTGTTGCCAAACCCAGTGAACTGAGTTGGATCCCCAGGACCCACATGAGAGGAGGGGAGCCCTCTGACCTCTACACATGTGCTACGGTACACTCTCCCCCTACACACCCATGTAATAAATAAGTGTAGAGATAAACGTGCTTCCTATAGCTGAATCCCAGGACACAGACGTTCTAGATCCTTCAGCAGTCTTTCCTGTACTGGCTGACTCCAACCCTGCTTGGCCCCATCAGTTCCCTGCCTGTAAATGGACTTTAGGATACCCTCCAGCCCCTAGACTCTCATTTAAGAGAAAGGGCTCTTCACTATTTTGCCAAACCTCGCACCACTGTACAGATAGAGGCTTTTAGATGCAGAAACTAGCATTCAGAAAACTTCTAGACAATTAGACTGCTAGAACTAGACTCTTAGGTTGTTTTTCTCTGACTTGGAGCAAATGAAAAGCTATAGGGAGTCAGGATGCTGCCCAAGTCTGGGAAGGAAAGTGCCGAGAGCAGCATGACCAGAATCACATATGATCAAGTCCATGAGCAGCAGAGAAGGGCAATATCAACAGAAGCAGCTCTGAGCGGAAGAGACGCTTTTAGGAAACAAGAGAAAATTCTGCCGTTCACAGGAGGAAACTGAAGATGGTGGTTTCTCATTCCCTCAAAGGAGCAGCGGCCAGAGCCACACACAGGTGCACAGAGATTTCTTAGATTCATGAGTGATGGTTCACTGAGGAGTACCTGGGGTGTGCTGAGGGCCCCAACCATGACCACTGAACCTCTGCAGCATGACATTCATGCCTAAGAGACCGGGAGCTTCTGGTTCAGAGAAGTTTTAGGTGAAGCCAGAATACTTTCTACAGCTTAAAGTAAGACCCTGGGGGACAACGCAGGGAACAACTGGTCCAATTTGATTTCACTTGCTCATTTCCAGCTGCAGGCAAAACCCAAGATACATGAATGAACCAAGTTCAAAGATAAATGCCATCTTCTACCGTCCTACAAAGATACTGGCTACTTTGGTCCATTGTCAGCTTTAGGGAGTCGAGGAGTCCACCGTCACTGGTGATGCCACACTTGGGAGGGAGGGGCTGTCCTGCTGTGCTTACTTTAAGTCAGAGCAGAGGTGGCATCAAGTTGAAGCCTCTTTCCATCTTAAGAAGAAAGCCGGAGTACAGACATGCCAGGTCCCTGTTGCTGAGGTACCCGAGTTTACAGTTTTAGCTCAGTTGAGGCTGAGCTATGATGGTGACAGCTAATGTCACTAACAGTAGCCACTGATGGATTGTCTAACTACAGGCACCACACTCAGTACAATGAGAGTCCATTGCTATCCCTTCTGCCACATGAGGGAATTTAAACAGAGGGTGGCGACATTAGTTCAAGACTGCTCACTCAATAAAGGGCAGAGCTGAGACCTGAATTTAGGGTGGTCACTCTGGCTTCTTTCTCTGACACCTGACTGTTACTTCAGGGTGTGGTATGTGTGAAGAGGGGCAAGAAATCCTTAGTGGGCACCATCACACACAGACGACTCATTCGGAGAATAAACAAACCAGGGATTACCAAGACATTCCAGGAGGATTTTAGGATAAAGGGGCTGAGATTCCCAAAGCAAAGAAAATTTAGAAGCCTAAAATAAAATGTCAGTGAGCTAACAAAGTGTAGGATGGAACCTTCCTCCATATGTCCCACCAAAGTCACAATATACAGATTTCAGCTGACCGCCTAACTGTACACCGGGCATTACTGGGGACACTACATCCCTGGAGAAGGGAAAGCCAGTCCTAGTCCAACCTGCATTCTAGATCATGGACTAAAGGGACGACAGAGCACAGATGGCTCCCTTCTCACAGCTGTTATTGTTCCATGAGACCCTGGGCTCAGCATACAGGTCTTTCTTTCTTTTTGTCTATACCAAAGCCTTGGTAATTTAAAAAAAAAATCAGGTCATGGTTTTGCTTTGAAGACAGATGACAAGTGTCCTCCACCTCAGCATTTTAAACATTTGATTTCTAACAGAAGGACCGCTTCTTTCATATCTTTAAAGCAGAAAGCCCCTTATTCTAATTTCATGTTCTTAGGTGTCAGTCAGCGTTCTTAAAACACTTCACTTCTGATTTCCATTCATACAGCCAACAAGGATATACCTGTACTGAGTGCTCAGAATCAGGATAGGAGGGGCTCTGGGAGATGCAGGTGAGCCCTGCCAGCAGGGGAATTCTGCCCCAGCTTTGTGGAAGGAAGTGTCCCGTTAGAGCCCACGGCTACCTGCCTTTGCCAGCTCTGTGAGTCTCTATTCTCTATAAATACCAAAATTGTTAGGTAGAGTGGCTGGCAGGAAACCCTCACTCAGCCCTGGGGGGAGGAAAATGCTCCCTCCTGCTAAGTCTTTGAACCCTAATCCCTTCAAACCCTCTGCATCTACAGTTATAAACACCGTGGAGATGGCAGTTTTTCTAGAACATTTGTGTCCTCAGAACTTTTGGGGATGGTACCCATGGCCTTGCACATCTGAGACAAATGTTCTACTGCTGAGCCACACCTCCTGTCCTCAGACCCTCCATCAGATGTCTTATGCAATTTGAACACAAAGTCTCCCTGGGCAAATGATGCGCCTAATTTTGAGTGAGGGGACTGGGGTACTAAGAGGTAGGCTTGAGACAAAGCTCAGAAGCCTTTAAAATCCCTGGAGTAGGAGCTGCAGAGATGGCTTGGTGAGGAAAGGTACTTGTTACCAAGACTGACGGCCTAAATTCAATCCAAGGATCACATGGTGGGAGGAGACGGGATGGCCTCTGATCTTCAACGTCCCACAGCACGTGTATATGCACACCCAGACGTGGGCATAATATAAATAAAATGTAATAATAATGATAATAAAAACTATAGGAGTAATATCAGGCATGGTGATATGAGCATATAATAACCCCAGCAACATGCAGGAGGCTGAGGCGGGGTGGGCCGTGAGTTTGAGGCTAGCCTGGGATACAGAGTAAGTCCCTTTCGAGTGTGCCACTGGCGTCAAGGAGCTGCCTGAGACGAAAGACCTTCTGTCAAGATCACATTCCAAGGGGAAGGGTCGAGATGTTGGGAGGGGATTATGGGTAATTTTCTTCTTTTGTAGATTTTTTGTTTTATATATATTTCACAAGATGATCACTTTTAAGAGTTTGAAACAACACTGAAGCTTCAAACTTCATGGGACTGGGGCCACAAAGCCTGACTTTATTTTTACTGTCTTAATCACAGGTTGTATGTAGGCCTAGAGAAACTGGGCTGTAGGAGTCTGGATTTGAATTTCAACAACAACAACAAAACCATGGAACTCCCTCAGGCTCTGTCATTGACAGTGAAAGCTGAAGAGCGGTGCTGTCCCCTCCTTCAGTTTCAGGAGCTTTAGAAATGGACCCATGAGTGTGACGCTCAAGTCCCATATGAGTTCTGCAGCACGGACTATAACCCCCAAATGTCCTCTTGTATGCTTGGATTGCTCCCAGACCACGCACAGTGCTCAGTGCGGTGGAAATGAGGCACGATTGGATTGTTGTCGTACCACATCCGTTAGGGGGTAGTGACAGGAAGTCTTATGAGTGTAGCACACATACATATTTTTCAAGTGTCTTTAAGTGGAGGTTGGCTGAATCTGTGGTACAAATCCATGGATGTAGAGTGTCTATAATTGCTTAGAGGAGACAGAACATGTTCAGATGAGAGACGTTTGGCAATGGGACTAGATACATGGCTCTGTCCTTATGAGGATTTGGTGTTCTTGCAGCAGCCATAATCAACAGCTCACAACCACATGTAACTCCTGCTCCAGGGAATCTGATGCCCTCTTCTCACCTCTAGGGCACCTGTACTCATTTGGCACATGCACAAACACCTGCACGCACACACATTCACGCACACACACACAATCTTAAAAAAGTACAAGCTCTGAGGGACATGGCACCTATGTGATTCCATCTCTAGCCACACTTGTGTCTTGTGTGTGAGTGAGCATGTATGGGTTGTGTGTGGTTCATGTGTACACATGTCCATTTGTGTGTGAAGGCCAGAGGACAACCTCGAGTGTTGTTCCTCATGAGCTCACCGTTTCGGATGGACTGTTGGCCAGTCAGCCGCAGTACCCTTCCATGGCTGTCCTTTGTGGAGCCCTGGTTACAGTCATGCATTACTAAGTCTGGCTTTGACATGGCTGCAAAGGCTTTGAACTCAGGTCCTCATGTTTGTACACTGAGTACTTTACCCACTGAGCCATCTCTCTAACTCCAGAACTTTGCTCTTAAGGAATAAAATGTTGGGAGGTCCCAGCCACAGCAGGGACATGTACCTTCTTAATCATTTCCAAGCCATGCTGGGTCTCAGACAAAGACTGCATATTTCAGTGGAAAAAATTTTCCACCCAAAGTCAGGGAACCAAAGCCAGGACAAGTCTTGGATTCTCTTGGGAATATCAAGTTTTCTTATCTATATGTTAAAGAATCTTCAGGCATTTTTATAGATTTAAACTCAGAAACAGATTTGTCTTTCTCAACTTGCTGAGCAATCATTTCTATTGGCTACTTCTTAAAGACGAAAAGTTCTTGGGAGTTCCCCTAGGACATTGTGGCAAAGCTCGCCTGGGCACCTAATGAGCAAATTCGCTTCTGACTTTGGGTGGTTTCTCACTGTAACCTGTGCACAGTCTTCTATGTCTTTACCCTTTGTCTCGACAGAACATATGAAAGCAAAAGTTATACTCAGAGGTGGTATCCTTTTCCTAACCTTGCATTAACTTTATCTTGCCTGCTCCAAAAAGTGAACTTACCCTCCTCCCGTGTGTGTGTACAGGTGCATGTGTGCGAGTGTGTGTGTGTACATGTGTACATGCACAGACTGATGTTGCTGTCTTCCTCTATCGCAATCCACCTTATGTTTTAGGACAGGGTCTCTCACTAAAGCACCGATCCAGCTTGGCTGGCTGGACAATGAACTCCTGTGATCTTCCTGTCTTTCTTCCCCACCCCCAATCACTGGGATTAAAGACCTTTGCTGTTATACACTGCTTTTTTAAAATTATTATTATTATTTTTAGTGTGGGTGCTGGGAATCTCAGCTGTGCACAGCAAGCCCTTCATCCACAGAGCCATCTCTTCAGCCCTTGATTTTTAAACTCATAGATCAGACATCCATGCTTTCATCATAGATCAGACATAGATCAGACATTATGTCTCTGTCATAGATCAGACATTCATGTCTCTATTATAGATCAGACATCCATGTTTCCATCATAGATCAGACATCCATGTCTTGGTCACAGATCAGACATCCATGTCTCGGTCATAGATCAGACATCCATGCCTCCATCATAGATCAGACATCCATGCCTCCATCACAGATCAGACATCCATGCCTCCATCATAGATCAGACATCCATGCCTCCATCACAGATCAGACATCCATGCCTCCATCATAGATCAGACATCCATGTCTCCATCCGTCAACATTTGTCAGTCTGGGGCTTCCCAACAGTAAGCCCCCATTTCCTAACAGCACCAGATTTCCCTTTAGTGAATCACTTCTGCTCTACAGGTTTATACTGGTTACATGTAGCCAGATGCTCTCTCCTCCTGGACTTCAGATCTCGAGAAGAAAGACATGTAGCAGATGATGCTGTGCCGGCAGGATGGCATGTCGAGCACTGATTGTTCTAGAATAGAATCTGTAATCCATGATCTTGGCTCCAGGAATCTCCTGGATTATCACTCATTTCCAAGCACAGCTCCTCAGCCTTTTGGCTATGTCGCTCCCCACAGCCTTCCAATGAGCCTGTGTTGGTTCAAGGCAGCGGACTGTGATTGCTGTAACCAGAAGAACCCTCACTAGGAGGTATGGCCTTCAAATTCTTCTCACCAAATCTCCACAGCCTATAAGGCTAGGACATGACTGTTCAACTCACTGGAATGATTTATTTCAGTTTTTCAAAGACATCTCCATACCATGTCCATAGTGCAGAAGCTGGGCTAAAATTTCAAGTTGAATCTTTTTTCCTCAACAGCTCCTTTCTGGTGGCTTTGCATGGTCGCATTTCAGATGGACTGTCGAGAGAGACTAGATAATCATGCACTATTGGCAGCACCATCCTCTCTGACAGAAGGTCACATGCCACAACCATACTGCCAGCTTCTGACCTTAAAGCCAGGATCATCTATGCTCTCAGGTATCAAGGTGGCAGCATTTGACAACTCTCACAGAGAAAACCTGAACGTGTCTTAAAGTTCTTTCCCCCAGGCTCCTGAGTAAGGAAGTTCTTGTTTTCCTTTGCCTGTGGAGTGGATCGGTTCTTCATGATTCTATTTGTGGAACACTTCCTACCTGAGGAGAAGGGCTAGAGCCTGTGCCCAGCCAGTCCTGCCTATGTACCCTCTGTGCCCAGCCAATCCTGCCTATGTACCCTCTGTGCCCAGCCAATCCTGCCTATGTACCCTCTGTGCCCAGCCAATCCTGCCTGTGTAGCCTCTGTGCCCAGCCAATCCTGCCTATGTACCCTCTGTGCCCAGCCAATCCTGCCTATGTACCCTCTGTGCCCAGCCAG